>JACVBY030000647.1:265000-865000 GCA_017589505.3 Metroxylon sagu | reverse complement strand
AAATCTTTGAAAGCTTGAAATGCTTGTGATTTTTCTTTAAGGAAATAAATCCATACCTCCCTTGAGAAATCATCAATAAAGATGGTAAAATACTTGCTGCCTCCAAGAGATTTAGTTGGCATATTTCTGCAAAGATCAGAATGGACAAGTTTCAATGGCCTTTTTGCTCTCTAGGATGATTGTTGTGGGAATGGATCTTTGTGTTGCTTTCCAAGTTGACATGCTTCACAAATCTCTTCAACTTGGTTAATTTTAGGCAGCCCTCTAACCATCCCCTTTGTTGATAACAACTTCAAACTTCCATAATTCAAGTGTCCATACCTTTCATGCCATAGCTCGGAAACACTTTTATCAACAGTAGCAAGCAAAGATAAATTTGTGATCTTAAGTTTGAGAGGAAATAAGTTATTTGAAGCCACACCAATTTTTGCAATAACTTAATTTTCTTTCAATATAGTGCAAGCATCATCATGCATATACAAATCATACCTTTTCTTCATGAGATGACCAACACTAAGCAAGTTACTTTTCAAACCAGGAACATAACAAGCTTCAGCGATTTTCTCAATATTTTCATATTTTGTTTTAAAAAAAATCGCACCGATAGCTTCAATTTTATGAGTACTAGCATCACCAATTGTTACTTCACCATGGTCAATTGTAGATAAAGTAGAAAATAGATTTTTGTTACCTATCATATGCTTGCTAGCACCACTACCAAGGTACCATACTTTATCAACCTTGCTATCATGAAAAGCAAGCAACAAGGTTTCTTCATTCTTGTTTTGATGAATAAGGCTTGTTTCATTTTTCTTATCATCTGCTTCTTTATACCAACAATATATCTCTTTATGTCCTGGTTTATGACAATAGTTGCATTCGAAATAACCACGTCCTTGGCTTTTTTGATAACCATAATCTCTTCTTCCTTTTTGTTGAGATTTGAAATTCTGATTTTCATTGCTGTTATTCTGATGGCTATCAGTGTATTGATTATTTCAGCCTCTTCCATGAGAAATAGAATCACCATGTCCTCTGAAGTTTTTGCCTCTACCACGATTGGATGAACTACAGCCTCCCATAGTTGTAACTTGGGATTTGAGAGCTTTGTTAGGTTGATGTGGTGAGGGGAACAACAAGTTAATCTTCACTTCATGGGCTTTCAAGACTCCTTGCAAATCTTCTAAAGTCAAGCTCTTGAGATCTTTTGTTTGCTCAATAATAGTAACAAGGCTAAAATATTGTTTTGGCAGAGAAAGAAGGACCTTTTGAATGATCTTAAGATTATCCAATACTTCACCATTCAAGGCCATTTGATTCACAACAAAACTAACTTTTGTAAAATACTCTGCTAATACTTTCATTCTCCTTCATCTTCGATTTTTCAAACTCTGATCTCAAAATTTGAAATCGAACATTACTTACTTGTTCATCTCCTTTGTAGGCTTTTTGCAGAATCTCTCAAGCCTGCTTCAAAGTTTTTGTTTTACAAATTTTTTCGTACACCACCTTTTCTATTGCTAGATTAATTTGGTTACAAGCATCTATATTCTTCCTTTGATTTTTCTCCAAAACTTTCTCTTCAACATTACTCAATGCTTCTTCATTTTCAGGCTCAATGAAACCTTTATCAACTATATCCCATAAGTCAAATGCTTTCAGCCAAACTTCAAATCTACTGCTCCAATAATCATAATCTTCTCCATTGAAGGTATGTGGCAATGGAGTGGAGATATTTCTAGTTGTTATTTTTAAATTGTGCTTTGATACCAATACATAGACTCATAGGAAAAGCCCATCTATTTTTTCTTCTTCTTCATATATATTTTTGCAAAAACAACTTGGCTTATATAGCCATTACAAAAGAAGTCTAAGAGACTTAAGTTCAAACAACTATATTAAATAAATCATTGCATTTTCAAGACAATTTAATTCAATCTAAAGACTTTTAATTCTTCAAAAAAGTAAAACTCGATGAAATTCTATGATCAAAACAATTTAGTTTAGAAATTCTATGATCAAAACTATTTAGTTTAGAGTTTCAACAAAAGAGAGGTCTAAATTAGGAGGAGATAACATCAAACACCAGTCCCCCTCCTGTAGAGGAGGAAGGCTACAAGAGCACCTCAGTACTCCCACGACTTCCATGCTGTCCTGCAAAACTCAACTAACAAAGGTGGCCAAATTGCCACACTTTTTGGTTGGTACTTTGGTATATAGAGGACAAAGGATACCACCAATGACAGCAATTGATAGGTCCTCCGTGCCTTTGAGTGAGGTCAAAAAGGGCATTCAGGAAGCACACACACGGCTCTTTGTAGTGAGATGCACGTAAGAACGTCTCTCACATGCTGCCACACGTCCCTAATTCCGGAAATGCCCCTTCTAGCTTGCCTTGCAATGGAGGGTTTCGTAGTCTAGTATAAATATTTAACGTCTCAAGTCCACCTCCCAGCTCAATTAAATTAATAGTGAATCAGAGTGACATGATCTTAAAAGCTCAAGTGCAAATTAATTGATAGTAAATCCAATATAGGACTAACTTTTCATAAGGTATTGCAATCTTCTTTCTTTTATTAAAGAAGGTCTTCGTCGCCTGCAACAAGCTCTCCGTATGGTTTTACGCCATGACGAGACACTCTATCACTGCCCCATGAATAATCGTTTCCTTTCCTTTTACCTGCTAACTTTTGCACACTCGGATTGGCTTTGATACCATTTGTAATGCTTTAAGATCACCTACTAGCTCTATTAATCTATTAGCGAATCAGATCTTCGTAGCTTTAGAAACTCCGAGTGTAAATTAATTGATAGCAGATAAACTGAAATTATAACTCATCAAACCATTCTTTTTCATTCAAGACTATCCATGGGGTATTACAAAATGCATCTCATAAGATCAGCAAATGGGCTATGTTTAATGAAAAGTTCAAATCTAATGCATGTTGTTTTCCTTTACAAAGTTTGTCATCTAATATGGCGTAGAATTAAGGTAGAGAGATTGCATGCTGATCATAATCGAGAGAGCTCTGATTTCTTTGGACTCTATATATGTAGAGACATATTGTATGCATAAATTGGTCCAAGGATCTTAGTCAATAAATTCTGGCTGATCCTTTCCGGATAATATTGGTTCTTTTACTTGAGATCATCCACAAGTCTTGCATCGTTCACTACAAAGTATCATGTAGCCCACCATTCTAAGTACTGTATGGATTCTCTTATTCATAATCATCGCATAATACATGACTAGGTGTGGTTCATGCTGAAATTGCTGTGCAAACAAGAGTCTTGGTCTTCTGTATTATTATAGTATACATGTAATGTCTTAACTCAAACCAAGTTTTGGCCAGACATGTAATATGGCTGCACATTCTCTATAATATAGCTCTAGAAAATATACTAGGCTTTTTTTTCTTTTCTTTCATAATAACATAATATATAATTATTAATATCCAAAAGCTAAAAATATCATAAATATAATAATAAAATTTATTATTCAACAATAGGTATAAGAAATAATATCGGTCCTCATTATATCTCCTTGCAACGCAGTCCAACTCATCTTGTGGTTTTGAAAAAGGTTAGTAAAATATCATGTGAGCTAATAGCTCATTAAAAATCTTACACACTAACACTAACAAAATTAATATAAATATAGAAGATAACTAATATCAAAGTTGAACCAAAGGAAAATTTTTAGAAATCATACGAGATACCAATCGATACTCAAACCAATATGTGCATATATATTACATACCAATAATATGATAATATCACATACCAACTATATTACATATATCATGTATAATAATCTTTTCAATCAGCAATGTTTACAAAAAACTTATTTTTTCTCTCTATTTAGCATGTTTTGGTTTAAGTAACAATTATCTTTTGGCATTGGACCAACCACGGTCATGCTTAAATCCATGATAGGTAAATCTCAATAATCCTCAATATATTTTAGTGATGGGGACATTAAGACCTCACATCTCGTGGTGACAATTTATAGTTTCTATGTACTTCTTTGATGGCAATCCATGATTCAACGTATTTGCTATTGGTGGCAATTCACAAGATTTACTATCAGTCCAAATATTTTTTGCTTAACCAATTAAAGTTACTATATTTTCATTTTATACTAATCAAGCCAAAATATTATTTAATAATATATCCCATACAAAATTTGGTGCAAACAGCATATCTATCGTGAAATTCAAAATCATACATGCGATATAATTATATATAAAGAAATATATATAATTATAGAGTGATAATGTAAAGGATTTTTACAAATCATCTATTTAAATGATTGGCACATAATACACACACACATACATACATATATATATATAATATTTATAATTATAATGACGATGGTGCACAAGGATCCATGCCTCTACCAATAGGAATGTAATGTTAACAGCCGTCTGCACCTAACATGCCTATTTAATTTAAAATCAATCGAATGTCAACTCTTCATTAACTAATTGGCACTCATTCCTTAAATTACCTAAATTACACCTAATCTCTAAATTTCTCAATTTCTACTCTATTTAAATTTAAAAAGATTTAAATTTTACATTGACTTGAAGACCAAAGTATTAAACCCCTTGCTAAGTAACTTCTTGTCTCGACAATGGTGTTATTATTAACCTAAATCTTATAATCAGAGAGGATAAAATGATCAAGATTGAAAAAAATATAGGATGGAGAGGACCAATTAGGTAATTGTGCCTAGTAGCTTGAGTCAATCAAAATAGAAGTCACTTTAAGAAACAAAGGGCTAATCTAGGCCAGAGTATCATAACATTGATAATTCAAGGTGGAGTCCAATTTAATGAAGATTGGCACAGGTATTGATACAACTATTGGTTGTTAACATGGTCCCAGCCTACAACTAACCCTCTAGGGAAATAAAGGGGAGAAGAAACTCCTTTGCATGTGCCTACTATGGCCCTCCTAGAGAGAGAAGAAGAGAGAGAAAGAGGAAAGAGAGTAGGAAGAGAGAGAAAAAAAGAATTAGGGAAAACGCTCTCTAACATTCTCTCTCTATTACAAAGGAGGGAGAGAAACTAAAGGTTGGTGGGGATGTTCATGTTGGCAGTTGAGCTGACTTTGGCTAGCAGCTAAGGAGGTGGATGGTCAGCAAAGCAGAAGGATCATTCAAGAAATAGAATGACAAGCCCTAGAAAAGTAGGGAGAGGGAGGAATATCGATAGGGAAATGACAATCAGAGGATCTATGGCATCTTAGAAGGGGTCTTATAGCATCAACCAGCTTCATTCCTACCATTTGATGTCCTAAGTAGCAATGAGAGTGCAACTCAATCATAGGATCAAAGTGGGAAAATAGGCGAGAATAGGATGAATCTTCTTGGCCCAATGCCAGTGATCATCAACTATGATCTTGAGGCAAATTAAAGTGGAAAGAGAGAGAGGGGATATGTTACCTGGTGGTGAGTTAAAGGAAATCAGCAGCTAGTGACTTGAATCAATGACAAAAAGAGTCACGATCGATTGAGCATGGATCAATTGCTTGATGATAATTGAAGAGAAGTCTTGAGATCTAAAGAGGGGAGAGCCACTGGATCTGACTCTCCTTGAAGTCGAACTCCTTCCTTGAGTCCAGCGATGATTATGTTATTTTTTCCCTTTTACCTTCTCTAACTACAAGAAGGTTTGCTTGTAGTTTAGCTTTGTTTAAGTCAACTTAGTGCACAACAATGAGATGTAGGGCTAAAGTGGGCTCGAGCTAGCCTAGGGATGGAAAAAACCGATTGTATAAAAAAATGCTTTGATGGGAGTAGGTTTGGAGGAATTCAATGGAGATACGGATATGAATAGGGAGAATTTTTGGAAATTCACTGGGAATGCAGATGGAGACAGGGATGACATCTCTTCGAGTAAATAATGTATTGGATTTATATATTTCTTTAAGTTATATTGTATTTAATTATATACATAATAATAGATGCAATTATGCAAAACTGAGCCTTCTATTGTACTCTAAATATTGGGTTTAGGTTATTAAATTTAGGCCTTTTTAATATATTTTAAATGCTTACTAATTTATAATAGATTTTGAGTTTCCAATGACTTTTCTTTAAATAGAATTGGGTCTAAAGTTGAAAATCAATTTTGAAAAAAGAGGGAGGAATTAGGGATTCCTCATGGAGAATGGGGAACCATAAGGGTCAGAATGGAGGGAAATCAT
Organism: Metroxylon sagu; assembly: GCA_017589505.3. Lineage (NCBI taxonomy): Eukaryota > Viridiplantae > Streptophyta > Magnoliopsida > Arecales > Arecaceae > Metroxylon > Metroxylon sagu. The sequence continues at coordinate 858,784 of JACVBY030000647.1, read as the reverse complement.
TTTTTGTTCAAGGATGGTGGTGGGGATGATGATGAGGAATATATCCTCTATCTCAAATCTGGCCCATTGTCACCCCTAGCCTGGCTTAAGGCTCATTAGGCCTACCTAATTTGGGTTGGGCCATGGGCTAGATTCAAGTTAATTTGTGTTGAATTTAAAATTAAGTTAGAGCCCAAAAAAATTTTAGCTAGACTTGAGTTGTTATTTAGTTCGACTCAAATCTAGTCTGAACAAAGCTCAAAGCGTTAGTCCTTAATCAGGGCTAAACCTGGCTCAAATCCAACACAAATCCAATCCTAACATCTTAAAATATTATGAATCTTCTAAATTTTATACTAGATTTTTTTGTTAACTATTCGAAAATAGCTATCTATATCATAGTAAATTTGCTTGAATGATTAGGTATAATTGTTTTAAATGTTGCTTGTTTTTATGTAAGCACATAAAACTTGAAAATTAACTCTGTCAGTCTAATTTTTGGCCCAAATGATTTATTATGGATTGGCCCAATTGGGTTTTGGACTAGCAGGGGCCTAACTCGAGCCTAAATTCTAAAAACTTTTTGAGTCTGAGCCTAGTTATAGCCCAAAAAAATTTTGGGTCGGGCTCTAATTAAGGTATAGTTTGACTTGATTCGGTCCAATGAAAGATTAAGGTATAGTTTGACTTGGTTCGGTCCAATGCACTTTCAACTATAGTGAGTTGACTCAACCAAGTCGATTTTTTTTTAAAAAAAAATTGACAAACTAATCAAGTATAGGTCTCCCATGCTGCACTGGGCAACCCAAAAGGCCAGGCGTTGCGTATATACATTGAAATATTTTATAAAACAATATGCAGTGTATTAAAGTAGTTAGAAGAAAAGACGAAGAGTTATATAGTAAAATGAAGAGTTGCATCAAAAATTGAAAAAATACTTGGGAAGTTATAAAAGTAACCAGTGAAGATGAAGAGTTGCTTGGAGAGATGAAGAGTTGCTTGGAGGATAAAGAGATCCATTAGAAGATGAAGAGATACATGGAGAGGCGAAGAGATGTGCGCCCCCCCACCACCCCTCAAAATAAATAAATAAATAAAGGGAATTTGGGTGCCCAAGAAAAACTGTAGAAAACTGATTAAAAAAATCTAAAACTTTCTCTAAGATTTATATATATTTATGAGAGGTTTACCTTACGTAAACAATTAAGAAGTAAGCTTTTAATTAACTATAACAATGACTTTAAATAAGGGTTTATTACGATACTTCTTTATTAATTTTAAAATCATCTTAACTATTCATTGAAATAAAATTATTTATGTTATTTTGATAGATTAACCAATTGTTTTAGTCATGTGATAATTTTTTATCTTATAAAGAAATACCTTCGTGGCCTTGCATGCTATCCTCTTTTCAACTTTCTTCAGAGATGTTTAGATGGAAAAAGGAAGGCTGTAATGGAGCATCTTTAGTTATTTGTTTTTAAAGGATCAAGGTAGCCATTTGATTCCTTTCGAAATGGAGGGATGGTGGAAGGATAAATAACAAGGAAAAAAAATGATAGAGGAGATAGAGGAAGAGAATATGTAGATGCATACGGCTTAGACAGAGTCCTATTTTTTTTTTCTCTGATAGCAATGTCACCTTGTCGATAAAGTCATGTAATCCCCACATGCTCCTCTTCTCTTTCATTACTTGTATTCCCTATAACTATGTCCGGTAGCAAATCCATTCATTTTGTTTTATTTACATGGTTCAGACATGCATATTATCAATCCAATTGATTATCCTTTTACTTAATCTAATGCATTAAAAATAAATTAAATAATAATAAAAAATTATATATATATAAAAGAAAGAGTTTGGAGCACCATAGTAAAAGCCCCTCAAATAGGCATTTTATACTATCCATGATGCATTAAAAATATATTAAATAATATATATATAAAAGAAAGAGTTTGGAGCACCATAGTAAAAGCCCCTCAAATAGGCATTTTATACCATCCACTTGTTAAAATAAAAGTTTAGTATTCTTTGCTTCTATAATTCTTCTTACATTTCCATCTAGTTGGGCCTTCCGATTACAATCTGGCCAGGGCATGCAGTCAAGGATGTCTCGTTCCACTTGAAAATTGGTTTACCCTCTTCAATTGAGAGATTGATCTTGTCCAATTCGATCCTTGAACTTCTAATTTACCCTTCTTGAAGAATATGAGAGGATTGGAACCTGCTTACATTTGAAGCTGAAGATGCTATAGCTGTAGAAATTATAGATAGATATTAGAAAGCATGAATTAATATGATCCCTTGACGGGATAACAATTTTTCATATTTTTCCTAATCCCTATAGGGATTCATCCCGGATGTCGTGGGGATGAAGAGATTTTTCTTTTTATTGGGATGACAGTAGAGAAAATTCTATCTGGTGACTAATTTGTGGTCACCCAATGAGTATTTGATTCCTGTGATTAAAGATCACCATGTTTAGTACGGTATATCATAATGATCAAAGATTGCTAGTGATTTAACATCACCATATTTGATATCTCATAAAAATCCAAGATTATTAAAAAAATACAAAAAATATCATTATTATTATTTATATTATATTACTATAACATATATAATATAATATCATATCATATAATAATATAATATAATGCATTATATTATATTATAGTATAATAATATAATAAATAATATAACAATATAATAATATACTATATTAATTTTATATATCATTATATATAAATTATTTTTTTTATAATATATTTATTATAAATAAGGGATATTTTAGTGCTTAGATATTAGTCCAAGATCACCTAAAGGGTGATCTTGGATTACCATCTTTGAGGATGGTGATAGGATCACTCCCAAGGAGGTGATTCATAAGGTGGAGGTAATCTTGAATCACTACCACATAGGATCACCTTAGAGCAACTAAATGGGGCGATCTTATCACCATTCCATGAATCAATGGTAATCTTGGGTGGATCACTCCATAACAAATGCCTCCTAAATGGGGATGAGATGGGGATAAAGAAGGTACACCCCACTCCTTAGGGTCCCCATCCCCATCTCATTGAATACCCATAACCCGATTATGATATTATAGTTTAAATTATATTATATAAATTAGCTTATAAAATTTGTAACTATGGCAAATTTATTTGAATCTACTTTATTTATAATATGAAATTTAATATTTTGCTTTTATTTTTTAAATATAATGACTAAAAATTAAAATAAAAAATAAATATTTAATGTTAAAAATAGAATTGATGGAATGGGGTGCTTATGGGGGGTACAAATTAGAAAATTCTTACCTCTATCAGTAGGAATAAGGATAAAAAATCAAAATAATAATAATAATATAGATGGAAGTATATAAAAAATTATTTTTTATTTTCATTCTGCTCTATTGACATTCTTAATCCCTCGTTGGGCACAGCTCTTATAATCTTCTGTCTATTTTGTTTGTGTGTGCACCTAAAATTTCCGCAGGGAAAGTCTTCTTCTCCCATGTGAGATGGCCTTTTAACAAAGATCAAAACCTAATAAATGCATGCTTCTCTAGATGGATGAAATGTGTCAGCATGTGCCATGATCTGGACCCAGCTGTTGGCGTGAAACTCGCCACAATAATATTAATGCGGTTGTACGGTGCACAATGCCTCCAACTGTGTCCACAGCTCACACGTGCATGAAATTATTTATCAAGAAGAGTCAGGGTCCCCATTGAATGCGGATGTACCATGCATGTGCTTAGAAACTCATGCTTTTGTTATTAATAAAAGGTTGGTGGTCGTGGTGGAGGAATGGCTCCCTCATGTTTGGTGCCATTTGTGGCATCATCAAGCTCATCAAGGGAAATAGTGAGTTGGGTACAAAGGTGATAACAATCATTGAAAGTGGACCACTTGTCCAACCAATATTCAATGCATGGATATCTTTTGCGTATGGATAGATCCATGGTACCATGGATGCCACCGCCACAAGTTTAACTCTTGCTTTCACCAAAAGGCTATTGCATGATTGGCAAGGCCAAAAGTTGGTTTTTCCCGAAAGAATAGAAAAATAAAAAAATAGTAAAAGTTATCCCAATGATAAAATAAATTAATAAAAATTATTATGATTATATTTGGTACATATGATAGAACCAAATAAAATAAAAAACAAAATTAGATAAAAAATAAAATAAAATAAAAATTATTCTATTTTTTGTTTAATGAAGAATAGGATAAAAAATTAAATAGAACAGTAATACTCTTAAAAAAATTAGTAGTCATTATTAAAAATAAAAATAAAAAAAAGTAAAGTAGCAACAAGATAGGATAAAAATAAAAACATATATTATGGTGGCATAAATAATCTTTTCTTTCATGTAATTAGCCATTCTATGGGATAAAATTTTATCCTATCCCTATGAAAAATAAATGTAGGAAAGGATTAAAAAAATTTTATCCCTTTATAATCCATAAAACACAACATATAATGTGTGAGTGGGAGTTATGGCATTGTGATCGCTAATAAGCTTGATCTACCGATTACGTGATAAATCAGATCTGAGAATGACTCGATAGAAAAAGTTATAGCATGATTCAACTATACTTTTTTTTTAAAAAAAAAATAATAATAGTTTTTGTCAAAAAGTAAAAAAAAGGGAAGGTAACATATATTTTAATATCAACAAGTAGCTAATAATATCTTCTGCTAAAATAATAATACTTATTATAAATGAGTTTAATCAATATAACTAAGCCCTTATTTAGGATTTTTTTCTCAAATAATATTTGATATGCATAAGATTTATTCCAAGTTATATATCTGTTTAATGCTTGAATCAATTGTAACCTAAATGAGTTGATTAGTTTATTGGGAAAGGGATGAATTTGCATCATTCCTAGATGAGCATCAATTGTAGCATGCATAACAAATTCTTGTCACTAATTTTACTGGAGTCCATAAATTCAATTTTTCTTTGATGATATTAAAGATATACAAGTAAACTATGGGCCTCATAAAATGAGCAATCAAGTTGATGTTTGATATTCAAAGGAGACAAGACAATGGGTAGGCCAGGGCTTCCACTTTTAATGGCAGCGGTTGGTGGATGCATAAGAGATCACAAACAACACCTGTTATTTCATAGAAATCTAACAATTTTCGCACCATACTTTTCATGTTTCAACTTTTAAGTGTTAAAAAACATTTTTCATGTGACAAAAAAAAGAGGAGAAAAAGTAGATTATCAAATATTAATCATGTTAGGTTACTTATATATTAGTGCTCCCTTTGCCTACTTACACAAAAGATTAATACAATATGTCACACCTTACGTTAGGTTAGAGAAAAGAGGACTAGCAAAAATTTTTCCTACCGTTGGACCACTACATAATTTATTAGAAAGACCATGGGAAGGAGGGGCTTGCACAAGTTTCCCTCTTGGAAGAAGAAAAAAAAAACCTTTAAGAGTAACGCAAGGCCTACATGTCTCCTACCCTGGTGTTTCTAATAAATTATGTAGTGGTCCAACAATAGGAAAAGTTTTTGAAACCTTTGAGAGTAACACAAGGCCTACATGTCTAATACCCTAGTCTTTTCTTCATCTCCCATGCATTATTTGATCTCCACTGAACACTTCTCCTACCCTACTTTTTTCTTCATCTCCCATGCAATATTTGATATCCACTTAACACCTCTCTAAGTTAGGAGGGACATGTGTCTCTCTTTATATTTACCTCATTTATTTTTATAAACATGCTATATAAAATTCTAAGCTAAAGAGAGTAAGTGTATATTTATTAATTTATATCAAACAAATTATTTTTTATAATATAATCCCCTTCACATTGATAAAACATATAACTTCATGCATGTTAAGAAATAAAATACTGGAGGGAGAAAGAAATAGAGAGAACCCGTTGAATTTAGAGGGATGGTTAAAATCCAAATTTATAAAGTTTATCATTTGTGTCCATATTTTATATAAAGGACAACCTTTTAACTTTCTATCAAAGAAAAAAAAATCTAATTTTATATAGTAATACATATTATATATAAAAATGACATTTTTTTGAAATCAAAAAATATATATTTTTTATTTTTTCTATCCTTATTATACCAACAATAGCCCTCCCATATATCTTATAAAATATGTAAACCACTCCACTGGCTTTGTATTGGTATTAACTATCATATATTCCCTATCTTTCTTTCCTAATTAGAGTCAAATCAAACTTCTTTCATTAAACTCTCAAGAAGATTAGGCTCAAATTTTCTTTAATTTGATTAACAAATGAATTAGACTCTTTGATTATGACTCCTAAATAAATTGAGCTTCATCACCCACTCTACGTTCTCTCTTTTCTTGAATATTCATTGCATGTACTAAGTTATTAGAAGTTTTTAATTTTGAAATTATCTTTTTTTCCTTAAATTTGAATTATGAATTAAGAGTTGGGATTATTCAAGCCATGTTTAATTGTTAAAAGGTTAGTACTTATGAGAGTATATTTGCCTATAATTTTATTTCCATTCAAAAATCTAAATTTTCATTTGTTTATCTGAAAATTAGAGATTATATAAAATTTATATCTTAAATATCTGATATTACTTTCCTTTTTTATAAAAATGTATAATTTTCTTCTTCAAATATCCTTGCACACCTTATATAAAATCTAATTCAAAACCTAGGATATTTCTCTGATTTCTACAATTATATAAATTAGGTATTTGCTCGTGCCATGCATGAATGTTTCTTTAATTTAAATTTTAAAAATAAAAATAAGATAAAAATTTTAAATTTTAGAAATACTGCTTAAAGACTAATTTTATAAATTGATCTATTATTTTATAAAATAATATAAAATATAATTGCTATTTGTTTCTCACTTATCTTTATTTCTTCGTTGTTTCATATAGGATTAATGCAACATCTATACTCAAATACAATGTTCCTAATACTAAATTTGAGTGGATTAATAGAAAAAACTCCACGTATCATAGAATTGAGTGTTTTAAATGATTTAAGAGTGTTTTTGAAAAGGAACATATACTTTAAAAGAATAAAATTAATAATCATGTAAAAAAATTTATCCAATAATAATTTTTTTCATCAATTTTTACGCTCTCCTCCTTTATGCCAGACCTCTTTCCTTAGCGATCGAAAAAACAATCTCTAATGGTTCAATCATCGGTTAAGATAATCCATATAAAAAATTTAAAATAATTCATATAGGGAAGAAAAAAATTGTCCATATTAAATACTAAACAAAATTACATACCTGGTGATGGAAAAAAAGATTTGGCTACTTGATCCGCTTCTTGGCTATTCAATATAAGATCCGTATTATACATATATCATGAATCATGAGTTATTTAAACTGTATATATATATATATATATCAGGAATCTCTAATAGAAAAGAGTTTTTTTTTTTTTCCCTTAAGAAGAGAAATAGGAAAGATCAGGATAAGTAGAGATGTCAAACGGATTGCTACTGTCTAGCTCGGTCCGTTATAGGAGCTGATCGGTGGGGCTCCTATAGCGGGTTGTGCCAGCATGGCCTACCACATTAGGGGATTCGCTCAGTTAAGCTAATGCATCGGCCTACCTGCCAGCCATCTAATTTTTTAATATTATTTAAATAAAATAAATTATATACATATCATTATTTGTGGGTGGGCAAATAGCTTGTCGTCACGGTCGCATTATCTCATTACTTTCTTGCTCGATCATCTTTTTCATCTTCTAGCCATTTGAAGGAAAGTTTTTAATCTTTATCTTCATCTTTTGTTTGATAGAGCATGGGCCAAGTGACTGATTCTCTTGAAACTATCATAGTTGTAATCTGTTTTACAAACTTTACAGACTACACAAAGTCCCTTATCGATGATTTTTTTAATATCGAAGTGCAGCCAGACTCGATAGATTTTGGATTTAACCTTAGATGGCCGGACTTGATGGTCGATGTGGCACTGATGGCAGTAATAGGCTCAGGTACATTGAGTTCAAATTGTGACTAGTGTGCCTTGTACTCCATCATGTTGACATCGAACTTAAATTCTTAGCCATGGGGTGGGCAAAGTATGAGACATTATTGATGTAGAGGATAGAGAGTAAGAGTAAAGACTAGAAAGATATTAAGACAACTAATTAGAAACTAGAAAGAAATTAAGATAGCTCAGAAGGATTAGAAGGACTTGTAGAAAGATAAGAAGAGCTTAAGAGAGCTTATGAAAACTTGTGGTTTAGTATGGGATGAGGGTAGAGGTGAGCAATGGGTTAGGGTAACCCAAGAACCAATACTAACCCAACTTGATTGAGTCGAGTTAGCTCGATTTTGAGTCTTCGTTGAGTTGGTTCTGAGTCCAAAATCCTTAAATTGACCCCCATTAGATCACTTCTCGATTCCAGGGGTGATTCCTTGGTTCTAACTCTAGAACCGATCATCGAATTTTTTTTAAAAGATAAAGTATTGTTAGGAACCAAATTAGATACCTTATATATACCTCATAAGTTATCTGTCATCTTTATTAAAGATATTTAGTGCTAGATTTTTAGTTAACATAATTAAAAAAAAATACCATTAGATATTAAAATAGAATCATTCGAAGGAAAAGAAAAAATTAATAATATTTATCAATATTATAAATTTTTTGAGCATTTTTTCTGATGACTCTTAGCATTTCACACAACTTTTGTAACTAAGAAAATAACCATTAATCTATTGAAAATGACAAAAAAGTAAAAAATTCGAAGCTAATGAAAAAAAAGAAAAAAAGAAAAATAGGTTCTACCTTGGAATTGACCCAAAACTAATCCGATTTGATTGGATCGGTTTTAGGATAAGATTGGTTCGATTCTGGGTCCTAAATCCTAGAACCGATCTTAATTGAGCCGATTCTTGATTTTGGTTTGTAATCTACCCACTTTGACCCATGCTCACTCCTAGATAAGGGAGAAGAGTTGGAGCCTATTTTTAGAGGTTTGATAGCTTTCAAATGATCCAAATAACCTTGAAAACTATTCATTTATGAGGGTAGATAGGTCTTTTGATGAAAAAAAACTAAAATATCCTTATCGTTTATGCTAGTTGGAAAGGAGTATTTTGAGAATTGGACAAAAGTATTATTTAAACTAGCCATTTTTAGCCTTATTGGAGTATTTTAGGAAAATATTTGTTGAACCCAATCATGTCGGCCCGCGTGCTAAGCCTGACGTATTAGGTTTGGCATGCCTAACAAGCTAGGGCCAGCCCAACGAATTGTGATGCAAGCCAGCCCATTAGTGTCAATCGTGCCCATATGGGGGCATTGCGAGCTATGCTATGCTAACCTATAACGGCCCATCATACCGACACGACCTTAGAGGGTTAGCTCGGCCAGACCCAATCGATACCTCCAGAGATAGAGTGTATTTTTAAAAATAATATAGAATTAAAAAATATATATTTTATAAAAGTAAAAATTAATAATCACATACCTGCATGCATAGAGCGATTTTTTTTTTTTTTAAATTTTTTTCGTTAGGTTATGTGATCTTTCTTTTTCGCAGTTTTTGTGCTCCATTGCTCTTGCCTTTCTCCAATGGACTATTTCCGCGTGAAGGTGTTTCGTGATCACTGTTAGATTCATGCATCTGTATTCAAATGTAAATAATAAAAAATATTTTATAATTATCGGATTAATATGGAAAGAGGAAAGATACAGAGATATTATTATGCGGTTCTATTATCGGTTGAAGTAATTCAGGGAAAAAAAAATTACCTATTAGATTTTTAATTATTTTAATCGGAGGATCGGCTCTGGTCCCCTGCACCTCTCTCCCAAGTCAACGGTTCCTTACTCCATTTGATTTTTATTTGGAGGGAGTTTAATCTCCACTACCCGTTCATCGCCCCTTTCTTCCCCAAACTTCTACGCCGTGGACTTCCCAATAAATTTCCAGGCGAAAGAAAAACGAAGAACGAAAAATTCTGAAGAAAATCCGAAGAAAAATACCCCGATTGGATTAGGATGGCGGGGAACAGAAGCGGCGGCGGCGGCGGCGGAGAAGCGGCGGCCCCCAGGGCGGGCCGGCCGCCGCCGCGGCCTACCATCTCCCTCCCTCCCCGCTCCGCCTACGAGTCCCTCTTCCGCGGCGGCACCGCCGGTGGGGGGGGGCCCTCGGAGGTCAGCCCCGGCCCGCTGACGCTGGTGTCGAGCTTCTTCGCTGACGACCCCGATTCGGAGATCCGATCATTCACGCAGCTGCTTCAGGGGGCGATGAATTCCCCCGTGGGGGCGGTGCCGCCCTCGCGGCCGATTGGACAGGAAGAGAAGGAGACACAGAGGGTTTCGGGCGGTGGGGTGACGAGAAAAGAGGAGGATGGGGTGGGACGGCAGAACCAGCCTCCGAGCCGCCTGGAGATGGGTCCGTCTCAAATCTTCACTGTGCCGCCGGGACTCAGCCCCACTGCTCTGCTGGCTTCTCCTACTCTCTTTTCGCCCGGTCTGGTAGGTTATCTTTTAAAAATTCGATCATGCTGAGGCAAACTATTTATTGATAGCAATTAAATGAAATTTGTTCCTGTGATATGGCTTGTTGATTTTGCATGGAATTCGTCATTGAATGGGTATAGCTTTTGTGGGCAAGAAAGTGTTGCGCAGCGTCCTTTTTGTTTTGGAGCTGTTAAATTGGTTGGACTATGACTGATTTTTTTTTTTTTTTTTTGGAATTTTTTTTTGCTGGTGATGAACGCATTCAATATCAAACTAGATGATGAAATTATTGTTGGCACGCATTACTACTTTAGCTCATTTACCTTATAGTGCAATGATATTGACACAATTGTAAAGTTCAAATTTTGATGTGTCGAGGTTCAGAGTGAGCAATGGATTAGGATTAGTGATTCAAATCTCGATAGAATGGGGATCGAGATGATCAAAATGTCTCATCTTAAAGAAATTTTGAGATTGATCTCGATTATTCTGTCTCGTAATGTATTGCCAATTTGAAATAAATCTAATTTATTATAAAGATATAATTTTGAAAGTTTAAATATATTTAAAAATTAAATAAAATACTAAATCTTTAAAAATAATTTTTTTAAAAAAAATTTCTCAAGCAAGTATTAGGATGTCTGATCGAGATGAGATGAAATGCGAGGTGTCTCATGGAATTTAAAACCTTATCAGGATAACCGAAAATTGATACCAATATGATTTCATAAGGTTAGGTTTGTTCAATTCTGAGTTTTAATAAGGATGGTTCTGGTTCTAGAATCCTGAAACCGATCTCTTTAGGTTGGTTCTTAGTTCCAAGGATCGGTTTCTCAGTTTTGACTCAAGAATCAACTATTTTTTTAAATAAAATTTTGAAAAAATTGAAGTACTCAACCTAAGACAGCACATATGCCTCATGAGTTGTCTATTATCTTTACCAAGAGACCTTAAATATTAGATTAATTAACAAATAAAATTTATATCCTTTTTACTAAATACAACTAAAGGAAAAAAAAAAAAAAGAGCTATTAGATACTAAACTTTTGTCAAACAAAAAAGAGAAAAGAAAATTGGTCTTATCTTGAAACTAGAAAGTAACTCAGAACTGAACCAATTTAATTGGATTGGTTCTGGGTTAGTTCTGCATTGGTTCAGTTCTAGGTCTAAGATTTTAGAACCAATTTTGACTGAGCAAGTTCTAGATTTTCGCCTGAAATCGACCCTACTTGACCTATCTTAGCCCTAGTTGAGGTGCTCTAAATTATTATAAAGATACTAACTATGATGCATAAAATCTAACATGATTGACTCTATGCTACACCAAGCTAAGCAGAGGTACTTTTAGTGTGTCCCCACTTAGGCTCCGTTTGATGGAGTTGTTTGTAGTAGAGCTTTTGAAAATAGAACCTTTGTTTTGGTAACTACATTTTTAAAGTATTGTGAAACTTTAACAACTGTTTAGTAACCAAAATAGGAAAGTACTTTTAAAATAAAAACGATAAAAGATATTGTATAATACTTTCAACTATCTAACCTATTAAAAATTATTATTCTAACAATATTATAACATAATAATATTAAAATATATCATATTATAGCATTATAATATAGTATAAGAAAATATAATAAAAATCTAACATAATAATAATAATTATGATGTAAAATTATTATAATATATTATTTTACTATTATCTAACAATTATATTATATATATTGTTAAAATTATGATCATTGTTATCTAATAACATAATATCATAATATATTATTATAGTAATATTACAAAATTATAGCATTTATAGTATAATATTATTTTATTCTATACTACATAATATATTATAATTACAATAATATTTTCATACAATTATAATAATTATATTTTATTTATAGTATATTATAATAATATCTAAATATAATATATTATATTACATTATATTATGTTATTAAGTCATATTTTATTATTATATTATTATAATATTCAATATTGTTGTTCTTTTGGTTCAAATTTGTAACCTTTAAGTCTAATGAAATAGCTTTTTGACATTTGGCAAGTACAACTTTTGGAAAAAGCTTCAAATTGCAAAATTATAGCATTTATAGTATAATATTATTTTATTCTATACTACATAATATATTATAATTACAATAATATTTTCATACAATTATAATAATTATATTTTATTTATAATATATTATAATAATATCTAAATATAATATATTATATTACATTATATTATGTTATTAAGTCATATTTTATTATTATATTATTATAATATTCAATATTGTTGTTCTTCTGGTTCAAATTTGTAACCTTTAAGTCTAATGAAATAGCTTTTTGACATTTGGCAAGTACAACTTTTGGGAAAAGCTTCAAATTGGGGCTTTTCAAGTAGAGCTTTTAACAACCCTCGGTGAAGCCAGAAAATGCTTCTGAAAATTTTACAAAACATTACAAAATCACTCAAAAGTGCTTTTAGGCCTCTAAAAGTACTATTAGATCATCCAAAAGCTTAGTCTTGGGGACTTAGGGGTATGACCTTTATATGGCCTACTGAAATTCCATCTAAAGGAATAGAAAGCTTTTCTATATATTAGTAGACCCATTTTGCCTTCTCTTTTGGACTTTGACTTATCTAGGTTAATCAGGTCAGGTGTTGTGAACTTGACATCATGACAATACAACCATGCAGCTCTTACAATGGCATACATGCCTCCAATAGGCTCATAGAATAGTTCTTTAAAATGTTCAATGAATTCAGTTAGTGGGGATAAAAATGTTCCATGAGTTCAGTTAGTGGGGATATTTTTTTTGGAATACTTGGTAGATGGATTACTTATTGTGCTTGCTAATTGGTGTTATGGACATGTTAGAAAGTAGTCTTCTTTAGGATTCATGTGGTTGACGTTAAATAGTTGGGACATGGCTTAATGGTTATGGTTATGACTTGCTAAGTAATCTAAAAACTGAAATAATTCTATATGCTACAATCTCAAGGAGTAGTTCTAATTTTGTAGTTGGTACTAGTGATACACCTCCTATGGTTGAATAACATTATTACCTATGGTTGGAATCAATGAATGGAAGGGAACTGAAATCTTAACACAAATGAGGAAAAAGTGCTTACAGATAAAGGGTTCAGAGGAAATTGAGATGCAGTTGCCTTGTGATGAAAGCTTTCTAAGTAATGGTTAATCTATCCTCCACTCCACTTTGAGCTGCTTAGTGCAACCTCTCCCTTCCTTCCCCTGCTTCTTGATGGGGAGGAAGAGGATGTCTGGTGTGCCATGTACAAGGAAATATTTTATTGTATTCAAAGATGTGACCATGCTATCACTGACATCCTCAATTTTGAGTAATGTGGACCAACTAAGTCAAACATAATTTAGTTAATTATGTTTCTGTCTGACTGATTAGATTTTGATTAAGCTGTTAAAGATTATTTTAGGGTGGAACTTTGTGTAGGAGAATTCTCATCCCTCTCTTCAATCTCTAAACACTTCAGAGATACAATTTTATATATTTTGATGAAAGAACTGTAGACATGCGACATGTGCAACATGGGGTGTTTGAAAGCAAGATGATTGTGTTGTGCTTTTGTAAGTCCTAATTGAATTGCCTTATCTAGCTAAAACTTGGACTGTGGTTATCAATGGGCAGCAATCCACTTTTTTTGTTTAGTATCACAGAATGGTGAGAGGTATAACAGAGGCCAAAGTATGGCGGGAAAAAGCTCACTTATCAAGGAACAGGTTTTTGTCTCAAATGTAATACTCACAAAATTACTATCATTCATTGATATTTTTGATTTTCCGTGAACAGAAGTTTTATTAAGAAATATTGACCTCAGAAATAATTCTTGATAGAGACTGTTGGTTAAAAAACAATCAGTAGTTTATCTGCTAATTCTTACTTCTATGATGAGAGTGTTGTTCTCATTTGGGAATTTGTTATGAGTTAGCATGACAACACTATAAGTAGCAAATGTATTGAGGAGGAACCTTATCTTATGAAAAGAATAATAAAGAAGTTATGGTGTAAGTTTCTTATCCATAGAAGGCAATATTCACCTTTTGCTTTCGATAAAAACACATTCACCTTTTTCTTTTATGGTTCAGTATTTGGAGTTAAAAGGTGTAGTTTTAGTGGTTAATTATATATGTCAAGGTGGATGCCGCTATTCAAAATATAATATAGATTATGAGCTCTACCTCAAATTCTTGTCTAAGGGCAGTGGGTAAGTTTGAAAAATCAATTGGTATGTACTTTCTTGACTTTTTATTTTTCTATGAGGACTTTCAGATTGCTCAACTCGCGGTAGAATCCATAATACAAGTTCATTCTTTTTCCTCTGCAATAATAGAATACTTACACTGCCCCATGCCCTTAATCTTTTCTTCCCTCTAACAGTCCCATTAGTTAAGGTTAACAAAGTTCAAATTCTGCTGGAATTTTAGTTTTCTTCAAATGCCAATTATACACTTGTAGAGTCTGATCTATGTGACACAATCAGCTTTCCTGTCATATCCACTCCTCCACCTCCACTTCTTTCTGCACCCCCCCCCAACTCTGTCTTTTTTCTTTTTTCTTTTCAATAAAGTTGATCATTTAGATGTTGCTATAGTGTACTGAAGAAACAATCAAGCCATTGACTTTAATCTGAGTCATTCATGTCCATCATAACCATCTATATATCTTTGTGTCACTCCATCAGTCATCAACAGGCTCATCACAACCATTTATTTAAGACTTACTCTTTGGCACGAAAACGAAAGAAAAAATTGTTCCATCTTCACTGCCTGATTGTATCTGCCCGTTGTGATTCATGGGAACTGTGTGTGATTGAATCTCTACTGATGTTTGGGCAGGTTTTGGAAAGATATTTCTTTTTAAATAAAGGTTGAGAAAGAGAAACAACTGAAGGGGTATTGTTATTATTGACTTGGAATCAAATTTCTACCAGATTTGTTAAGTCTAATCATAGGACTTAGTTGCCAATTTAAAGAAAATATTTTACTTGCAAGCATAAAAGGAGAGGGAGCAGTTGCTTACGACTGCTCTGTGGGTGATTGTTATCACTGACCCTTTTATTTGTTATTGTTTAGTTAGCTTATCTGAATGTTTTTCCTCCTTAACCATCCATCCTTTGAATTAATTTACATAAATGAGATGTCAAAGTGGTTTTGGGTGGTATCAAAGTAGTTTTGGGCTTTTCATTGTGGTGCATGCTGGGTAATGTTGTCTTCTTAGACCATGACCAACTTTTTAAACTAAAGAAACTCTGCTTTATTTTTAGTATGTTTGGAAATTGTCAAGTGTTTGTTAGCCTATTCCTTGATGCCCTGGGTCTAGTTTGTTCTTAGTTTATGGCAAATACTTGTCTAGAAAAAAAGCTAATTTTGTAGCATTGGTGACATAAACTGCTTGTTTCATAGCATTGGGCAATGTGATCTTTGCAGGGGAACTTTGGAATGTCCCATCAACAGGCCCTAGCTCAAGTCACAGCCCAGGCTGCCCAGTTTCAATTTAAAATGCTTGGACAAGCTGAATATCCATCTTCCTTTTCAGTGGCAACAGCCACATCATTGGCACAGAACACGGGCTCTGCTATCAATCTGACATCAACCCCAGAAATGCCAACTCTGACATCAAACACAGATAATAGCACCTTTGAATCTGCAGAGGGCTCTCATTCTGATCAAAGACCTCAACCTACAGCCCTTATTGTTGACAAACCTGCCGATGATGGCTATAATTGGCGAAAATATGGACAGAAGATGGTGAAGGGCAGCGAATATCCTCGGAGCTACTATAAATGTACACATCCAAACTGTCCGGTTAAGAAAAAGATAGAGCGCTCCCTTGATGGTCAAATTACTGAAATAATCTATAAGGGTCAACACAATCATCAGCGCCCCCAGTCAAATAAGCATGCCAGGGAAGGTGGTACTTTGCCAAGTGGGTCTAATGAATTTAATGAGAACCCTGTTATTCCTGCCAACTCTGAACCAGGTTCCCAGAGTTACCCTGGGAACTTCAGCAGATCAGATGAGACTATACCTGTTCCTTCAGCATCTAAGAGAGAGCAAGAATCTGGTTATGGAACACCTGAACAATTATCTGGTGCAAGCGACAGTGAAGAAGTGGGCAATGTTGAACTGAAAACAGATGAAGGTGGTGATAACCAGCCTGACCCTAAGAGAAGGTGAATATCTTGTACCTACTAAACTACCCATAATCTCATTGAATTTCTGATTTTGAAAATGTTTGCATTAATTGGTAGGAACATATTGACTTCTTCACAAAGTGCAATGGCAGAGCCTAGGATCATTGTTCAGACAACAAGTGAGGTTGATCTTCTGGATGATGGTTATAGGTGGCGCAAGTATGGGCAGAAAGTGGTGAAAGGAAATCCTCACCCAAGGTAGTGCTTTTCTAGGATAATTATATTCTATGGTTGCTATGATTAGGAGTCCAGTTTCTAATTTAGGATCTCATTAAATGTGTAATTAAATGTGTACTTCATAACTATTTTCACACTTGTTCTTTCTAGGATTTGTTCATAATCCCCGAGACAAACTCTTGGATGGACATTAAACATGACATTGATGTTATGATTTTTTTTCTTTAAAAAAAGTAAAAACAAGGCTGAAAACAGAATCCTTATCTCACAAAACTACATGAACTATAAGAAACTAAACAGCTCTTTGTCCAGGAAAACTGAGGGAAATTATTCTAGCTCTTTCTCCATATTTTCTGCTTGTGCACTCTGCCTTTTATTAGTATGCACTTAGCATCCACATTAGACTCTACAAGAATTTATGTTTTGAGAGGTATTGCTACATTATTTGTTGTGATGTCCAGAATTCCAAACAGAAATTTGTTATGAAGAAGTGAAATAAGCACTTATAATTCCATTGTCCAGCTGATGCTGGCATCATTTTGCCATTCAAGTTGCCATTCCTGTGCATATGGTCCAGCATCTTCATCTAAGTTGTTGCAAGCATATTGTCTAAGAGAGAACATAAGATCACTGCAAGGACCCTTTCAAGTATGACTTATTATGGGAGGATGTAGACTTGCTACATATTTAAAGCTAGAAGATCTATTCCACATTTCAAGGAAACATAAATGATTATTATGATGGTATTACTAATCCTAGCATGCCCTGGTTGAGAACTTAAAATTAATTTTGTTTTTAATTTATTCTTTTGCAATATATTACAATTAATAGGCTTTAACTTTGAACTCTATAAAGCTTATTGTCTAAGTTGCTAAAGTACCATCTTAAGTTTCTTCTTTGCATGTTTTCATAGAGGTGCACAAATCTATAGCATAAGATTCAAATTATTGTTTTGAATATGTGAACCATCAGTTGGTAGATATGAACTTTTAAAGTTGTCAGCTTTTTGGATATGATACAGCCTTTTAAAATGAAAGAAGAAAAGAACAAAATCACATAATACATTAAATTAGAAAGGAGATAACTGGGAAGGTGCAGAAGAATAAACTGGAAACATAACTAAAAGCAAACTCAATTTTTTGTTATTTTTATAAAATGTGAAGCCAAATAATCAACATACTTTCCATTTTTATCTATCAGAAATAGGAAAATTCACAACTGTAAACATATTGAGAAGCACGGGACGTAAGACTGCTGAAGCCTGATGATCAACCATGTAAAAGGAAGACGAAAGGAGGTTTGAGAGGGAGATGTGCATAAAACTATTTTAGGATAAGGGGAAAACAGAGGAAGGGAAGGAGAGGATTTTGTTTGGAAGAAATTTTGTTTTTCTTTATTGGGTAGTATTTTTGAGGCATTATATTATAAACATATTGTGTGCTTATTTTATCAAAATTGAGTCATATACACAACATAGTAAACCATGACTAAAGCCAATAAATTCTATCCAATTTACTCATAATTAGTCATATAACTCTCAACCATTCTTCTTAACCTGAAATAATCCATTTTTTTCACACATCTTTCCCTCTATTTTGTTTTGTACCATGACTATTTGACACAACTTAAAGCAACTTTCCTTACTTGGACCTTTTCATATATTAGGTATTTATGTGCATATTACTTTTGATTGGTTCTCTATCACTTCATCCTCAATGATGCAGCTCCATAACTTCAATTCATAGTGGACATATTGATGATTCTTATCTTGTATTTGTAAGTCACCTACCATACCATTCCAATGTATTTGTAACTCCAAGCAACTTTCTTACTTGGACCTTTTCATATATTCGGTATTCATGAGCATATTACTTTTGATTTGTTTCATCCTCAATTGATGCAACCTTTTTTCCTTGAGCCCAAATATAGATATGTTATGAACTACTACTTCTCCTTCTTCTTCTATTATTTTATTATTATTTATTATCCTTATATTTTATTTGTAACTCACCCACCATGTCATTCCAACATATTGTAGGTTTTCTCTTTCTCCTATAGTTTTTCCTTGAGCTCAGATGTGTTATGGACTTTCAACTCTCTTTTAGTTTTCCCTGAGCTCAAATACGTTATGAACTTTCAACTCTTTGGTAGCACATTTCTTCTTCTTCTTCTTATTCTCATTCTTGCTCTCTCCCTCCCTATGCCCTTTATTTTTATAGAATTGATCCTATAGAGCAAAAAAATGATCACGTTCGACTTTTCTCAATCATCAAACCTTCATTAATTTATTTTTGTTGAATAATTTTATTCACTAGTTAGCATAAATCTTTAAAATTACCCTATTTTTAATATCCAACTTGATTCCACAATATCTATTTTCATTCAAGTAAGAGATTCTAGCCAATTGAAGGAATCTTCTGATCAATCCATAGATCATTTTGATTCCATCATAAATAAGTACTCAAAATATCATGCATTGATTGATTAAATAGAGAGTTAGCAACTAAAAGAAAGATAAATTCTTTTAGATCCTTTCTTCAAAATGGAATGAGCAGATATAGTATTAGATATGATGAAGTAGTTCTAGTGTAAAAACTACTAGTGGTAATACTTGTGAATTCTCTGTTACAGTAAGTTTACATTAGGGTTTTGCTCTTAATTCTTATCTTTTTGCTTTAGTTATGGATGGGCTTATTAAACATATTTAGGATGATATTTTATGATTTATGTTATTTGCAAATGATATAATACTGGTGGATGAAACTAAGGCTAGGGTTAAGTAGAATTTAAAGGTGTTAGGTTAAGTAAGTCAAAGACAGAATGCATAGAATGTAATTTTAATACAATTAGAAATAGAGATGAATGTAAAATAAAGATTAAGGATCATGAAGTTCTTAAAAATAATCATTTTCGATATTTAGGACTGATTATTCATAAAGAAGGAGAAATTGAGGTTGATGTTATTCATAGGATTAAAGCAGGTTGGACAAAATGATGAAGTGCAACTGGAATATTATGTGTTCGTAGTGTACTTACCAAGTTGAAGAAAAAAATTTATAGGATAGATATAAGACTGGCTATGTTTTATGGTACAAAATGTTGAGTTATTTGAAAAGTATACTACACTAGATGAATGTAGCTGAAATGATAATGTTGAGATGAATATACAGTAATACAAGATAAGATAAAAAATGAAGTCATTCGTAAAAGGTGAAGGTAATACCAATCGAGGACAAATAAGGGAAGGACAACCTAAATGGTTTGAATATGTGTAATGTAAATTTAAAGATACCTCTGTACGGAGTGATTTTATACATGTAGAAGAAAAAAGAGGTAGATCAAAAATTACGTGAGAGAAAGTGATAAAAAAAGATTCAAAATCTTTGCATCTTATAAAAAATATGACTCAAAATCGAGCTGAATGATGTAGCTGGCCTTATCTAGTTTGGGATTAAGGCCTTGTTATTGTTGTTGTATTGATTCATGAAATGCTTTTTGGATCTTCCCTCAATGTACTAGCTATTCATGAAATGTTAGAAGTAGATGAATAATCATTTATTTTCAAAAAAATCAAATAATTTTTTAGGATTCCTACAAGATCAATTCATTTTGTTTGTCTAATAGATGGCTAGAACTTTATCAATTTATTTTGTTTCTCTAATGGATGTCTAGAACTTTAACTGGGTTCAAATCCTATTGAGAGGTCTATTAGAGATCGACAATTTTTGAAAAAAAACATCTTTCTTTTCTCTCTTCGAGGAAATTACAAAAAAAAATGAATGGTCAATAAATTCAAGATAATTATGTACGTACAAAATATTATCTCGATTCATTCTATTTCATCAAATATAGGATGTGTGTGTAATGATTCCAAAGAATGAACCAGATATGGAAAGTTCCAATAAGTTTCATTCTTGAATAATAAGGAAATTTTATGTATTTGTGCATGTATTTGATGATAGATGTATCGATGCATATCATCTTATACCAGGCATACCGTATCGTATTGATAAACGAGACTTAGTATAGAGGGTGTCCCGAGTAAGGGTGTGTATTTGTCAAGCTGGGTTGGTTTAGAAATATTTTTGTAACCAAACCGATTTAAATCAGTTCTTTAAAACCAAAACTGAAACTAAACCAACTATTTAAGTAAACCAAACCAAAGCAAACCAAAAAATTTGGTTTAGTTTCAATTCGGTTTATCGGTTTGTTTGTATCTACTTTAGATAACCATGAAATCAGTTTTCATAGTAAACTTTATACGGTCAAATGGCAACTTGTTATTCATAATAAAAAAGAATTTAGCTTTCACACAGCCTACTTATTCGCATATGCTTGTAGCATCTTAATTTTAACTGTAGTACAAATGATATCTTGTACAATATATACATCCGTTTTAGTTTGATTTATATTGATCTTTTAAAAACCCAAACTGAACCCGAATTGACTTTTTCAATTTTAGAAATGTTTAAACTAAGACCAAACTAGGAGATAAAAAATTTGGTTCAAACCAATCCGTCCATTACATGGAATCAGTTTTGCAGTTTATTTAGTTTTCTTGTATACCCTCAGTCCCGAGTCTCGATATACCAAACTGGCCCACATACTGGGTGCATCAACACTGTACCAATATGGTACCGGTGCAGGATCTAGTACGGAGATGGTGAATCACAATGTGTTTATTATAATATATAATCGACCATTTAATTCTCATGTATATCTCTATTTTGCTTTAGTTACTTTAACTAGGAATTGATGGACTACCTCACATTTTTCTATAATAAGTCACCTTAGCTAGGACTTTTGAACCAATCTAGAGGTTTATTGGTTATGGAATGATACTTTCATTCCCTATCCAATAATATCAATAACCAATAATCTTCGAAGTTCCAAATATGTACTTGATGACTACAAGCCTTAAATGAGATATTAAGAGCTGTAAGAATGTTGGCAAGTTTAGGAATAGGAGAATCAACACTTCCATACATATCCTTGAATCCCCTTTTCAATGCTATTATGCCTTCTTGGTATACTTTGCCTTATCATTTTAACCATATTATAGGTGGGTTAAATAGTAATCTATTGAGTTATATGATAAAACTTCTTTCACATTTGATAGGGAAATTTTGCAAAAAATGGGAAAAAAACTCTCTAAAATATCTATTATACCATGAGAAAACTTTGGAGGGGTATTACTGCAAAAGGATATTTAGATTGTTTAAAAGATAAATGTCTAGCTTTTGGCGTGGCCAGATTGGATTTATATCACAAAGGTAGAACTGGAAAAAAAAAAGATCAAATATTAGGGTTATATATGTATTTATTAATTTTCTATGGGTAATAAACAAATAGACATTTTTGCAGAGGTATTTATGCAAAGAAACCCTAAATCTTATTAAGATGAAGTTGGAAGAGGATTCATTATGGTTTTATCATTTTGGAGAAAGGTTTTTGTCCATATACTTGCATATCAATATTATATCAAAAGAATGGGAGTTTTGAATTTCAAGAATATTTCTCTAGCCAACTTTTGTTTCTAAAATACCCTCACCAATTTGTATCAATATTAGAATCCCTCATGTTTATCCACCATCATCTACTTAATCCTAATGTTCACCAGATGAATTACCTATTTTTCTTTTTGGAGTGGTCGATAATACCAAACACCACTCTCTCTCTCTCTCTACATATGTGTGTGTCCATTTTATGTAATGTGAAAGGAGATCATGTAGATCCTTAAACTCAATCTCATCAAGGAGATCAAGCGGATCCTTAATCTCATCATTCTTTCCAAAAGAATCTATTTATTAAAAGAATTATTTTATATGCAACATATCCTTCCAAGTTACCCCATTCTAAACCCGAGCCCTCTCAACAGCTAAACATTTAAGGGATTTTACTATATTTCCCAAATCTCTACTCCTTTTCAATGTCATTGAAGATTTGAAATTTGATATCACCAATTTTATATCATATTCTCTTTATCCTAAATCCCTCTGTTTCCCCTTCTAACCAGCCTGAACTGAAAATAGACTATATGTAAATCCATTGTGATCTCATTTTGTGGCACTCAGCCCATCCTCTCACTCTATGCTTGCCCTTATTGGGGAAAATTTCCCTCATTTATTGGAGCAAACACCAAATTCCTTTTCAATTTTTGAGAAACAAAAATGGGGATCATGCTATCCTATATGATTTCATGCAAGACATTTGGGTCATTACAGATTTTTCATTTTAGAACTGCCATAGAGCTGTTGTGGAAATCATAACTGTTGATGTGGCATTGTTTATAAAATGTAGAACGTTGGATTTAATGGGATTTATATTGTCTATTATTTCAGCTAGCGTTAGGTTGTATGAATGATGATAATTGACCAAATATTTGTCTTGGTGTTAGGAAATGATAATAAAACATTCATCCATGTAGATGGATAGCTAATTAGTCAAAGCTGTAAACCTTTCCTTGTCTAATTATATCTCTATTATTGTACATTTTATCCAAGGAACCAAATACTGTTGGAACATGATGGTACCACAAGTTACTATTTTAGTGGAAAACTAGCATTGGTGTCGCCCTTGGGAATACCATGGTACAGACGGCCTTACTGGTTTGATAGTCCATACCAATAACGTAGCGGCTGCTTTTCATTTTTATTGATCCTGAGGTTTTACATACTGGCTGCATTGGTATCATATCTTTCTGGGGGAAAAACTGGTACAAGGTTCGATATTGTTATTTAAAACCTTGATGTTGTCTCTCTTCTATGCTTCTCCCATGAAGTTCCTAATTCTCATATAAGAGTTGAAACCAGAATAGCTTGAAAAAAACAAAGTCCAGAAAGGATTTTGGTAATGTTAGATTGTAATACAAAGTAAAGGTTTACATGGGACTTGGCAGTAGTAAGTGGTAACAAAGACAAGGCATGCCTTTCTTTTTTTCTTTCCTTCTCTTTGTTTATTATTAAGTTCTCTGATTTGATTGAAGCAGCAAAAAATGAGATGGAAAACAAGATTTATTGTTTCAAAATTTCAGGACATATATTTTATTGCTTAACTTTTTAGTTTTATTTAGAAGAGAGCTGAGAAACTATTACCTGAAACCTAGAAGTGGGTAATGTATAGTTTCTTCTTTTTTCATTAATCTATTTTTTCTTCATATGTTTACGAAAGTCACTTATGATTTGATGACTGCAAGAATTCAATAGGAGTGAGGAAGAGGCAACCATCAACTTTTTAAAAAATTTTAAATGATTTTTCTAGCAATGCTATTTTGATTAATATAGTGAGAGAAATGAAGCAGTAGCCTTTTGAATTATTGCATTTTCTCTACAAGTGCCTAATATGATAATTTTACAAATTTTTAAGTACACATACATGTTGGAGGAAATTTTTATTTTTATTAATCATCCTTTCACCTTATTCTGTCCTCATTCTGTTTTATATTGCTTGTACATGCAATTCATAGGTAGAACAATTCCTTATATTTTTTAAAAATAAATATATCTACAACAAAAATATTTTATGAATTAATACATAGTGAGATAAATAACATTATTTGGTAATTAACTTTGATATTGCGATTTTTTCCCCTAATGTAAAATGTGCATAATGGATTGCTTAAAAATAGGTAAAATTTGGAAATTGGTTAAATGTGTTGCCATACCTGTTGCATAAAGCCCCTAAGTTTCATTGCCCTTCTTAATTTTCAATGATAAAGAGTCCTGATCCTATCTAAGATGCTTATCATTTGTTGCTTTATGAGTTGTCTGGTATTACTACCCAGTATCATCTTACGCAATTTATTTGCTTACAATTGCTGAATGATATTCTCATCACTGTTTATCTTTGACAATGGGGACATTTTGTTGCCACTTGATTCCTTTTTATCCCAATTCCCAGTAGCTTGGAGTCGATCACCCATAGAGGTTATCTTTTTTGTCAAATTTTGCCACAAGGAACTTTATGATGCTTTGGTTGGACCTTCCCAGTTACCACATTAATAACTCTTTGTTCTCTCTCTCTCTTTCTCTCTGATTCCCATGTAATTGAATAGTATGCCACTTACATGAGGCTTTTGCGTATCAGCTGGGTTAATCTTACAGTGCTTGAAAGTGGTTCTTTCTATGATTATTTTGACTTTTTGGTTGTGTGAATGGAGGCTTTGGGTAAATTGCAAGTCCCCAAGAATCTTATAAAATATGCAGAAATATTCATAAGGGATACCCATATTCACTGGGAACAAAGGGAAGGATTTTTTTTTTATTAATACATATTTAAAAAAAAAAAAAATGAAAGTGATGCAATCTATAAACAAATCTTTGAAGCAGTTGCAAGATGGATACTGGACATGTTTGTCATTTATTCAGCTTCCCTGTCAAGGAATAGAATTCATCAATGCGAGCTACTTGATTCAAGCTTGAACCAAGCTTGATTCTAGCTGGTTACAAGCTCAAACTGATTTCAGCTTGATCTGAGCTTGTCAAGCTTATCAGTTAGGCTGGCGTTCAGCTCGGTTCAAAATTAAGCTTGAGTGAGGCTCAATTAAGTGATAAACAAATCAAGCTTCATCTCAAAATTAGGCTCAAAAAATAATTTCAACCGTAGCTCGATCAGATCCAATATCAGTTAAGATCATCTTGATTGCACCCATATCTGCAAGTATTAAAATTGACAATATTTGTAACTGCATCATTTGCATCTGATATATGAAAAAGCTTGCTCAAGCTTGTTTCCTGAGTCACCTTTTTTTTCACTATAATTCCTACTGGTGTTTGTTTTGACATTGTAAGCATATTTGCTCTTTCGTTACGCATATACCACTGATACCTTTTATTTCAATAAGCAGGAGTTATTACAGGTGCACATATGTGGGATGCAATGTCAGGAAGCATATAGAGAGAGCTTCAACAGACCCTAAAGCTGTAATAACGACCTATGAGGGGAAACATAACCATGATGTACCTGCTGCCAGGAACAGCAACCATAACGCAGCTAATGCCAGTGTTGCTTCCAACTGCTTACAACCTAAAGGACAGAATACCATATCCAATAATCAAGGCTCACTTAAGATGGCGGACTACAGAAACAATGATCAAAGACCAGTTGCAGTTCTAGAGCTGAAAGAGGAGCATGAAATCACTTAATTTTGTAAGCTATTCTGCCGTAAAGTATATTTGGACCATGGGTTGAAGCTCATGAAATTGTGGGCTGCATACATGGGTAGTATGAAAGGCTTGATCAAGTTCTTTATCAACACAGCAGCAGTGTTCTCTAAATTATCAGATTTGGATGGAGTTTGCAGCTGGAACATTAATTAGAGCTCATCTTGTGTTTTTGTATCTGATTAATTCAACACCTACCAGAATCCCTCCTACAGTGATTACTGTCCATTTATTCCCTTACGACTTTCCTCCTCAAGTTCTTGACTGTAACTATCATACATCATTCCTGGTTGAGAATACAAGACAATAACAAGTAAATGGGAAATTTATATATGGTTTTCTTTAGTATTCAAAACTGAAAGCAGATGCTCAGATGAGATTAAGGTTTATATTTGCACTGCAGAATTCCTTTAAGCTAATGAACAGAAAATATAGTTGTACACATACAGTAACAGCTTTAAGTTTATCTCAGTCAAATAGTCTATGAATTCATAGTGTACACCAATGGTTTCCATGCAAAAAACTAATAGAACTTTTAATCCTACATTTTTTTTAATGATCTTTGATCATTTAATGCATTACTTTTTGTGGATTAGGCAATCTGTGCGGGAATTTTAAATCTTCCTGTTAATAAAAATGCAAAAAGAAGAGGCTTTGTGGTGCTTCAGTGAGCATGAAATGGTTGGACTTGCCATGTAAGTCCTTCTGGCAGGCATCAATAGCTCTCTCTGTCGTGCTATTGGTAAGCCACAGGTGAAATGGAGTAGAATGAATCATTTCAATGTCTGGTTTCTCTCTCAAGTGACTGCAGTTTGTCACACGCTGGCATGATCAACTCTTTGGCACATGGATCTGACCGAGCAATTCTGATTAGCTTGTCAAAGCTCTTGGTGCAGACATGAATGTGAATCTGGACCATCAAATAAATCAACTAAATGACTTGGATAACCAGGTATTTGATGGATATTTTTATTAAGATATCAGATAACAGTAAGCTTTTGTTGTGAAGACCATGGAGTTCCCATCAGCAGCACACCACGTCATGGAAGTAAAGTACGATTTGACAATCACCTTGCATCAGGCACTGTATGAACTTTAAAAAGGTTGATTGAGTGGTTTAATGGAATGTTTAAAAGCTGTTGCCCATTTTATAAGGACGTCCATTTATTAGATGGCCCAGTTGGTAGACCTCGGAGGTGGAAATTAGTCAGGGGTGGTTCAGCCAATGGAAACTGGAAGGTCCTTGTGCAGGACCCAGACAGATCCCTTATATAGCCCAGGATTTTTGCTCTTAATGGTGTTTCAGCCCCTTAATTGGATTTTGCTGCACTGAATGCTATGGGTAAAGGAAAATGGTAGCAAAAAATAAAAGGCAAAGGTGATTGAAAAGCTTTTTGGCAGAGCTATCTAAAGAGAGGAGTGAGGAGCCAAGGTCCAAAGAGCAGTTCATTTATCATTTTGATTGCCATGCTTTACTTTTTGCAAGAGAGATTTTGTATTCTTCCTTTCATTACTGTTGCCAAATTTGAAATTTATGACAGAGACTTGAAGACTTGGGCAAGTTGGTGTTTAGATTGATAATCAAGGTCAAATTGTTACAGGTGCAGGCTTGAAATGTCTTGGTGAGGGCAAGAAGCTACCAATATTTTACAAACAGAGTTGTTAGGTAGAGGGCATTTTTTTCCCCAAATGAAGTCATCATTTTGTTTTCAGAAGTTATGCATGAAGTGGAGCTGCTGGGCATTTAATAATTATCTTTAAAAGTGCTCCAAAAAGAGTTAACAAATAATCCTCAGCGATGATGATCACTTGGATCAAGCAAGACTCCAATAATTGATGCTTTCATCCTTTTCTTTGAAGAATTAAATCTTTGTTGGGATTTAGACCAGTTCAATTTCAACATATACTGAGAAAGACAATCAACCAACCTGCAGATATTAGCTGGCAACGTCTTTATCTTAAGTAAAATTTTGGAATCTTAAATTCCTACTTCAGCTGAAGCAAATTCTATGAACTGTTGTGTCAGGAGTGGTCTTCCTTAAGACCTTAGTTTTGTCTATTATTGTTACCAAAAAAATAAAAAATAGCCCTATTGGAGAAAGATGAGAATCTCTTATCATCTCCTTTACCCATATCATATAACATATTTGATAATCATATCTAATTAACATATATCATATATAAGACTTTGGAAAAAAAATCAATGAAAAAAAAGAAAATTTTGGTGGCTTAGGCTTGTGAGTTGCATTGAGGTACATCCTAGATGTTAATATGTTTATATATGAAATTTATCAGTCTTGGGTTCAGATGAGAAGGGCCATGGTAGTTTTTTTTATTATTATTATTTTAAATTTTAAGAACCGAGCTAAATCTGGACCGCTGCTTTTATTTGCTTAACTGGCTAAAGCGATTGTAATCCTTCTCGGGAGAGTGACGTCCGTATAGTGAAAGAATGGACGGAGAAGGGGGAGAGAGAGTCCGAGAGCAGATTCAAATCCAATTTTGAATCTGTCTTCTTGTAATTTTGAATTTGCCTAGGCTAAGACACGGTATTGCAATCAATTATTTTATCTCAGGAAGAATGGTGGAATTTGCCCAAGTTAAGACGCGGTATTGCAAGCAATTATTTTATCTCAGGAAGCATGGTGGAATTTGCTTAGGACACGGTATTGCAAGGAATTATTCTAGTCAGGCGTCAATATCTCTATAGATGTTTCTTTGACAAAATTGAATGATTACCTGAAGCCTTATTTGGCTACACTAGACTTGACTTAAAGACTCGGCTTTTATGAAGACTTTTTCGTTTCTCAGGGCTCAATGATGTCATTGAAAAGAGCAGTGATTTCTTTCCTGGTATTTCAATCAGGATCATGAGGAGAATGTTTGGTGAGACCAAATCATGTGGTATTATTCTCTTCTTATTTTAGAACAAAAGGCCAAGCTTATTTTAGGCTAATGATTTTTATATTTGAGCCAAAGGTGACGACTCCCTGTCTTGATGGTAGAAAACTTCCGACAGCAAGGTCAGAAAAATGGGATGCATTGAGAGTTTCACGTGATAAAGCTCTCGTGTTTTCTCTTGCTTCAGGTGTCGGTATGCATGCACCAAAGGCTTGCAAATAATGAACGCAAAGTTGCTGGCTCAAAGGTGGCATCCAGGATGGTCTTACATGAGGGGAAGTAGAGGGCCAGAATCTTAAGATATAACTGTTAAAATAATTCAGAAGTACTGCTGAGATGAGTGCACTAGAAATGATGATAATTACGTAGGACAATTGCATAATAATGTATTATGATGTAGACTTTCCTTATAGCTTCTCATGCTATTTATCCATCTAAATTATTCAACTGGAGTGGCTGTCTTTTTGAATAGGTTTTGGAAATAGTTGGAAAACATATCCCAAGAATTGAACATGGAACCTCCATTTGGAGGCGGGGTGAAATTGCTCCTCCATGCACAAATTTGCTAGTCTAGGTGACATGGACAATGAGGCTCTCTTTCCTGTGCACATATCTCAACAAATTGGCACTCCTCGCTTCCATTGAGGGAATCTGAGCTCAATTTGGGATGGTGGCACTCCAATGATTTATCAAATGAGCATTAGATCCATTGCTTAGGGGAGCATTTTTGCAGCATCCAGTATAGCATGCAATAGGCATTGAGAAATAAATTAGGAGCATGATCATAAGCTCATTAGTGCACTTAAGCTCTGTTCATCTGTGAGTAAATTTTATAAGAAGTTAACTTTTTTATTGACCAACTTATACATATTTTCTTACTCTGATTAAATGAATCAGATAAGTTAAATTTTCATAAGCATCATTTACTCATAAAATAAAGAAAAAGATATCTATTTAGAAGATGAGTAAGTTTCTCGTAAGTCAGGTAAAATATATTTAATTTTTTTATTTCTAAAATATTCTTATCTTTTCTCATGGTTCTTGTTTTTTTTTTTTTTTTTATTTGCAGAAACCTTAACTCAAATAGTACTGATGCAATTTTCATCTATTTTTAGCCAAAAGATCAATGGATACCAGTAAACCTAGCATTTTTTTTTCTCTTATTGTATTTTTTATTATTATTTATATCATTAATTTTTCTCTTTGCTTCACTCAGACTTGCACTTTTTTTTATTTCATCACCTCATTTGATAGCATTCGACGAAGGACAAAGATGAAAAGATAATTTTCACTCTCCTCACATGGTCATAAACATCACCTTCCACCTGACCTCCATCCTTCTTAATATTTTAAAAATTATTTTTTTTCTTTTCTCTTCTCATGCTCATGTTGTTTATTATATTATTGTTCCTAATCATGCTTAATGAAAAATAAAGTCAAGAAGATAATCTTCACCTCATATCTGGCCTTCACTTAATCTTCGATTGTCCTCTAATACCATCCTAAAAAGTGCACAGAGAAATATTATGTGATCTCAAACTTTGCCTTCTATTTGAACTATGCTCGGCCTTTACCCACCTTCCAACATTGCTCTTAAGAACCGCACAATCTCTCTCTACGAGATCTTAGGTGCAACCCCTCACTAGCCTCTTACTATCCTTTGGTGCCCCTACCCATTTTTCTCTTTTTTTTCTTTCCTTTCTTTTTCGACAGCAAGAGTCTTTTTTTTTTCATTTTCATGGCCTTATCTTTCTTTTGTTGAGATTGTTCAGATTATTCTAATACTATATGTATGTTTGTGTTGAGCTTATTATTAGAAATAGATACTTGGTATTACTGATAAAGGGTTTGACTAGCGATCTCCGATTTAGAAAAAAAAAAAAGAAAAAAAAGAGTAATTTTTTTTCAAGCAAGTTTTACTTTAACATTTCATTTAATAGGCAAGAATATATCATTTATAAAAGATTTTATAATTTAAATAAAATTTTTTATAATATAATCAATGTTTTATGAAGAAATATAATATTTTATTTAATTCATAAATAGTAACTAATAAAATTTATTTTTATTTAAAAAATTAAAATTTATATATCATCCGACTATATATTTAGTTGAAGGCTTGTAAATATAAAGAATACTATAAAAAAAAATTATATAAACAGTAATTTATCTAAAAGTATCATAATATAAAAAAATGTTAAGTAGTAATGCAGAATTCATTCTTCATAGCATTAAAAAAATATATAGGTAAATTATCTTTCTATCTAAATGCTTTCTCTCTAAACGTCGCATGGTTAAAGTTTATTCGAGAAAACATTGGTTTTCTGATGTCGGTGGTGCTGCGGAAAAGAAGTTAAAAGCCAAGCCATGCCACAACGTGAATTACGAGGCCTGTGCCCTTTTGGCTTTTGCCATATGCCCCGTGGCTTTTGCCATGCGGTGCAACGAATCTAAATTCCCAACCTCTCTACCCTCCTGATGTAAGAACATACGTTACGGGCTCCTTTGGTTCACAGAAATAATAATAATAATAATAATAATAATAAATTTAATAATTAAATTTTAAAACATAAAATATTTAAATTATTATGTTTGATTAATTATAAAAAATAAATATTTTTTTTTAAAATAAAACTGTCACGTTTAGTTGAATAATTTTTTTCGCAGAAAAGTAGCGTAGAATATTAATTAAACCCTTTAGTTCTTAAAATTTTTTAATCATCTAATTTTTTAAACTTTTATACGAGGTTATAAAAAATAATCAAAAAATCAAGATACCAGCAACTCTCTAAAGAAATATGCCCTAAAAAAAATACAACAACAAAAAAAAATATCCGTGATCAAAAACTAAATTCACATAATATCAATTTATAGAAAAGATTCTAACTAATTCTTACCTCATGTTTCTTCTCTTCTTCTCTCACCCATTAATTTGAAAAAAAAAGTATGCGATGAGAAAGAAGGGTATGTTAAAAAAAAAAAAAAACGATCGAAAATGTAAATATCATAATACGATAAAATTTTATTTTTTATAAAATATAAAAATTTAAATTATATAAAAATAATATTTTTTAAATAAATTTTAAAATTATGAATCAAATATTTTAATTTGCGAGAAACTAAAATTTACAACTTCTTTTGCCGTGAATCAAACGAGCTGCAATATAAACCATTCTATCATGAGCGAGCGGAGTGGAAATTATATTGCCACCGCTTGGCAGACCGCACGAAGCCTCCATCTGTGTGTGCACGTGCGCACATGCAAGCGTCGATGCTATTGGCGTGTCCACGTGTTGTTTTCCACCGTCCTTTGTTTGGTTCCACGCGTGCACACGTGCATCATGGTGAGTCCGGTTTGAGGTACCGTGGTGTTATTGGAAATTTTGCGCTCGTACCAACCTTATACTTCCCCCATTTAAACCATAACAAGAAAATAAGACAATAGTTTATTATATTTTTTAATTTTATTTTCATTTTAATTTTAATTTTAATTTTTTAAAATAATTCTCTTGCAAAATATTCTTATAAAAATAAAGATTTTTTAAAAATTAATTTTAAAAATATTATATATTTAAATATTATAAATATTTAATAATATATTATATAATAATTTAATATGCAAGGTCATAAATATTAATAATTAAAATTTAATATTTATATATTATATAAATGTTAAATTTAATATTAATATAAAATATTATGTTATGTATTTAATAATAAATTTAAATATAATATTAAATATTTTAATATTATGGGGTGCAAGTTAAATGTATAATTAAATTAAGTATTATTAAATATTTTTATAAAATTAATAGTGCAATTTAAGATTACCAGACTTTGATAATTTTAATTACTCATCTCTTATGTGAGAATCGAATTATTATCATTTGTAGTATTATTAGATTATTAGGAATCAAATGTTACTACTTAGATTAGTAAGTTTAATTGCTAAATATGATAATTTACATGGCATTCTCTAATCATCAAGATAAATTATTATAAATGAAATGGTCTCTCATAGTAAAATAGTTCAAGATTCAAGCAACTATAAAGCATGGTTCAACAAATCAGCATAGTATACTCAGCACTTAACCTATAAAGGATGAAGAAAAATATCCTGCCTTATCAAGACTACTATGTTTTTAATCATTACCACCTTTAATCAATTCAATTTCACTTGGAATTCATTAGGAGGAACAATTCATGCTGCTGTGTGCTCTTCATAATGTCTTGAAAGAAAGATACGATACCCTTTTTTTTATCATTATCACCTTTAATCAATTCAATTTCACTTAGAATTCATTAGAAGTAGTGATTCGTGCTGCATTGTCCTATTCGTGTTAAAATGGAGATATAATACAATATAAGTCAACACGAATATGATATAATTAGTTAATTATATCAAAAATACCATGACTCAATTAGTAAACAGATAATATGACATGGTATGCGTAATCTATTTAATAAATAAATTATATTGAATTGATATAACATAACTCACATAACAATTTACTTAATATAAATAGATACGACTCGTTTAATATAAATAAATACGACCTACTTAATAGTAACATGTTGCTTTAATTTTTTAATATAAAAATATATATTTTCTAACATAACATTTAATCACATCAAAAATTTAATATTACATTAAATCATTTTAATTAGACAATTTAAATTTCACCAAATATGAGAAAACCAATCACATAATCATTTTTAAATGAATCAGATCATAACCATATCATTTTTTAGTTGATAGAGCAATACATGACACAACATATTATTTCAAAACATAATTATATCAGTATAATGATGATACGAATTTACTAAGATCAAAACAAACTCATTTACTTCATGTTAAGCTCGAATCATATTCATATATCGTATCTAATTTTACTAGCCTGAGTCCACATCTAAATTAATGGTTTTTGGAGTCTCACAGAAAGGAAGGCATTCATTAGCCTTTTTGTTCTCATGTTAATCCAATAATAACGTACATTGAGCTCAGGCTACTTTTAAGGGAATCAAAGCTTGATGATGCTCAATCCACCCAAGCTATTGTGTCTTCTCCACCAAAAGTAATGAGAATCCGAACGCAACCCAATTTGCGGAGACCTTGGCCAGTGGAGTCAGCCACGTGAAAAGGAAAGGTTGGCTCTACTCGCGCTCCTTTTCAAACCTCTCCCTCCCTCTCCTCTGAATCTTTCTTCCCCAAATAATACACTAATATGACCCATTCTTCTCTCCTTGACTGCCATCTCGTCTTAACCCCTTCTTTGGTCGACATTTTCTTTCCTTTCCCACCTGCTGCTCGTCAACAACTACGGCGGCGTACAGCCTAAGCGCTGAAGGATGCCGGGCTTTGCTCGGAATTTGCCAGACCAAACAAATGAAAAAATCTTTGGAACATAAGTCTCTTTAAAAAATTTTAAATAAAAATATTGCTTTGGTACTCCAACTTTTCCTTAAAATTCATTTTGATCCTTAAAAACTTTTAGCGGTAAGAGTCTCATCTTTCATGCCTTAAAAATATTATATTTTAAATATTTTTATTATATAAAATTAATTAAAATTGATGAAATAGTTGATATATCATTCTATCAATCAGTATTATTTTATCAATTTTAATTAAACATGAAAGATTAAACTATAATAACTACAAATTTAAGCATCTAAATAAATGTTGAATAAAAATTCAACGTTCACAAATATATTTTAGCGGTCCCTAACCATGAACAATCTCTTGTATTAGGGGTCTAACTTATTGATAAGTAATTTGGAAAAGAAAATAATGTTCTAACCTCTACAATAAGATTCAGCCAAAGTTTGAATATATAGTCTATGACAAGATGTAATCATTCTAACATTGGAGTACTGAATAGTATCAGACTTGCACTAAAATAATACCAGCACGGAGTGATCTTGAGAAATTCTCCCTTGCGGTATCCTTTCTAGACCGTACCCTTTTTCTAACCTAATGATAAAAAGCTTATAATTAGCTAAGAAAACTCAAAACTCTACCCAACTTTAATCAATTTAATTTGGCTGGCATGCAACCGAGTCCATGCCTCTCTTCTCACTCTTCAACATTTAAGAACTGAGAACAAGGTAATTCTATTTTTACATAAGACTACAAAAGCCAATTGGAGCTAGAAATACACCATAACAAAAATTCATGCAATTGAAAATATATATTTTTTTAAAAAAAAAACATCGGATTGTTGCCTATCATACTTTTCAACGCTATCTCTCTCTTTCCCATTTTAATATGTATTAAAGTTTATTTAAAATAAAAATATTTTTTTATAGTATTTTATTTAGATATTATTAAAGTTTATTATTTAATATATAATATGTATTATTAATGTTATGCATGGCCACCTTTAAAGTTGTTACATTATAAAAGATTGAACATTAAAATTTTAATTTATTATAATTTACCGTAATATTATGCTATTTTGCAAGTATACTAAAAAGGTTAAAAAAATTCACTGGATCAAGTTAATGATGTTGTTGTTAATTATAAAAATTTGAATTCATCATTAATAATGATGGTATTAATGTTAGGATTTGCAAAAAATAATCCCAATGATAATGGTATTAATGGCAGACAGCATTACCGCTTAAATATAATTAAAATTTATTTTTAAAATGCTACTATTAAGACTTTTTATGCATTATAATTTATTATATTATTATATTATATTTATAATATCCCACACGTCGGGCAA
Organism: Metroxylon sagu; assembly: GCA_017589505.3. NCBI lineage: Eukaryota > Viridiplantae > Streptophyta > Magnoliopsida > Arecales > Arecaceae > Metroxylon > Metroxylon sagu. The sequence goes on along the minus strand of JACVBY030000647.1, from coordinate 823,129 downwards.
CTTCCCACTCAACGGCGACGCCAGGAAGAATCCTTCCATTCCCGCGTTGATCTCGGGGTCGCTCGCCGCAGCATTGGGAATAAAATCCCTCAATCCTTCTATCCTCTCGGTTCTCCTCCCCCCGCTAATCTCGCAAGCGATCGAGAGGGCGAACAAGGTGATAAAGATCCCACCTTTACTCATTTTTGGTGGCTCTCGCAGTCCCCTGTAATCTCCGCTCCCTTCGCTCCTCCGTTCCCTGCCCTCCTCTTCGCTCCTTCTCCCGTTCCCCTACCGAGATCTTCCTTTTCCCGGGAATTCCCCCGATTTCCGGCCCTCTCCGGCGCCCATTCCTGTGATCTCGGCCGTTCAGGGTCGCCGGCGATCCGGCGGGTGCCTCCGCCGGGATGGGCTGCGCCGCGTCGAAGAAGGCGGTCTCCGTGACCCCGGCCGTGGACTCGTCGGGCGTGCTAAGGGACCGCCGGCAGGGATCGCGTGCGCCGTCGGCTTCTTCCTCGAGGCGGCACCGGGCCGACGAGGAGGAGGCGCATTGGGGGAAGGAGGAGGAAGAGGATCGACGGGAGCCCGGGGACTCGGGAAAGGTGGGCGTGAAGAGCGCGAGCTCGCGGAGCTTTCGGCTGGCGAGTCTCCCCAAGAGCGTTCTAGGGGAGCAGGTCGCCGCCGGATGGCCGGCTTGGCTGAGTGCCGTCGCCAGCGAGGCCATTCAGGGGTGGGTGCCCCTCAAAGCTGACTCCTTTCAGAAATTGGAGAAGGTAATCGGGAGATTATTTAAACCTATGCATGACGTTTATTTAGTGTTTTTTTCAGGAAGATTTATTTTGTTTACGATTTGTTTGAAGTAACCCATGCCACAAAATGTAGCCCTTTTGACCCATATAGTGATCCATTGGGTGCCTTTCTTGACCAAAGAAACTATGTTGGTTTCCTTGTTTCTGGACAGCGAGTCTAAAGTTAAAAGAAATTTCACCTTGGACGCTCAAAAAATTATTAGGAAATGGCCATGCGCACATGATCTTGCCTAGATAACCTAGGCCTTGTATTAATACTGAATTCTTTTTTCCTAACTGTCATTAAAATAGAGAGGGAATTTACCTAAATATTGTAACAATTCATATCCAGGTGGCTAGTTTCTTGCACATGACCATGATTTTGTTGTTCCTGTACGAATTTGCTATAGGTTTTTCTTGAGGATAACTTCAGTGGCTACTTTATCAATATAGTTTGCTTTGCTTCTTTACATTGGCTATTTTATTGACTAGTTTTTGTTAAATGTCAACTGCATCTGAAGATTGGACAAGGTACTTATAGCAGTGTATTTAGAGCACGTGATCTTGACACGGGAAAGATTGTTGCCTTGAAGAAGGTGCGGTTTGACAATTTTGAGCCAGAGAGCGTTAGGTTTATGGCAAGAGAAATAGTCATACTTCGCAGGCTTGACCATCCAAATGTTGTGAAATTGGAGGGATTGATTACTTCTCAGATGTCATGCAGTCTATATCTTGTCTTTGAATATATGGATCATGATCTTGCGGGTCTGTGTTCTTCTCCGGAGATCGAATTAAGTGAACCACAGGTTTGTCCATGTTCATTTGAAGCGTGCATACTTGAGTATCTGCCTAAATCAGCATGTCTTCTTTTGACAAAAGTTCTGAGCAGTATCTTGTTTGTTTTCCCCTTTTCTGCCTTTGTTTAACTTTGTAGATCAAGTGCTACATGCAACAGTTACTCTCTGGACTTGAACATTGCCATTCACATGGTGTCATTCATCGTGACATCAAAGGTGCAAACCTTCTAGTTAATAATGAGGGTGTTCTGAAATTGGCTGATTTTGGTCTGGCAAACTTCTGCAAACCTGGACATAAGCAACCACTAACTAGCCGTGTTGTGACTCTGTGGTATCGACCACCTGAACTACTGCTGGGCTCAACAGACTATAAAGCAACTGTTGATTTGTGGAGTGTTGGTTGTGTATTTGCTGAACTTTTTCTCAGGAAGCCTATCTTGCAGGGAAGGACTGAGGTAATCTACTTAAAAGTTTCTGATTCCCTTTCGTGAATCCTATTCCATTATCTGAATTTATTTCTTTTCCTTTTGCTGTTCAGTCATTTGTTATTACTGTTACAAACTGAGGAGAGATAATGTAACAGTTATGACAGTGAAGATGAAAGAACAACAGGATATATAACAGAATTGCAGCTTGGGCAAAGCAGCTTCTTTAGTAATCATCATTGGTTTTAAACAAAAGAAATGGTGCAGAGCAATATAAAATACTATAAAAATAGAAGGAATCAGAAAGAAATAGTGTAGGAAGTATAAAAATGATGTAACCTGTTAATTCTTTCATAGTTAAAGTTAGGGTCCATCATAAAGCAATTTGACATGCTGGTGCTTCTCATAATTTATTGAGTTCATAATGTTTTACAGTTGTCTTTAGGATATGAGGTATGAAAAACATGAGGTTTTTTAAAGGAAAATTTGGTGGTTCATGGAGAGGACAAAAATGTTACCTTCTGCATGTTAAAGTGGGAGTGACATGCTCTTTACAAGTAAAACAGGAAGTAAGGGACTAGACAGAGGAAAAGAAAAGTGTATTTAAAGAAAGATCTGGGAGCCTTCGAGCAAGAATCTTACCAAGGTTTTCACTTATAATCTGGCTGGTAAACACAACAAAAGCTAATAATATGGGAAATGTTGTCAAAGGCTGATGACATGGTGGATCTTGCTGCTCAGGTGGTCACAGCGCTCCTCAGTTCTCAAACATTATGCTACTGTGTTCATGCTGGAAACCCCAACAAATTTCTAAACCTAGATTCCTGCAATATCATGGAACAGTCCTTGTGAGATGTGATCTGCATGAGAGCATTCATGGTATGAATCCAATTAATCCATCATATCCTAAATTGTCATCTTCAGGACACCACAATCCCTATAGTTTGCAGATTAACATATATTAGACCAGGTGAAAAGTATGATTTCCACGTACTCATAGGAGCTTGACAAATTAATGTTACACTCTTGGTGCCTAAATACATTGTGGAAACTTATTAAACCCATTCTTCTTTGTATTATTCACCCCTTAACGAAATATAAGAATAAAGTCCTGGAGCAAGGTCTTCATAGATAACTGCATCCTAGATATCTAGCTTTTAGAAATGATTGCTTATGACTATAAAAAATTTAGATAGGTAACAAGGCGCAAATTCACATCCTATCCACTATAATTCATGTATACTATATCAACATTATAGTAGGTAGTACAACATAAGTCTACCCATTTCTCCATGGCCGGAACTTGATATAGAAGCCTTACCCAATATAAATGAGGTTAGCTAATAAACAGGGCATGTCCCACCAGGTTTGATAATGCTTTATGTTCAGCTCTTAGCTTTTGTTGATCCTTTAATAATGATTGTGTATCCTCAAGTCTAGAAAAACACAACTTTGACCCTGTGTGTGTGTGTGTGTGTGTGTGTGTGTGAGAGAGAGAGAGAGAGAGAGAGAGAGAGTTTGCCATGAAACATTTAGGGCCACTTGGATGTAAAGAGATATGGGTATTGATCCATGCTCTCATAAGCAGTTAAAGCAAATTAATCAGATATTTTACTTTTCAGCCTCAAACTACATCTCATTGGAGGACACTATGAAATAACAGCAAAACCTTTTGGATATCAAGATTGAAACAAGTCAGGAAGATTAGTTGACTGAACTCCATGAATGAGGAATTCAAATTTTAGTTAGAAAGTAGTTCTTAGCAGGAAAATCAAGATATATCTTGGTATGGAGTCCTATAATAAATGATATTGGTGGATGAAGAATCCTACATGTTTAATGGATTGGATTTAGAAAGTTCTATATTTGTTGGCATTGTATTTTGGTGTGATATAGATGGCTTAATATGCAGATATTTTGCTGGGTGCTAATTATATATTTTGAAGATTGATCATGGAATGGGAAAAATCATCTATTCTTGAAAAAATAGCATATAGATTTCTTGATAATTCAAAAGCAATAAGGCTTAAACAAAGTTACAATATTTATGATCCTCATCTTTCCTCTTATCTATTTCTCTGACTCTACTTTCATTGAATCTCATAACCCTATAATAAATCTCTTCTAGGGTTGCCACTTGCTTTATTCACATGGCCAAACAAGGTAAGCATAGATGTGGGAGGTATGGGAGGTCATTACCTTGAGACATTTGCTACTAGATGCCTGGATACCTAAAACTCCATAAGGAAACAAATTCATATGCATATGTAAGCCTTATGTACAACAATAGGCTCTTAATATCTATCTTTGTGGTATTGCCTAACTTAGCTACTCAAGAAAGAGTTGGTTTTAATCAAGGTTCGCTGTCTTGGTACTGGACCTATGCTAGTACCATCGATACATCCAGTATGTGTGTCAATTCAACATGTCGAGACTCAGTATGCACCAATGCCAAGTCTTGGTTTGATACTTGTATGGTACGATGTGCTCGATATGAGCTGATATGCATCGGTATAGCATATCGTATTTTAATCAAATGCAATGTTGCAAAGGCGCACCTTACGCGAAGGGTTAGATGCTTTTTATATCTTAAGGTGTGTTTAAGACATGAGTAACGAGTTATAAGGTGCCAAGGGTTAGGTCTTATACTCTAGGCAAGGCAACTTCATTTTAGGCACACATGAGATGAAAAAAATGCACGTTTTAATCAAATTTGAGATACGAAAAAAGCGTGCTTTTCTTAATACGCTATATTTGTAATATTTTTTTAAAGCTATCATATTTATTAGATTGTGTTGACTTTATAATACACCATCCCAAACACAATAATTTTTCTTATCATATAAAAAAGCTAAAAATTAGAAGACAAAAAGATGAAACACCAAAAATTATGCTATCATCTAAGAAAAAAAAGAAGAGACATCAAGGAACTACATATTTTAGCTGAAAAAGAGGAGGTTTCCTTTAAGTTAATAGGCTAAATATATTACTATTATAATTTTTTTAGTTTTTTTCTATTATATGTTATAAATCATGCTTATATAAATTATTTTATCATTTATTTTAAAAATGTGCACTTTACTTTGTTCAGGCATCTAGGCCCCAAAAGCCTTTTGTACTTAAGTACACCTAGTGCTTTTAACAACACTAATCAAATGACAATAGAAACATGTTAGATCTTGTGTATGAGGGTCGTATGTTACATATTTGTCTTTTTAGGAAGTATTAGGAAGTAATAGCCTTTTTACTACCACTTCTTCCTTGAGGTAGCTAAGATATTTCAACTAATGCAACATATAGTGCCACATTTAGAAGAAGCTTTGAAACTAGCATACCAAAATTTGCTGCATTCACTGCTTATGGAACTAGAAGTGATAGGTATTGCAGTCTAGGTGCCAGTAGAGTGTGCTAAAGGAAGATCTGGCCCCAAATGACATTGCCTTGTAGTGAAGGTCTCGAAATTGTAAAGACGTCAGTTATTGTAAAAACATAAATTGTTCATATTTGGAATAAAGTAATACATTGGTTCCATAGCCTGAACCTTGCTCTAGTAGTGAAAAGGTCATGGATCCTGCACTCCAGACAGTTGATGTACTACAGTCTCAATGAACTTCTATTGTTTTCCATTGATTTATAGAGAAATATTTCGTATTTCATATTTCATTACCATTTCAATGCTCATAATTGAATTAATGATGAGCTTCACTAAATTTCTTGTTGTAAGAATTGGTCCTCTGAACAATCAGATGCCATTTTAAGTTCTTTCTTGTTGTTGTTGAAGAAGGTGGTCTTACATGTCAAACCCTCTAGATGTGGATTAGTGACACATTGGTGATGTTCATATAGATCAAGTTTTTGCTCCAGTTGGTTGAGTATTCATGTTTATGAAGACATCTGTTGACAATATGGAGTCCGCTTAAGTGAAAATAAATTGATATTTTGGAAGGTTACTAACAAAACATGGCAGTGGATTGTTGCAGGCTTAAGGAAATAAAGTGGAAGTATAAGCACAGAAAGACGCCACTAATTAGCAACCTGAAGATTGATAGAATCCCAAGGCAGAAAAAATAGCTATTATATTTGCAGTGGGGCTTGTACTAGGGGTCACACCCCTTTGCATGGCAACCAAAGGTTCTGTTTGATTTTTGGGTGGTGCATCCTAAAAATTAGGACTCATGTAATTCTAGTGCGGGTTGGTCTTCCTCTCTCTCTCTCTCTCTCTCACACACACACACACGCACACACGCACACACGCACACACACAAAAAGAGTTATAGCAGTGGAACTATCAAGAGCACAACTAAAAAGTACTCTTTCGAAAGGTTTAACAAGAAATTAAATTTTTAGTTGAGACCTATTTGTCTCATTCAAACTTTTGAATTGAAACAAAAAATCTCTAAAAAAGTGGATGTGAGAATAAAGAGTCCAGGAGTAAGAAGATTATAACCAATAGAGGTTGTGGCAAAAGAGCTAGTGAGGGCAAAAGTCCAAGAGGTGGAGGATGATGTTTGATAAAGGGTGAACGGAAGAATTTGACCCTAGTAAAAAATAAATGGTTTAAAATTGATAATCATTAGAAAGGCATAGCTACACATACTTTTGAATCATTCAAATGATGAGAAAGAATTTGGCTAGAAAGACTAAAATAAGATGGCTCTGAAGCATATCAAACTGACAAAAAATTCTCTTAGTTATAGTTGTATTGGGTTATGCTCTGTAAAGCTCTAATTTGTAGGAGGAGATACACTAGAACCACTATGTGACATTCGAGGCTTGGAATTCGGAAACCATTGTGTTATGAAGAGAGGATCATGATGGTTCCTCCACAAGAGATCTCAAACACCATGACTGACTGCACTTATTGAAATTGGTAAAATTCCATCTTGGACAACATTCACCATGCTGAAAATGGATGGCTTGCATAAAGCATATCCAGTTTTTCAATGAACGATCCATTGCTACCATTCAAATCCCATTTGGAAGTGGGAAACACCTATTAGTCTTGTTGATTTTTGACATCTTTTGGTGAACATTGGCAATTTACTGCTACATCTTGGGACTTGAAGGAGGTTGATTCTAATGATTGAGGTTGTCAATAAAGGATCCAAAGCCTCAGGATGATTTTTAAAGCAACTATGATGGGCCAAGGAAGGGCTCTGATGACAATTAACTCAGGAGCTAGTGTCAGAATTTCCAATAGATAGAAATATTAAATTGAGGCACCCATTCTGTAACAGATCTCAACTTACCCTCTATTTTTGTGCCTTGGCTTCGTATTGCAATGGCTCTTTATCTCTTCATGTCCAAACAAAGCAAGTAAAATTGTCTGGATCCAATGGGACCAAATATTATCAATTTATTTCAACACTGGAACATGATGCAGGCATTTATTTAGTGTAATGTGGTAAGATATGTGACTCTTTCCAAACACAAATGAAAGAATTGTTATGCATTCAGTTCAGATACATGGTATCAGCATAAATGCATGTATATGCAGGTATAGTTGGTTATACATATTACATATACGTACGTATATACATGATGCATATGTGTGTATATGTTTCTTATCTGAGAAATATGATTTGTAAACTAAATGTAGGTGAAAAAGGTATTAGAGATGAAGACACATATTTATCATAAAATTTGGTAGTGTAGCGGAACCTAAACAAAGGCTTGAGATCTGCATCAACCTCTAACATCTTGCACATTTATGTGTCATTTAAAGCAATGCTGTTCTCAGTTATGATTGGTTATCTGTTGTTGGTTATCTGTTGTTTTGAATCATATGAAAAATATCGTTCTACAATAAAATCAGGTTTACATATAACTTCATTATTGTGATCTAAGATTTCAAATTTTTTTGTCCTTTTTCAGGTTGAACAGTTACACAAAATTTTTAAGCTTTGTGGTTCCCCTCCAGATGAGTACTGGAAGCAGTCCAATTTGCCTCATGCAACAATTTTCAAACCTCATCATCCTTATGAGAGTTGCCTCGAAGGGGCATTTAAAGATTTACCAGCAAGTGCTGTTTGTTTGTTAGAAACTTTTCTCTCAGTCGAACCTTACAAGCGGGGTACTGCCTCAGCGGCTCTTGCTTCTGAGGTAAGCATTATATGGATGTGCTTTTACATGAAATCCTTTGTTTGATAATGAGCATTTACATTCTTTTCTTTTCTTTTTCTTTTTCCTTTCCTTTTATTTGGATTTTTTTTTTTTTTTGGGCACCGGGTTAGGGGGGGAGGGAGGCGATGAGAATGGCCAATTTAATTAACATGAGAAGATTGTTCCTGGCATAAATTTTTTTGATGATCTTTTCTTTATTTTATATAAGTCAAAATAGAAAAAAAATTGATATTTTTACTATATAAATAGAGGCAAAATAATTGAAGGATGATCCAGAAACTTTGAAACTAGGGATGCCATAACGGAGTGTGATACCCCAAATTTAGTCTCACATTGGATGGGAAAGAAATGGGTGATGTGCTTATAACTCAAGTCCACTTGCTACCCATTAACTTCCACTCGAGTTTTTGGGCCACGTGGTTTTAGTCCGCTAGAAGTTAATTGGGCTAGCGGGTGGGCTTGGGATGTTACAAATGGTATCGGAGGCGATCCGAGTGTGCGAAATTTGATGGGCATGAGGAAAGGGCTACCCATGGGACGGTGGTGGAGTCCCGCCATGGCGTGGAGTCACCCTTGCAGCAACAATGACCCGACTCGGGGTAGATTCTGCCTAGTTTGTGGCGTGTGACGAGGACGTCACATTATAAGGTGGGGAGATTGTGATAGTCCAAATTTAGTTCCACATTGGATGAGAGAGAAATGAGTGATGTGCTTATAACTCAAGTCCACTTGCTACCCATTAACTTCCACTCAAGTTTTTGGGCCACGTGGTTTCGGCCCGTTACACTGAGATGGTTATGCATAGGAAAAAAAGCGTCACGGCAGTGTAGGCTTCCACATCTTGTATAGGATGCTTTTTGACCATCTGCATATATATTTGCTCACCGAAATTTCCATAAGATATCAGATTGTAATGGATCTCCTTTCTTCAGCTCTTCTGAAAGATGAGCAGAAACCCATACAATATACTCTCTCATGGTAGAGTCAGACAACATAAATAATGAACACATTCTTTTCTTTTAACATGTATCATTATACCTTTCCATGTCAAAGGACATAGATGCTTCTAGTTGTTCATAATGAAGACATCTAAACAACCAAAAACTGATATGTGAACTCCAAGATTTGTTTTACCGGTACCAGTACTCATACCCATACTAGTACACAGCTGCTATAGGGTCAGAATGGTGTGGTTCTTGGTACTGATACTCAGTCCATGGGGGTACACTGAATATCAGTTGTCTGCTGATACAAGTCAGTAGGCCTGGTACAGACCACTATGGTACAATACTAAAAACCATGGCCAGAACTACAAAAATGATGTTGGCGCAGAAAATTCATTGATCTTTTGATTCATGCATGCTGATTCAATATGGCTATTCTGTGCAATGATAACATGTGTAAAGGACATTGAAGAGATCATAATACTAGAGATTAAATATAAATTGTTGTTAATTAAGCTGCTCTTTTGCCCTTAATAATTGGGGCATAGATAAGCAATGTAACTGCATTTGTGGCTCTCCACCATCTTGAACACATCCATATTGTTTCTAAACAAACATAAAAGTTCAAGGATGTTAAAACATTCCATAGCTTCAAGCCCTCCACTTTTTGTTATTATATCTAGTCCAACCTTGATGGCACTTTATATGTTGCACTAGCTTACAGCCAAATTAAAAATTTTCTCTTCATATTTAGAATCTCAGGAGACAATGATGTCTAGGAGATTCAGCACTTTGCACCATCAGAAATGGGAGTTCTTATTGCACAAATTCACAGAAATAGGAGAATAGCAAGTTGCAGAGAATACCATGGGCTAAGTACAGAGCAAACCCAGGATATTTAAGTATTTTGGCCTTCAAGAGCACTGCAGAAACAATTTGTTTTCACAGCTTGATGATTTTGTCTTGAGCATCTTTAAGATCAAACTTCTCCTTTGCTGCTTTTATATGTAAAAAACACCACCTGTCAGGCTAGATATTGATGCAAGTAGCCACTTAGCATATTTCACTCGATCTTTAAGTTATATTTCCAGATAAAAACCTTTAAGATCTGTTCTCTTATGTCATGGTTGCACTTACCATTTGTTGTTTCATTATGTTGTTGTGCAGTATTTCACGACACCACCATATTCATGTGAACCGTCAAGCTTGCCAAAATACACACCTAACAAGGAGATTGATGCAAAAAGCCGTGAGGAACTACACAGGTGAGATTTAATTATTTATGTATATATGAACTATGATATTATGATTGAGAATTATTTCAAGCGGAAAACTGTGATATTTTTCATAATTAATGTACATTATCTAAGGAAATCTACTATACTTTATGAACTGCTTTAGTGACTTTAAGCTTATGAAATCCTATGCAGCCTTGTGAAAAATTTTCTGAAGCGACTTGAAGAAGTTTTAACCACATCATTTATAAACCTATCCAAGAATTTTTTGTAGAAAGGAAAATGACTTCCATCATTTTATGTCAGTATTATTTTAGAAAGATCTCCCTTTCTCCTATGCAAGAAAATGCAAATGTTCTGGAACCTAAATGAAATCTGTAACTTCTTTTAGTTTATAATAAAATTCTTAAGGCCTTTCCCATTTCCAAAACTGGACCTGTGATGTAAGACCTTATATTTTATCAAGGAGTTCTATCTCATAAAATGTTTGACAGCACTTTTTCCTTTAGTAGCCATTTTGCTCAATATTTATATGCCATTTCAGGATGAGGGCCGTCGGTAGAGGACATGAAGTAGGAGCAACAAGAAGGCCAAGAACAATGAGAGCTCCACGAGAATTGTGTATGTTGAATAAAGTAGCAGATCGACAAGAGGTATATTCCTTTTTCTCCTTGATTAATATGTTTGAATAGTTAATGGACAGACAAGATTCTTGAGCATGAGTTTATTAAGAAAGCCTTTTCTTTTGTAGGAATCACAGATCAATACTCATGGAGTCAATAAAAATGTTGTAAAGCAGGACATTCCTAGAGTAAATGGTAGCACTAGATTGTTTGTAGATCTGCAGCAAATGCCAGCAATTAATCCTCCAAAGAATGTGCGGCATGTAAAGAACAAGTCCCTAGGGGACTATTCTTTCTCAGGGCCCTTGCATATTTCTGCTTCTAGAGGCTTTGCGTGGGCAAAAAACCAGAAAGAAGGCCGTTCACATGTTAGATCTCATGGTAGATCTAACTCAAATAGTCATTTTTCTGGTGCAGTGGATCCATCTAGTTACCTGCGAACCAAAAACACTCATGACTTGAAGGGACAAGCAAATGGAAATGGATATGAGGCCTATGCTGAATCCAAAGGACATGAGCCATATGCATTAGCAAAGCAAGCAATTTTGAAGAAGTGGACACAGTTAGAGCAACCAGATTCATTCGATTCCTCGGACATGTTCCATTCTCAAGATCTGTCAGAGGCAGTTTACACGAGAGTTGGAGTATCTTCAAAATATAGCAGCTTGGTACTTGTGAAGTTAATCTGGCAGTTTTTTTTTTTTTTTAAATACTCTGTCAACTGGGCTAATTAATTATCTTTTTATTCGAAATTTCTTAGGGCTATCAGGATCAAGCTGACAAAGTTGAGTTCTCGGGGCCTTTGTTGTCTCAATCGCATAAGGTCGATGAACTTTTGGAGAAGCATGAACGCCACATCCGCAGAGTGGTCCGTAAATCATGGCTCCTAAAAGGTAACTTGCTAGTCCCATCCTAAGGGAACTTGTTAGCATTTCGTTCATTTACTCATTTTTGTTATTCCTAACATAGGATTCATAAAGAAACATGAGATAAATAACGGGCCTTGGTAGTCCCTAAAGGTTGTTTGGAAATCCCATTTTAGGGGAACTTATGGTAAGCATTTCATGCAATTTGTCCATGTTGCTGTCGCATATATAAATATTTATCAAGAAACATGAGATAAACAACCAGCTTTAGTCCATTTCGAATGGATTTAAGCAACTATGGTAAGGGTGATTTTTATTGGAATTCTTTACTTTAACCCTTTTTATTGGAATCTCTGAACCCCTGCTCATCATATCAGGTAATATACTCCTAGGTTTATTGTAGATCCACTACATCCACCTGTCATGTGTCTACTTCCCTTCTTTTTCTTATGTGTCTGCTTTTCTGTCCAATTAAATGAAAACTGGACTCACTTGGCATCTTGACATTTACAGAAATTCATGGCAAACCATTAAAAGTAAAACAAGAATCTTGAAGGGCTATTAGTTAAAAAGGCTCATAATCTGCATGAAATTATAGTTGAAGGCTGAGTCTTAATATTCAATATATACTCATGCGATATCATAATATATCTATCTGATTATTTCATATCATCTTTTTCTCGAATCTGTTAAGCTACTTCAGTTTTGCTCTGTTGGAACAGTAGTTTTACTTATCTCACAATCTTTGTTTGATTAGTTTTTGATGAGAACTCCAATACTGCTTGACATTTTTTTGTTCAGTACATGTCTTGCTATTCAGAAGAATATTGATATTTTTCTCATTGGCATGAATTTACAGTGACAGGAAAGAAGCAAGGAAAGTAGGAAACCAGAGCATGCTATTTTCAAGTAGGACAGAAACCCCACGCATAGATGGCTTCACCATGCATTCCAGGGAACTAACATCTGGCTGAGCTCAAAAATGATGTCAGATATGGTAGCTGCAGTATTGTGTCCGTCCCCAAACCGATGGGTGAAATGGAGGCAGTCCATTTGAAGTTGCTCTGACTACAAATTCTTTAGCTGTTGACATAAAATGTGGCGCGAAGTAGTTGAAGCCCACAATTGTCTCCTTGCAACTAACTCCAAGCTAACTGGGTTGGTGGTGATGGCATGCATTTCTAGCATCTCAGAAATAAACATTCAGGCTTATTTGGAAACAAGTAAATTCCTTTATATACTGCCAATATCATGGTGCTCAACAAATGCCCCAAGCAGAGGCAAAGCTTCTGTAGAGATCATTGTAAAGAGATAAAAGGTTAAGTCCTTTTGGCATGAGCCAGATATATTGTATTTGTGAATTATGGGTCAGTTTGTTGATGCAGCAATCAGAGTTGAAACTAGTTTGCAAGTTGGAGTCAGGACATGTCTGGATGCATGCTGTTATCAGTTGCTGGCATCTTTGATTCAATGCTGAAAAAATTCAAATAATTAAGTATTGGTTCAATCTTATTTCATTTTAATATTTTTGAATTCTTGTTCGTAAAGTGTGACTATAATTTTATGTTGGCTGTCAATCTATTACAACTTTTCTTTTTTATTTGGACTTGAGTTTGACTATATATTAAATTTTCATACTTAGGTGGAGCTTCATTCCATTCTAATGCAAGATGATGTGAGTAGGCATAGGCTTGCCTCATCTTCCAATGTGAATGACAAGCCTTACACTTAAGCTGGTTTCTAAAATCTCAATCGACTAATTTCATAACTCATTGGTCCGTCGGTATGATTAAGTAAACCGAAAGTATTGACACGTTAAATATAAAAATATGAAATTAAAAAAAAAAAGATATTACTGAGAATTGTGAGAATTGATTCTCTGCCCCTTGAGGTTAAGGCATGGTTCTCATTGCTGCTGAGATCTTAGCCTAAAGTTTTGGATTGCATCCCAAAATTTGTGAAGATGTCATAAAAATCAGCAATAAGAATGAGGAAGCTGACATAAGGTCATTCAGGTTCATTGGAATATTTTTCAAGTTCATTTCTCCCGTTCTGGTTTTTGGTTTCTTTTTATTTTTAATCAGTAAAGTTCCGTGGTCTAGAGATCTAAGTTCAATCCTTTTCTTCACCATGGTTTAAAGGGTTAGAGAAGTTGAGGAAAGACATGTTGTATCACCTATTGTCTAACAAATATATTATAATTTAATACTAAATTTTGGTATGATTTATCTGAATAGCGTTGATATGATGTTCTTATTTTTCCTTTCCAATAATCCACTAAAATAATTTGGCATCATTTAAATATGATATAATTACTACTTTATGAATCAACTAATTATACCATTTTTCGACGAAAAAAAAAAAAGAAAACTAATTATATCATTGTCGAGGCTTCTTAATTTGCTTATATCTATTATATTATTAAATGAAAGAGGCATACATTCTATATTAGATTCTGTTTGTCAAGTTTTCTGTGTAGAATATTTCTTCTCTTCCACCTCTATTTATTTCTGTCCTCTATCTCTTACTTACATGCTTTCTTCTGGGCATTCCAAACCAGAATACTCCATTTGTTTTCTTTTTTAAAAAAAATAAAATTCTCTATCAATCACTTGTCCACTCCCCAAACTAGTAGACTCTATTTAAAATTTTAAAAAATAACTAAAAACATTGATACAGTCAAAAAAATTAAAAATATTGCTGATCCTTCCCTAATCTACCTGATTTATCACTCTATCAATGAACATATATTGCACATATCCAGTCTTTTTATATGGCAAAATTGTCTTGTGAATCAGCTTCAATTGAAACCAATCCTTTAGCAAATTAGACCCTTCTCTTTGTTTTTGTTTTTTTTTTTAATCATCTGTTTGAAGTTTTGGTACCACTTTAGGCCCTTCTCTTTTCTTTCTTTCTTTCTTTTTTTTTTTCCTCTATTGCTTTAAGTTCTTTTTGAGAAAAAGACAGGAAAGATCAGCCCACGAAGTTATATAAATTCAGTTTCTTAAAGAAACATATTCCATGAATTAAAAATTGAACCTCCTTTGAATGGAAGATGTGACCCTTAGGCTCTTTCCTAGTTAAGTTGTTAAACAAGTCAGGAAAGTTTAAGTAGATAGACTTGATTATTGTCTTTAATTCAAGATTTCAACATCTTATAATGAATCTATGATCCACCTTTTTTCTAAGACTTAAAAGGGGTTCTAACCTCACCCTCTATCCTAAATCCACCTACTCTCCATTTTGATTAAAGTGCTAAGAGCTTATGGAGAATAGAGAAATGAAAGCCTAGACAAGGATTAATATCTTATGGAATTGAATCCTTGAGAGCCTATCCTAGCACGTGATTAGCACCGCATCAACTGTGTATCAGAGAAGACTTGAAGACTTAGATAAAATTAAGCAATCTAAATAAATACCTTTCAACTAGTTTTTAGTTTTTTATATTTGTTATTGGATTTGAGCCTTTAGCCTAACGAGGACACAAGGGCATGAACTACAACAATCCTTATCTAAGTGGTGAGTGACTGTACTATTTAAACTGAAGTGATTATACCAACCAAACTACAGTTTGGTGATCCATATATTACGCCTTAAATTGCATTCATAATTAAAATGCAGAGGACTTGAACCACACCCTCAAATAATTTACCAAAAGACTAGAACAAAAGGTCAACAACTGAATGTCTCAGTATGTTTATTCCAGCTCAATCCACAGGATCTTTCGCAAGAAAGGAGAATGCATTCATGAGGGTCATAAAATTTATGCAGTTATTGGTACAAAAGGAGTAGAGCCTTTGTTGGGCACTGTTGCTGAGCCCAGGTTCACCATGACCAGTGTTAACAAGTGGTTCCAACAAAACCAACCAGATTGAGATCTTCATGAGCTGAGAAATGGCATGTTAGCATTTCTTAAATATGACTCGGCTTTCAATAGTGCTAGGTGGAAGGCGTTATTATTATATTGGAATTGAATGTCTGAGAGCATATGTTGAGATAAAGAGAGAAATTATTAATAGGATTGCACTGTTACATAAAGGGTTTACCATCATAACCTTTTCCTTTCCCCTCTCCAACCCATGGATTGGATGCAAAGGCTTAAGCAACAATGCTGTCCTCATGCATCAATCATCATCAAGTGTCACAAGAGTTGGGATCTGCCCACGACCAACAAAATCTATCTTGTTCAGTCTCACACAGCACAGCACCTGTTCTGGAAGTTCCTCCTGCTTCTGGGCCTGCACCAATGTTTCAAAGGATTAGTTGACACATAACCTAATTCTGATACTAAGATTGCGCCCTACAAAGCAAAAACAAAGAATAATAACTTTGGTTTTCCTTTTAAACATATCTGTAGGTGATTTGATACTGACTACAGATGATGAAATAGATCGAATAGATTAATGAAGTCGTAGATCATGATGACACCTTGAAACTAAGTTCAATATTACCTGGATGGTTAGACCCATATCAAGAATCCCATTCTTTAGACGATCTCGGAATGATTCAAGACCCTTTCTTGATATGTAGCTGAAGCGATGTATATCCAAGTCAATCTCAAAGTAATTCGGACCCTGCAATCCATATAATAATAATAAGCACTGTTTACTTTTCTCAGAAAAAAATTATGATCACTACTTACAAAACATATATGTTTGAGCTCTATCATATTCAACTGAGACACAACCAAATAATTCTGGTCCAAGGGAACAATTTCAATTTGCTTAGTCTGTTAACATCTCGCATAATCTCCTAAAATTTTCTAAAAATTTATCAACAAAATGCAGTAGCATTTTTATTCTGAGTTCAAGTCTCTACACTGCAATGATGACTTATTGTACTGCTAATGATCCTCAAGGTAACGATAAGTTATGAATATCTTCAATCAGGCTTTTACATTGCAAAAAATTTTGAGTGTTCTCCCATTTGTGAGGTAGAAAGAAGAGGATGCCATTCAATACCCGATAGAAATTGTGCTGAGGGCGTGAAAGCACTGGCTTTTCATTATATGCTTGTATGAGCTTCCTTTCTGCAGAACTTAAATGGAGATCCTCAGGATTAACCAAACCAGCCAAGATCTTCAACCTTTCTCTATAAGAGACTTGGGAGTCCATTGCAAACCCTTTAATCCTTTCAGTTTCATCATCAATAAATCTCTGCCAAAGAGAAAATTTTATCAGTTAAAATATGAGTGACTGAAAGATACCAATGAGTCACCATCAGCTTCTTTTATTGTAAGAACCTTATCAACACAATCACACCATTGGAGTAGTATTGTAGAAGATCAATGAAAAGAACCTTACCCTTATGCATTCCTGGAAATGGGAAGAAACCTCTTTGTCATAACATTCAGAAATTTTAAAATATAATAGAAGGCTTATTCCTTCCCCATCACTATCACCAAGAAACATTGCAGCAGGATAAGAAGGCATCTGTCATGACAATGCAAAATAACGTAAGACATATAAATCTTACTATTTATTTCAACCACTGACAATGCAACCCAAGTCACAACAAAAGTTCAAGGCAGATGTTTCACATACCTGAATATTAACAATCAAGAGCGAGGGAAGTTTGCCGTGAGGCTTGACGTGTGGAAGTTCAATGTGTTGAGCAATGTGATGTACTTTGCGCGGGCACATAAACATATCTACACCAATTGGATAATATGGGGCATAGTTTGGAGCAGGAGATTTCTTCTTGTCTCTGTCCCAAAAAAAGGGAAAGTTCAGGTTAAAATTACAAACTTAGGCACATGCTGGAAACAAGACATATGAGTTATATGAATTTGAGCGATTCATGCCTGAAATAGGTTTCTCCGCGAAGCTTGAAAGTGGAAGGATCAAGATGAGACCAGCATCCTGCTGCCAGTTTCTCCACTGGAGAACATGGAATTATGACCCCTCCTCTCGGACGGAATAATAATCTCTTTGAGGCACCTATTGCAACAAAAGAGCCACAAATATCATCTTTCTGAGATTCTACAAAGAAAAGAGAGAACAATTGGTGCAATATGATATATCCTATCTTGATCATAATCTTTGCACAACACTGCTATTCTGTCATTATATACATGGAACCCATTAACTGGAGAAGCGAATACACTGCAGCAGTTTGATATTTTATAGAATGTGATGGTGAGCTTCAGAAAGCAGTTGCTACCAAATTTTGATTTTCAGAAAATCAAAGCAAGCACAACAACCCAAGAAAGGGAACAGCGAGAGCTCATATTAGAGACAAAGGTTTGTTAACTTTCTTAGGAAGTTATCAAGACATCCTGGGAACTTCTGTTTATAGATTTACAGAGCCCAGAACCTATCTGAAATCAGCCAGTAACAGAAAATAAATGCGCTTCCAGCATTAGACTCTAATGAAAAGCCAAATTCAAACTACATAGAAAATCTAATGCCGAAATGCAGTAATGTTCAATGCTAGATGGTGGGCTAGAGGTAGGGTTTGGAGAGAGCATCAGCATTAACATTCCATGCAAATTATACAGAAAAGCATTAAAACAAATACAATACTTTGTGATTCTATTCATAATATAAATCTATTTTTTAAAAAAGCAATATTTAATCAGAAGTATATCACTGTAGAGGAAGCAGAAAAAGGTTCCAGGTGATCTTTGGAAAGTTTAAATCAATAGTGGCACAAATTTTGCAATGTATTCCTGCATAAATTGAAATTTCTAGCAATTTTGAGCTATATAGTTTCAACTGAGATGTTCAAGTTTTGTGTACAACTTCAAATCAGTGCTTACCACTGCTTCCACATATTTTATTCTCAGCAAACTAGTAGTGATGCTAATAGCAACATCAGTGGAATATAGTAAAAGGAAAATTTGTTGTACTTACAAAATTCAGTTGTACCTTCTCCATCATAAGACTTCCTCTTATAAGAAAGCCTTAAAACTGCTGTCTTCCTTTTTTGACACTGCGGGCTAGCACTTTGCGTCTGAATCTTATCATTAAAACTTATGGAAGGAACTAGCTTACGTAGGCGAGATGGCATCTTGCTCTCATGAACTTTTTCTTCTGTGTCATTTCCTTTAGAACCATTAAAGCTACCATATGGGTCTGCCAAAGTCTTTGTCCTTTTAGTAAAAAATTCTGCACCTTGCATTCTAAATCTGGGCTCATCAACCTTTCCCATAGGAAGATTGTAACGATGTGGGCTTAGCATTGCAAATCTATCAAGATCTTTAAGTTCATCTTTGCCCATTTTCCCTCCATCTTTTTTCAAATATTTTTCAACAGCCAATGCTATTGGAGTGCCACCACAGAACTCCTCAAACTTGCACATGGCATCAGCAAAGGCACTTTCATACTGCAGCTTTTGAGTCCCAGATGCATTTGCAGATGGAAAACAGTCTGCATTAAAAATAATCAGCTCAGATAGGATTGGAAAGACCATTTAATCAAATCTACAAGTTAACAGAGATAACATAGCACCTCCAGGGACGCTTCTGAAATCATCATCATCATCAGATTCTAGAATACTGAGAGAGTCAAACCATGCCTCCTCTTGGCACAACCCTGCATTGATTTGATTCACTGGTCAAGGGATGCTTCTATATGCCAAACACCATGAAAGAAAACACAAACTCAATGTACTATATGCCATCATCAGGGTAATACGATGATCATCCGGTTTAGATCCTTTTATTGGGAACAAGTGCCATGCTCTTTTACATGGATAGGTGATTAAGAAAGTGCTATGGCTAGTTGAGATACATATCAAATGAAGGGGAAACAAATGCATGATCCTATATCTGCATGCTGCATTTTCTTAGATCATGAAGAACTCAAATGTAGCATTCTTAATTGCAGAGAATCTGCATACCAAAGCAAATTATAAACAGAATTGAGATCAAAACTGAATTGGAATCCTGTATGAGTGGTTCTAAGTGAAAGCAAAATACCATTAGCATCCACCTGACTATGGTGCCATTGCATCTGAGTAAGATGGAATTTCAAGTTGGAAACTTCAGATTTTCGACGAGTCGTTGCGGCGGTCTCCATATGAACAAACTCGCCACGAGCAAAATCTGTCAAGCGATTTCCATCACCAATCTGGGAATTGGGTTCAACAGGAGCTGAAACAGTCCTTCCACGGCACTTTTTGGATCTGGGATGGTACTTCCGTGGTCCGGGCCTACTGGGTGATTTCGATACGCAGGCACCCATTATGATTGCTTAGTTTTATAGAACCTGCCAGCCAGTAATAAGGGAGGTATCCTTCATATAATATCAAAATATCAAGGAGATAACCAAGATGAACCATAAAAGCTTCAAGAGTAAAAGGCAAGATGAACCATAAAGGCTTCAAGAGTAAAAGGGGCCTTCCAAGTATTCAGTCAGTAGAGGAGATTATCAGAACAGGTATGCTATTAATTCAGTTTAAAGAATGCAATATAATCAAATGTTCTAAGGTGATTGTAAAGATAATAAATTCACTCATTTCCATACAGACATTTCTTGTGTGCATTCAAACACATAGTGAAGGAAAAAGAGCAGGCTACTTAAAAAAGGTTCAACCGCAATATGACTAACAAATTTATACAGATATTTGACTTATGATGCTGCTAACATAGCACAAATGTATACTGTATTAGAGCAAGAATTTCATCATTCTACTCATGCTTTTTTGGCTGCTGCAGTTACATTTTCCATTCCACGAAGTATGAACTTTTTAGCCCTTTTATATTAGAATGATTTGCTTTAAGTTTCAGATGTTTCAATAATCTCTAATCAACTTAGAGTTGAGTAGCAAGAGTGCAAATAATCACTCCTGCTGGATCCTTTCCTTTGGATTTGCATTTTTTGATTTTTTTTCCAAGAGTCAACTGCCACAGGCAACTTGGCAGGAAGGTGTAAATTGGGAGAAACTAACCTTTCTAACATACAAATAAATTTAAAGCCAGTGAGAGAGCCTTACTGAGATGTGAAACAGAAAAACTCAGAAGTATGGAAAAGAACCAAAATGAATGCTATACACTTAGGTATGATGCCAAAAAAAAAAATCTCCCCTGCTTATCGATACCTAGGGTTACCTGGCCTTATTTAATGGAAAGGTTATCAACAAGGTTTCTTTTTGTGCACTTCTTTTTCTTCCCTTTTTTTGGAGAAAACACCCTTGAAGACATTCTAAAATGCAAAAATCCTCAACATAGTTCTTTTCCACTATAGTTGACTCATCACTTCTGTCTTGAACGAAAACTAACATAGACTAATTGACAAATGATTCAAATGAAAACAAGAAACAGACACCACAAAACTAACAAGACAGCAACACAACATGACACATGATCACCAGTTCACCAGACAACAAAAAAATTAGTGATGGGTTAGTCAACAATTTGAAATGGAACGAAACAACCAAGCTCCCTCGTATGAGACAACTGAATGATAGATTACCAGGATCAGTGCATGTGCTAAGCTTGGTGAATTTATCTGAAGTGTCTAACATATATAGCCAGAAGGGGTTAAAAATTTAAAAACAAACAACCAGTAAATTAAGATGTACAGAAATTGTCTAGAGAAAAATTATAATATTTAATTCAATTCCATAAGATGGGCTAAGTTGGCAGAGTCATTTATCCGTATGCTTGGAAAGTTAAGCTTCCGGAATAAAACAGCAAGCTGGGCTACCTTGGACTGGTGGCCAAAAGACATCTCTCTTTCAAAGACAGTCTATACCTAGATTATCACCCAAACAAAAAGGAAATTAGGAAAAAAAAAAAGAATAGCACAATCTACCATAAATTTTTGGCAGAAGCTATAGCTTCTAATCATATCACGCATAAAAAATTGGTGAATTACCCAGAAATGATACCACGCACAAGATTCCATTTTTTACTGTTTAGAACGCCTTAATAACTACTTTCATCCAGAACCAAAAGCAAACTATAGAAGGCCTCAAGGTTGAAAATTTTCCAACAAATTTCAATGACAAAGCAAGGGAATCAGATCATGGATAGAGATTAACATTACTCTCAGAGGATTGTTTAGATAAATCTGTCAAAATATCAAATGTTAGCAAGAATTCCAAATAAAAAACAAAGATGTGGATGGATGGAGAGGCGAACAAGATTTGCATTTAGAACAAAAAAGTTGATTAAAAAAAAAAGGAAGATATGGAAAGGCAGGAATATAAACATTACAACTCGAACCAAAAAAAAAAATCATACGAGTAAAAACATTTAGTTTACATCGAAAAGGTTAGTGACTAAAAACGAATCAACCAACGATCGACAAAGCGTGTACAATCAACCTTAACATCTAAAATTGTAACATATTTGAGACCACAAAACAGGACAAAAAAATATATATATAACCACAAAATCAGAGACCACTATGACATTTTAACAACAAGAAAAAACAAAACAAAAAAAATGATAACAGAAAAAGGTGACGGAGAGACAAAAACCTGCGGGTTGTTGGACTACGTCCGCATCGAGGCTCAAGGGAAGAAGGTGATGAAATGATCCACGTCCTGAGGCAATGCTCATAAGAATCGTAATAACAAATCTAAACAAAATAATATATATTTCTAGAGAGAGAGAGAGAGAGAGAGAGAGCCAGGAGCCCTCGTTTCCTCCCTCTCTGCGACTCTCGTCGTGGAGACGAAGAGCCGTCCTTCAACCCGACGGGGAGGTTATGGAGGGGAGAGAAGACGAGGGAGGGATGGCGAGGAGAGGCTGCCATCTCCCACTATTTATAGCAAAGTATTAATATATATATATAAATATATAAATATATGACACGACACCACCTGGACCGAGCGTTCGGGGAGGGCGGATCGAAGGCTCCCTCCGTCCACGTGGAGATGGAGTGGAAGGTGGCGAAGACGAAAGAGTAAAATAAATAAATAAAAAAAGAGCTCACCACTTTGACGTTTAGGTGTTACGACTATAATTTGGAACAACATGCCATTGTAAAGGAAAGATTCAATAGAAAAAAATAAAGAAGAAAGCCATTGAGCATGTGGGTGATAGAAAAAGACACGCGTAAAGAATCTGAGTCTTTATTTTTCTTCAGGTGTAATCTGTGTTCAAGTAGCAATCGTTACATGATCATTAGTTCTTTCACCAATTATATGATAGCAGAATAGTATCCATCAAATGATCTCTTCATTGTTTATGTAATAAAATTTCTTTTATGAAGGGCATTAATATAAAAAATAATATTATGATTTGTTAATGATCATTTTCATTAATTATGCCATCATTTTCCTCGTGTTATTCATTGTCTCCTTTTATAATGGCTTAATTAAACCATTGCTATTGTTAATTACAATATAGTATTAACAACCATCATATGTATTAATGGTTTGTGTCCATCCATCCAACAATCTCCTCCCTCTCAACACAAACACATATATAAAATTCCAACGGCCTTGTTTGTATAATATTTTTATATAATTTATAAATATACATATATCAATTTTAAATCTTTGGTTTATCCTATGGTGATTTTGTCTAATTAACACTTTTATTTTTTCCATTACTATTCATTTTAATATGCATGGGATATTAGTTTTTAGAAAGATTGATAAATAAGCTAAAGCCAGTGTAATTCCTTTGTAGGCTTGCAAACATGCTCGTGCCCCCACTTATTCAATTTCTTTATATATCTTCATTCATTAATGAAAATAATTGATTGCGCCTATCTATAAAAATCACCACCAAGAAAAAACACTATTGACTAAAAAAAAAAAAAAAAAAATGAAATAATTTTTTATGATAGAAGAGATGTTCTAAAATCAATGTGGAAAGGATGTGCCTCTAACATTCGTATTCAGGATATGATATAGCATAACAGAAGTATGATTATTTTTATCGAATCTGTTAGCAAAAAAATTTAATGTATCGTGCCATATACAATTTAGCATATTTTTTACAATAATGAATCTAGCGAATCCATCCTTAATAACGTAGCCAACTTCTATCATTTAGAAAGGGAAGGATTCTCAAAAATAAAGATATCAATCAAAGTTTTTATAGAAATAGGAAGAGGATATCCTTGTGTATTTAAAAAATTATTGAAGAAAAAAAGAATTTGATCTCAAAAAATTCATTTATCAAGGCTTCAACTCCGAATAGTTCGTAGGTCCGTTTTATGCAAAAAAAAGACCTCTCCATTTGTACTCAATTAAATACATAAGTGAATATAAATTAAAATAATTTTTGTTTATATCAGGTTTATTATACTAAAACTTAATAATTAATAGAGAGACGAACATATCATTCATAGATTTTTCAGGTGAGACCTAAATCGATCATCAATAACTAATACTCCGTATCTCATGAGATTTGGCACTAAATAACGAAGAGATCGGCAACAGAAATACAATTCCAAATGATGGCTGGTGTAACAGTACATAACGGGCCATTTTGATTGCATAATTGCGTCGTTGATTCGTCGTTGTTTGCATTCTCTTATTTTTAAAAAAAAAAAAAAAAAAAAAAATCCGTTGTTTGTTTCCCATTTAGAGCTGGCCGTACATCTCCTAGTATCATCGTAAGGTGATGGGATGGGATGTACGAGCTCCAATACTACATGGTTGCATTCATTAATTGCCCTCTTGGCATGGTACATGGGGGGGCACGAGGTGTCCTTCTTCTCTGGCTCTTTTGGGGCACGACGTGATCGGTCTTTAACTTTTTAACCCCCCTACTCCGGCCACCCGTCCCCGTCCTTGGAGCCTTGGCCTTTGCTTTGGGCGCGCACGCGAGAGCCGTGCGTCCGCCTCCGACGAGAGCGCAGCCAGGACGAGAGCGACTCATGATGGGACTCAAACTAATATGGCACCTTTCAAGTAGCTTCCTAGATTTGCATAAAAAAATTATTAAAAATTTATATATTTCACAATTTTATAAAATATATAATTTTTAAAATTATTAATATGTTATATATTTTAAAATATTTTCGTGTATTTGAAAAATTATAAAAGAAAAAGAGAACTTAGTCTTAAAAAAATTTATTTATCAAGGCTTCAACTCGAAGCATGATAGTCCGTAGGTCCATTTTATGCTAAAAAGATCTCTTCATTTATACTTAATTAAATACATAAGTGGATATAAATTAAAATAATTTTTGTTCCTATCAGTTCCATATCTCATGACATTTGATGCTAAAATTATAGTTACTTATGAATTATAATATAAAAAAATACTATAAAATCTACTTGCACATTCAATCTAAAATGAGACCTGCACTCAAATTTTTAGTCTATTTTAAATTTCATTTTAATTTTAAAACCCTTACCTTCACAACTTGATTTCTTATATTTTAAAAATATTATTTTTTTAATATTTTTATTATATAAAATTAATTAAAATTAATAAAAAAACTAACGTGCCATTCATTCTATTAATTTTAATTAATTCTACATAATATATTTAAAACATGAGAAATTAAATTATAACAGTGTGATATTCGAGAATCAAAATGAATTTTGAATGAAAGTTTTGGGACCACAAGAATATTTTAGTCAACAAATTCAAATAAAATTCAATAACGACAACAATAGAGCAAGCATATCTCTTGATTTTCAAATCGAGGTTGGTGTGCAATTAATCACATTTGGGCATGGTGGACCACATATTTAAGCAGCGAATCTCTCATTGCATTGTTCTACTTATTATTGGAAATAATAAAACTAACATCCTTAATTAGTGTATCATGTTAAGCATGATTTAGTTCCATGAACCATAGCTACTAGAGATTTTGGCAACAGTGGCAAAGTATGAAGCATCTTGCAAGTCTAATAACTTTTCTATGATGCATTGATTGTAGCTCTTGCTCAACTGATTTAGAAAAAAACTATAAAACCTAGTTCAATTAGATTGGCTTTGTTCGAAGAGAATAACCTTTGTACTGAATAAGCCACTTAAGACTTACTGATTTTATATAATCCAAAGATAGGTGAAAGTATACTTATCCTTAAACTTTCACTCAAAATTATTTTGATCCCTAAATTTTTAATTATTATGATTTAATTCCTCATATTTTTAGTATGTTGCATTTCTAATGTTCTATTACATAAAATTAGTTAAAATTGATGGAATAGCTAATGTATCATTTCGAGATAAACATATTGATGATCACTTAAATGATAATCTATAAGTTTATGTTAGGATAATATATGAGTTATTTTATCAATTTTAACTAACATTATGCAACAAAATATCAAAAATACAACATTCTTAAAATATAAGGAACTAAATAGTAACAACAAAAAGTTTAAGGAGACATTTGGTTCATAATAATTTACCTTGATAATCTGAGATTATCATGCAAATTATCATGTTTGGTAATTAGACAGAGTAATTTGAGTAGTAATATTTAATTTTTAAAAATTTAAGATTACCATAAATTATAATAATACAATTTCTATTTGAAAGATGGGTATCTTACATTACCAAAATCTGATAATCTTAAATTATATTCTTAACTTCCATATAAATATTTAATAATACTTAATCTAATTATATATTTATATAATATGTAGATATTAAATTTTAAATTATTAATATTTATGACCTTCTTACATATTAAAATATTATATAATAAGATATTTAATTGTATTATAATATATATAATATATATATATAATTTATAATATTTAAATATATAATATTTTTAAAATTAATTTATAAAAATCTTATTTTTTAATCGTAATATCTCATATTCTAGCAAAAGAAGAGAGGTACTTAAAAGATAAAAAATTTTATAATAAAATTTTAAAAAATTTAAAAATATGATAATCTGATTATCATATTTTGTTATTATGAATTAAATATAACAATATTTTATTTTTAAAAATATAATTACTAAAGATAAAGTTATCAAAAAAATATAAAATTTTTGATAATATTATATGATCATAAATCAAATATTATTTAATATTTTTCATAAATTTTTGCATTTATATTGAATTTGGCATCATTCTCCACTGACACGAAATATCTCGGTCAAAAAGCTCAGAAAACATTATTTTAAGGTCTCTCTCGCGCAGCAAGATGCCAACTTAAAAGTACTTCCAAGGCAAACATATTGAACATATGATATAATCTTCTTGTTAGGAGGTAACACGCATGACACGAAGATCTCAGTGGGCGCCCACCAAAGTTTTAGTAGAATAAAACGAGTTGGTCCGTATGACAAGACGTCGAACAGGCAGCGGGCGTAGCTTTCCACTTTCAAGGTTCCTCTGCATGAAAATTTTCCGCAAAGCAATGAATAAAGCGAGGGGGTTCTCAAAGCTGTTGAGCACTAAGCACTGTTCCAAATATGCTTTTGAGTTTGGACGAGTTCGAATCCACGGCCATGACACGTCCCATCATCTGGAAAAGGCCTCCACCTTATGGTGGCAAAGGCGGCAGCCATGCCTGCACTTCAAAATTAATTAATTCTTATCATTGGATGCTAGAGATCAGGAAACGGTGGGGTTTGGTTCCATCCGGATGTATAAAGACCGAGATTAATGGCTTAGAATAAGTGTGTCCATCTGAGTGGCGTGGTTTAGGTTTAATGCGAACTTCTGGCATTGGTGATGAACTTGTAATAATGCAATGCATATGAGAATAAGTTTTTAAGGACTTATACGGCCGAGTATTTTTGTCCAGGATTCTTGTACATAATCAATAAACTTAAATAATATTTGTCAAGCTAAATCTATTCTTAAATAAAGCATTATTAGGTTTGATTGGGCTTGAAAGTAAATGAAGATATCAGAACGAAAAGAGTTTATGAGAGCTCATACTAATAAATATTTAGTAAAATTTTATTTACTTATATATAATAAAATTTAAATAATATTTTTATTAATTAATTTTTTGAAATGAGATTCAATAATATTATAAAGATGTGATATATTATTAGAGATCCACCGTAACTTTCTTTCTTGAATGTGAAAGTTTACCATACTTTGTATTCAAGGCAAACAAGACTTAAATAATACCTTTTATGTAGGTTTGGCAAAATCATCAAAACTTTTAATAATAAAGCTATTTGCTTATTATTGAAATATTTAATATTTATTTGATAATTAAATTTAAAAAATATTTTTAAAATTAAAAATAAGATTAAAAAATGTTTTATAGTAATTTTAACTAATAGTTTATATTATAAAAATTATTATAATATAGAATATAATGATATCAAAATAAATTAAAAAAATATAATAATATAATAAAATTATATTATATTTATATATTATGGTTAATATAATATAATAATAATATAATATGATTTGAATTTGACTAGATTCGTACGTAGTCAAGCTTAAATTCAATCATCTTTCTCATCATTAGCTACATTAAAAAATCACCCATTAACCACTGTTAGCTACATTAAAAAAAAATAAAGAAAATAAATAGAAACAGGTAAAAAGAATAGGAATGGAAAAATAATAAATAAAAATACAATGAAAGTAAACACTAAGTATTTCAGAGGCAACGATGCACATATCCTATAGAATAAATAATAACATGTTCAGTATAAATAACTAGCTTGAATCGATGAACAACTAGTCTGGGTGGTAAATAAAAATGCTATAAAAATAAATAAAACTATTAGATCAAGAATGTAGTGTATTGCATGTCCTAAGAAATAAGGCATGCAAAGGTTGGATACGTGGCGTGTAGACATTGACTACCTATTCCATCTATCCCATCTCCATCCCTTGTTTCTTGCATTGCACCACATTTCTGTTTATTTATAGTGTTTTTGTTTACCATTCAAACGAAGTATTTATCGATTCATGCTAGCTGTTTATATTGGATATGTTAGTATTTATTCTGTGAAGAAAATGTTTATCATTGTCCCCAAAAGAGTTAATGTTTGCTTCCATCGTATTTGTGTTTATTGTTTATTCATTTCTATTTATTTATTTTACCTATTTTTATTTATTTTATCGAATTTCTTTTAAGCAGCTAACAATGATTAATGGATGGCTTTTTGTCTTTGAAATCTATACAAATCTAATCGTAAGAATAGTGATTGAATTTGAACTTGGCAACATGCGAATGTAGTTAAATTCAACTCATATAATATTATTATAATATAATATATGATAATATAATTATTATAATGATATTTTTAATATATTATATTATATTTATTATATCATCATATAACTATATTATAATGCTATTATGTTATAATTTTAAATATGATCATTTTCATGTTTTAAACATATGATTAAGATTGCAGATAAGTCAGGTTTTTTAATGAGCCAACTCGGTTCCAGCTCAATTAGACCCAACCGATCTATATTTAAAAATCTATGGGTTGGGTTGGGTTTAAAAATTAGGCTTAATCTAAATTTTAGATCATATCCGAATCTGATATTTTTTAATTCGACCAATGACTCGATCTAATCCATGTATCATTCTGATCTAATATGTTTTAATAGAAAATGGATCCAACTTGACTCAAATCCAATCAGGCTTGAATCATAAATCTCAATTATGCAAATCTTATTTTCTTTTACTTTAATTATCTTTACTAATTCATTGAATGAATTCTTATTTAAACTATTCTCCTTTACATCATAACAACTAGATCTTAAGGGTGAGCATAGTTCAAGTTGGGTTTGTTCTATATCAAAACCTATAACCAACCTAATCAGGATTGGTTTCGAGATCTTAGACCCAGAATTAATGCAATTATATCTTAGAACTAATCCAAAATTGATCCAATCATATTGGTTCAGTTTTAGGCCAATTTCAACATAGAACTGATTTTTTGCTCTTTTTTGGTTTGACTTATGTTTGATATCTAATTGCTAGTTTTTCTTTCCTTAATTACATTCAATAAAAAAGGATACATATAATATTTGTTGGCTAATTTAATACTTAAAATTTTTTTAGTAGAGATAGTAACAAATACGTAAGTCAGAACCTTGGAACTAAATCTTGGAATCAAGAACCAATCAAATAGGGTCGATTTCAAGATTTGGGATCCAAAACTAACTCTATTAATATTTAGAACCAAACCAAGCCGATCCAATCAGATCGGGTTGGTATCGGATCTCGGGTTATGCTAATCCATTTCTCACTCCTATTAGACCTTCTTATATATTTTTACTTAATTATATCTAAATATTCATATTTTATAATTTATTTTGATAGATTCTTATTTATAATGCTTTTAAATATATCAATATATATTTTTTAAAAATTATAATTTAGAAACTTAAGGATAATTTATTACTTGGATAAAATTAAAAATTTTTAATAAAAATTTAAGTTTAAGTTAAATATTTTAAATTTTATTTAAATTTTTAGTAGATTATATTTAATTATCAGTCATAAGATTTTAGCTATAAAATAACATATGTTTAATTCAAGAGTCTAATTAAGGTGTTTTTTTTAAAAAAAAAATTCAAACTTCAATTTCATTCATTGAAGAGCTTCATCCAATACCTTCAACTCTTTATATTATTTTTTTATTTCTTTAAACTTTTCTTTATTTATTGCACTACTCATGTGCAATCAAAAATATTATAAAATGTATCTTAATTCAAAAACAAATACCATCCAACCCAATCTCACATTAAATCTAAAACAAGATATCCACTGTTTATATCCACAGGAAATACTTAAATATTCAAACGTTTCAGCTGAGTAGGCTACGTGGTGATTACAATTGCAGGCGAAAAGATCTCGCTTGGGCTCGGTATGCTCCCCACGCCCTTGTCCATCATTATATTTTACTGTGGGAGGAACCAAAGAAGCTTTGCTCTCGCAAAATTCACATCACAACTAGCTGGTCTCCAATGCTTGACTAATACCAAGAAATTTTTATGTCCTTGGCCTTGGCAATCAATAGAATCTAAGGTGATATCCTAATGATATCAATAGTATCATAACAGTAGACTAGTGGGTGGCAGCTGGCAAATAATATGATGACTGATGACAATAAAAAAAAAAAAAAAAAACAAGGTTTAATGGTTAGATGGGGTCTAATAGCATCCGTACTTTTTATTTTTTTGAAAAATAAAATGTATTTTTGAGGTTGTGTGACGTGAGAAAGAATGGTTAGACTCGAATTAATCATGTTTAAAGGTGCAGAGCCAAGTGCATGGGGCTTAGTGTTTTATGAACGTTAGAGATGGTTTCATTTCTTTGATCCCAATTGCTTTTAACTTAAACCTTGAGAGCATATTTTAAGTTTATATATACATTACTAGGATGTTACTAGGATGCCAAAACACTCTAAAGCAATGCCTTAGCTCACAGGATGGATTGCAACCTCTAATGAATTAGTGTACCTAGAGTGTTTTCATGGCTTAAATAATTGATATTTGAGATCAAATTTTGACTTATTTAATGATTAGTCTTGAATAAAGATATTGTTAGTTTGACAATACTAGCCCCGATATAATATAATTAGTATTGATGCACAGTAGAAAAAGAAGAGATCAAGAGAAAATAATAAAATAATAATAATAATAATAAATAAAAAAATTTATGTGGTTTGATCTAATGACGTATATCCATCGAACAAAGATGATAAAAATTTCATGTAAATTACAATGTCAATTTCTTCACTAGAAACTCTCTCACACACAAAATCCTAAGCTCTCTTGCACTTAACAGAACCCTTTCTTAGATTTTTCAATACTCTAAATTACATTCAAAGCTACGGTTACATGTGCTTATATATAAGAGAAATTTATAGTGTCATATATAGACTAGGTCTTATATTCTTCTCATATATGAAAAACATTCACAGTATCCAATATAAACTAGGACTTATGTTTTTCATATATATAAAAATATATTCAGAGCTTATTAATCTCAAGGCAAACTCTAACAATTTGTTTATTAATAAAGTTATGCTAGCCATTAATTGCTTTTCTTTCCATGCTAAAAAGGAAGTCTTAGGGTTAAAGTTTTAACTTAAGAGCTTAACAATTAAAATAATGCCCACATCAGATGCATAAGCTTAAACTTCTTTCCAAAATGATAAGAAACATATAAACTAGACTTGTTGCATGTCTAGTTGCTTGCCAGATCTCTACTCCCCAGTGATTGTTTCCAGCCAATCAATTGGCAAAATGGCTGTAGTTGAGGTCCAAAGCAATGACAGGAATTTCGAGAACCTTATTGGTTGGCTTCTTCGAGCCCTTAAATCAAGCGAAGCTTAAGTTTGATTCGTTGCATCTAAATCATTCAATTTTTTTATTTCTCTTTTATTTATCTTTTTCACAACAATAAAATTTTTACTAAACCGTAGGTAATGATAAATAGAAAGAATTAAATAGTGTATATATACACAACGAATTACATTTTAAGTTTCATGCAGCAGGAAATTGATTTGTTCCCTCCCATTGCTACTGCCCACATGCTACTTGGTCGAGTCAATAGTTTAGCATCAAACACAATGAGGAGGTATCCTATTGATGCTCCTCTATTTCCGTGCACTCCTCAAGGTTGATGAAAGGGATCCATCTCCAACGCCATTGGTACGTGGAAAGGTGGATTTCTAAAACTATTTTGGACTTGTCGTAGAGGTCAGTGCACTCTTTTCGAAGCATTGGATACCTTGCCTCTCCAACCTACCCACCTGTTCTTGCCATCTCGTACAAACTAGTTGTTGCACTTGATGGTGTTGACTGCGTTGCATTTGCACTCTTGTCCTTGTAATTCAAATTCACACGTCTTGCTAACGAGTGCCCTAAGAGCAGTCTTTAAGGAACGTTTAATAAGCTATATTAGTTATAAATCCCCGAATAACAATAAACAAACATCATAAATAAATCAAAAGAAATAAATGAACACACCCATCTTTAGCATTAGCCTATCAATGCCATCCACCAATAAATTTCAATGTGGGACCTACATAGAGGTACATGCATGAGGTTGGAGAGCAATCCTAAGACATGTAGGCCCCAATTTGGACGAAGTGCTGCTTGCTCCTTATCACTCAAGCTTGTTATACATTAGTTTCTTTTTAAGTCTCGATAGCCAAACAAAAGATCAATGCATCATAGTATATGGCCGCATCAAAGCAGACAACCTCGTGCAGAACATAATTTTTTAAAATATTTATTTTTAATTAAAAAAAAAGTTACATTCAAATATATCTAAATTTAAAATCCGATTATTTTTTTTCATCCTTAAATCTACATAAATTTCAAAATTATCCTATCTTTTTTATCTTTGAAATTCATAAATTATATAAATTCAAAAATAGAAGAAATAATTGGATTTAAATTTAGCTACATTTGAAGTAGCCAAATTTAAGGATTCCTCCGCAAGGTTCATTCATGAAGAGTGAGTCAAGTAGAAGTTCTTTCATGAAGAATAAGTCATGGCCTAAGATCAGGCTGAAAGGCGTAGTCGATGGATAACAGATGAATATTCCTGTATTATCCCTTATTGGTTCCAAGGGACGAAGGAGGCTAGCTTAGCCGAAAGATTGTTAAGGCAAGATAACCTTGCTTTTTCACGGAAGAAAGAGAGATGCAAATGGAACACCTTTTCTCCTTACCGCGATGGGAGCTAATGTCTCTAAATTTTATATTTGAAACGTATTTACATTGGTTTTACAGTAACTTTTCATTTCAAGAGGATATTGAGCAAATAAAATCCATAATTTTTGAATGGTAATGGGCGATGGGAGCTAATGTCTCTAAATCAAGCTCATTGTAGCCCCCTTTTGAACCCTGAACGAGGCCAAATGAGATCTTTGTTTTCTTTTTTCTCTTTTTGACGAAGCTTGTTGATATTCTTCTGTCCATATGAGAAGTCTAGCATTCATGTCTTGATGGTGGCAATTTACTCACTATTTTGCCAAGCTCATTCTATCTCTATTTTTTTTTTATTTAGCAACAAGAATAACAATAGGACTTTTGAGGAGGAAAGTCCAAATGGTTTTAAAATTCAGAGATGCAAAAATTAACTTTTTAATTTAAAATAATTATTCATAATTATCATGTTCTAGAACATTATGTCCATCTATGACCATAAGCTTTATTGTGAGACTACCTTCACCAAAAGTTGTTGATAGCATGATCTACTATTCAAACAAGGTTTTCACTTTAAGACCTCTTGATAACCATCATTGAAAAAAACTATAGAGAATAAGAAGAAATAAGTAAATAGGCAAAGGAATAGCGTGATTGTTCTAGGGGTTGCAATTGGATATGCAAAGGCTTAAGAGTTGATCAAATAATTGATTTTTTGGCCAAATGTAAAGCAAAAGACTAATCAACGAGGACAAATTGTTGAGCATTTCAGTTGGGCTTTCGTTCGAAATCTTGAGCTAAAATAGTTTCAGGGTAAGTTTATGTTAACTTTACCTAGTTTTCTCCATTTGACCATAAGACGCATGCACTCAAACTCCTTGCCTTTAACCTACATAAACTTATAATAACACCAATCACATGCAAAAACTACTGAAATTTTTGCTTCATATAACCATTAATGTGGACGGAAACTCATTGTTATACCAATACGAAGTTAACCTTCTTGTTTTCATTTTTTGGTGAAGGAAGTTAGCTTTCGTGTAAATTTTGTATAGAACAAAGGAGCCAAAATGTAACACAGCCATCCTATGGGCCGCTTAAGAATCCACAACACTGCGTCCAGGCTCACATTGTGTGGGCTTCTTCATCTCTTTGTTTTCTAGGGCTTCGTTGCAGATTGATTCATTGTTAGCTTCACCTTCGACCCATGGCTTTTAGCTTGAAGAAAAAATCCTGGTTACTGAATTTGAATAGCATATAATTGAAGAGTGCAAGCAATGGGCAATAGCAAAATGGTTCGGCTAAAAGAAAATACTCGTTTTATAATGGCCCGAGTTCTCATTTGCTCTTTTTATTCAAGCACGAGTGCTAAATTCAAATCCAAATTCAATTAGATTCAATCACAAACTCATTATAATACCATTGTAACAATTCAAGGCTTTACTTCAAAAACTAGTCAGAAGGTATTATTTAAATTTATTCGATGCATAATCAATATAGACTAAATATATATAAGTATGAACTTGCATGTAATATTTACATTAAACAAAACTATTAAGCTCATGGACTATGAAGTTTAAATTTTAAATTTGTTACATATATAAATGATCTTGCTAGTATTGCTACAAGATTCATTGTTCTCCACTGTTTTTAATTTGTCACCATGTTTGGGGTGCCCTAAATGTTAATAGTGTTCAGAAACAATTTGGTGAGATGTTAAGATTGTTATTTGATAGAAAATCTATAGATTTTCAAAATAAAAAAAAAATGCCATATGATAAAAGATAAATATCGGTGAAAGTTAAGATATTCAGTGGATAATGAGATAATCCTAGAAGATGGATCAATATAGGAGCCATAAAGAAATGTAGTGAGAAGTGGCTAGGTGAGACAGTGAGAAGAAAAAGCACGACAAAAAGAAAGAGAACGGGAGAGAAGTATCGGAGTAAACAAGAGAATAAGAAAGAAAGAGGTTTTATTTTATATTTTTTTATATAATTTAAAATATCTTATCAATTCACGAATCGGTGAATAATTTATGAAACTTTCAAACTTCTTATGATTTACTAGCTTGTATGCTCATGCGATGCATGGAGTAGCTAATAAACTCAAAAGCTATTTTCATCAAAATTACTAAAGCACCTTTCATTTAGAATGGTTAAAGAGTTCACCATCCTTTTCTCAAGCTCGGACCGATAGACCCATCTAAGGTATCAATCACTGATCGATAAACTCAAAGGTTATTTTTATCAAAAGAAAGATTGATGATTGGATGAAATTAACGCCAATGTCCAAAATATTGGCATCTTCTTTATAATTTTCATCAATCTTGGTGCTGTTTTTAGAAGCCTGCCACATGGCAGTAGTGGAGCTTTGCATGCTACTAAAGGCCAGCTTTCTATAATACTCACTTCTATTTTTTCTTCCTATCTTTTCTTTTAAGTGTGTGAACCTTTATGTTGATGAAGTTCTTGTTGCATGAATTTTGGAGTTCTCTCCAAATATCTTGGTGCATGAAAGAATCTGGTATTGTTAAGAGTCTTGAAATGAATGATGACAGAGGATGGTGCAGCATTTTGCATGGGTTTCCAAATGAGTTTTCGATGCAACAACTTATAACATAATCTTGTGTTGTTTTTAGAAGCCTTTATTGTCACATGGTAGCAGAAGAACTCTAATGCTCGAAGCTTACCTACTAGCCCAACTAATCTATTAGCGGGCGGGTCGAAACTGCGTAACCTTAAAAAACTAAAGTATAAGTTATTTGGTAACATGTGAACCTGAGTTATAAATTTTTTAAAATTTTCTTTTCTATCCGATATAAAACTATTTTGAGGTATTATTAAAATCCTACACTTCAGTAATGACTTAGCTCTGCTTCCTTGTAAGGCTAGTGTTACCTTCTATTGCCAGCAAATGCTAACATGCCTTTATTGTCGCCTTAGAGGCTTCATGATTTTTAAATACAATCATTGTACATCTCAAGACAAGTTTGTGTCTCAGTTCGGGTTGAAGAGCTTTCATAGGTAGCGAAAACTCATAGCTCTGTCAAACATTGAGCTAGTTTACGTCTCTT
Source organism: Metroxylon sagu (assembly GCA_017589505.3). NCBI lineage: Eukaryota > Viridiplantae > Streptophyta > Magnoliopsida > Arecales > Arecaceae > Metroxylon > Metroxylon sagu. Next base: position 786,790 of record JACVBY030000647.1, on the reverse strand, counting down.
ACTTTGTTTTCAACTTTTTTCTTAAAGCATGCAGTTGAAATACCACCACTCAATTTCAGAAAACTCTACACCTATGAACATATCTCATCACCTCTTTTGAGGCGTAGACAAGCATTCCCATGAGAGATTGCCCACCATGACTAGTGATATTGTTTTATAAGACCATCACAAGATGTTTGATATGGAATAATCCATTCAAGATCATTAATGATTCAGATGAAGGTGATAGGATCACTAGATTTGATTGCATCTTAGTGATTCTATATAGTGATGATCTTAGATCATTCCCTTTTCTAAAATCACTGTCAAATCCAATGATCCTATATTCATTCATTAGATCAGTTATTCAATATTACCCTAAATGATGATCTAGACTTAAAATTTAAGGACCAAAATATCCGTCATCTAATTAAAAAATATTTGATATTATTTTTATATTAATATTATATAATTTAATATTATAAAATTATATTATAATAATATAATATTCTATTGTAATTATATAAATATAATATTATAATAGTTATAATATTATAGTATAACATAATTATAATTATAATATTATAATAAAATAATGTGAAATAATAATAAATTATTATTGTACTTGCAAAGAGGTTTGCTATTGTATTCTCTCATTATAATATATTAAGAATAATTTTGATATTATACAATCAATGATCCTTAATTCTCATCGTATACTAAATAACTTAATTGTATATATCTAAAAATTTTGAATCACCATGATATAGCATACCAAATATAGCAATTTATATCATTAAGATCAAATATTGAGGGATAGGGATCATCAATAATCTAAGGACACATTTGGAATGATGGATTAGATGGGATTGGACACATTTAAGTGGACAAAAGTGGGATTAACAAGTCATGGATTTCACTATTTAATCAGCATCTTATATCAAAAAGTACGGAATTATTATATCGATTGTATCCCTTAGTTTTTTCAATCCCATAAAATTGGACCAATAATAAATACACCCTAAGATCTTCATCGAGATCTTGTTTAGATTACCAAATGCTCCTTGATGCATGAAGCCATGCAGACAGGTAGGTAGCCACGCACAGAGGTAACGGTGCTCTTTTCCACACTTTTCTTCTACCTCAACAGTTCAACAGACTAAAGTATTTTCTAGACATATATGATCATGAACATTATTTTCCCTCATAAGACTCATGACTTTTCCTGTTTGGAAAAGCACTCGTGGCAGGAGATGGGACCAGCAACCACATGGTGCATCTTTTCCGGCATGGGAAAAGCTAGTTGAAAAAGGATTGTGTTGGCCTTTAGCAGGACACCATTTCTTCTCTCCGGAGCTGATTCCGGACCAATGATGTCGAGCTGTTCTTGTTGAATTTATCTCCCAAAAAAAAAAAAAAAAAAAAAAAAAAACAAACAGAGGGCTCATTTTAAGCTGAAGAGTTCACAGGGAAAGCATGAAATTCCAGGACTTGGACAAGCAACCCGAGTTCTGACACAAAGCCATATGGGGGGTGAAAATAAAGAAACCGGAATTAATTATTTTCTTTTTTTAATAAGAATTAGAAATCCTTTTAGCTTATCATTGGAGGCCTTTTTTTTTTTTTTCTTTATGTGCACCAATGGCCCTAGTAATATGGTGCAAGGATTAGATCTTGTGTAACTATAATCACAATTGAACCATCCTAACTTCTTTTTAACTGTTTGGAATCAATTTTATAAATTGTCATTAACAAAATATTACTATATTACCACTGATGTTATTTCAAGTTTATTCATATTTTTACTCATAATATTCATCCATGTCAACTTAGATTTCCTCTCCTTTTTTTGATTGCTTTTAAAAGAAAGTATCTCTCCTTATGAATATTAATCAGGATTTTCTTTTCCATATATAATTAATTTTTTATTACTTTATTCTTAATTTGCAGGACTCTAAATCTTTTCTAATATATTTATTTCTTATTAATTTTTCTTCATTGATCAGAAATGCTTTTAGCTTATTATTGGAGGTCTCTTTTTTCATGTGCACCAATGGTCCTAGTAACATGATGTAACTTGTTAACTATAATCACAACTGAACTATCCTAACTTCTTTTCAACTATTTAAAATCAATTTTATAGATTCTCATCAACAAAATATTACTAGTTAGGATAACCACTGATGTTATTTCAAGTTTGTTCATATTTTTATTCACAATATTCATCCATGTCAACTTAGATTTCCTCTCCTTTTCTGATTGCTTTTAAAAAAAAGCATCTCTCCTTAAGAATATTAATCAGGATTTTCTTTTACATATATAATTGATTTTTTATTACTTTATTCTCAATTTGTATGACTCTAAATCTTCTCTAATATATTTATGTCTTATTAATTTTTCTCCATTGATCAGAAATGCTTTTAGCTTATCATTGGAGGTCTCTTTTTTCATGTGCATCAATGGCCCTAGTAGTATGGTGTAACATGTAGGATTTGATCCTGTGTAACTATAATCACAACTGAACTATCCTAACTTCTTTTCAACTATTTAAAATTAATTTTATAGATTCTCATCAACAAAATATTACTAGTTAGGATTACCACTGATGTTATTTCAAGTTTGTTCATAGTTTTATTCACAATATTCATCCATGTCAACTTAGATTTCCTTTCCTTTTCTGATTGCTTTTAAAAGAAAGCATCTCTCCTTATGAATATTAATCAGGATTTTCTTTTACATATATAATTGATTTTTTATTACTTTATTCTCAATTTGTATGATTCTAAATCTTCTCTAATATATTAATTTCTTATTAATTTTCTTCATTGATCATACATCACAGCTAGACAATATGTAAGATCTTAATATTATTTTATTTTTTTGCCTCTAAGATATATACTTACCACATAATATTCCATATGCATCCTCTACTTTATCCAATCAATTCTAATTTTATTATCTATGCCTTTTCTATCTTCCAGTTATTGGATCCTATATAATGACATAATTATTTTATACCATCTTGTGAGGCTCGGCCTGGTATTAAGGGGTCTGATACCTTCAATCTATTCATTTGGCTTATAAAAAATACAAAATAACTTGATAGGCTGATGAGTTGACCTGAGTGAGTCAACTCGACACAGTTTCAACTTGGGCAAAGTTGTATCCTGGCCAAAGAAAGAAGAAAATCACATCGAATTTAGGTGATAATTCAATGGGGCTTCTCTCTTTCTCTATTTAAACTAATTTAACAACAATAAATCTTTCACTTTTCTTTTTTATATTCATAATTTTATCATTTATTTTCTTATCTACTACTGTTTCTTTATCATTTCTATTATTGTTATTACGATACCCTAAGATCTCAGCCAAAAAGATTCACTATCCCAAATCTTCTTAATATATAACTGATGTAAGACTAAACACTTATTTATAAATTTACTAACCTTTTTTTTAGTTTCTTAGAAGCATATCCAGCAGTTCTCTATTTTTCTTGTCAAAATTCTAAGATTCCAAGTAGCAAACTTAATTCTTTTCGGTTATTTTTTTTTTTTTTTTTTTTTTGTATGATGTAATTTCTCTTTTCTTTTTTTTTATATTAAGACTATAATTTTAAATAAACCTTATTTGTTGCTGCAACCAGATTATATTGTAATATATCATCTTTAGGTAAGGAGTTAACTAATTCTTATTTATTTCACTCCAATTAGTTTACCGTTGCAGCAAAGTTGATAGATAATGACCTAACCAACCTTTTTCTTATTTGCCAGGTCACTTATGTGTAACAACCTCACCAAACTTTTATCCACATCTTACGATAATTATGTTAGGTTGCAGTGCATTGTCTGAAATAAGAAATGCTCTAACATTCACATGCATCAAACTAAGATTCATGGTTATCTACATGTTCTTATGATTGGTTGCTAACATGTTGTCAATCCTTCATCTATTTTATTTGAACTTGAGATTAATCATGTCAGGGTAAGTTCGGCAAAATATGTAGAGGATAATTAATTATTTTCTGATGTGCATATAAATTGCGATCTTTTTTCACCAAAATTTCTGTCCTGATTGAGCTTCTTTGATTGTCCAAAATCCTCTTTTCTTTCTCATCATGACAAAACTTGGCTTTCTGTGGGGAATAAATAATTGACCCGATGGTGGAGTTTCACCAAACTCTACCTGTCTGAAATGGACAGCACTCCTGCTGCATTTTGTGATGTCCAGCAATTGAGAGCATGCCATGGGTTATCAAGGCATAATGCTTCCGATTCTTTCTTTGGAGCTTGCTACGTTGCTTTTTTATTATTTTTAAAATATTTAAATATTTTATTATAATATAATTATTTTTAATATTTTATTAAATAAAATTAATATTAATAATTAATTAATTAATTAATTAAATTTTTCCTTAATTGATATCCGATGGTTTTAAGTATTATTTATGCACTCTTAAAAACTTCGAACTCTAATATCAATTTTTTTTTCATCTCAAAGAAGTTGGAGGCTGTTTGCTCATTGATTTTCGCCATGATGATTCATCTCAAAATAGATCTAACAAAAAGAAGATAAAAAATAGGATAATCGTTATCCTTTTAAATTTTTTTTATTAAAATCAGCAAAGGCTTCATTTTTTTTTCTTTTTTCTTCGTAGTAATAATAATCTCGACTTTCTTTTTCTTAATTATTCCTTTCAATGTTTCTTATTGTAAATGCCATCTTTATTGAGGCAAGAATAGGGCATCCAATCAACAATCACAAGTTGTCAATTAGAGAGATGCATTAGGCAATTATTCTTACATGATTAAATTAATTATTCAGCCACTTAACTGTAATGCTAAAAATAAATTAAATAATTAAAAATATAAAAATAATAAAAAATGTATAAAATATCAGTTTTTTTTTTTTTTTTTTCAGACTCTTTGGCTTTATTATTAAAGCTGACAAAGTCTACCCGTTAGGCTAAGATCTAGAGTGGTCCAGGGTAACTTTTGCTTGCACACTGGTGGTTGATACCTCCACATCTGAGCACTGTTTGCTTTTGCTATTGGCATTGGCTCACGACATCTTTTGCCAAGATAGGACATGGCTTATTTAAATGGTCCCAGAGATAGCTGAAGGACTTCTTTTTCGGCTTGACAAGGGGTACGTTTTGTGAATACGAACGCAGCACCAAGGGCCAATAGAACTAAAACCAACTGTTAGATGCCTGAGATTGCATCCAGGCATTCGCTAGAGTTAGATGTTTCCGCGTTCAGAACAATATATAGCTTCCATCGCCCTCCTAAAATCTTTTTCATGAAAAATTTTCAAGCAATAATTTTTTTCACCAAAATAAGAATATTTTGTTATTAAAAAAATAAATTAATTAAAAAGTAAAATGTTATGAAACAGTCATCAACCATAGAGATGATAACTGAGGAGAGCGGAATCAAAGACTCTAATCCTAATCTTCATCTTCATCTTGCTCTGTAATAGATTATTTTTTTATCTCTTTCTCTATCCTAGAAAGAAAAATAAATTTTCATCTCCATCCCATCCACCATTCTTTTAATAATATATATAAATTTTTAGTAAAAATATGAGAATAATATTATAGATATGAAAATATATAAAAATACTATACAGAGGACAGAGATGGAGTAAGAAAATATTTATTCCTATTTTCGTCCTCTATCTTCACTAATGAGAATAAAAATAATCTTCATTCTTGTTCTCATTTTTGCAAAAGACAAAAAAATTTCTGCTTTAAACGAGATAGGATGAGGTGGGTGTCCGTATTATTAGTTGAAATTATTGCCCCAGCCATTCATGTAAAAGTTTATAATTAAGAGGTTGTGCCTCCAAATATTGCATATGCTTTTGTATATCACATCAATCTTTATTAGCTATATAGTATATATATGTATTTTATATATTCAACTAGTATTTTTTATAAGGTTTAATTCCACTTAACCCTTCAGAATATTTAAACATTCCTCTTTAAACTAAAAAAAAATTACAATCAACCTCCTAATTTTGATTTCAGTTGCAATTAATCTTTATCGTCTAAATTTGGGATTAAAAGTAGCAGAGAAGTAGACACGTGACTGTCACGTGATCACTACAGACTTCATTTGGCATGCTTAAAAAAAAAAAGATGGTTATATCCTTGATTAAGGATTTTTTTTTTAAATAACATATATTGTTGCTCTTTATCATATTATTTATTATGAAAGTTTGGTATCTTTAGTGATCACGTGACAGTCATCAATTTTTTATTTTTTTAACACTCAATTTAAATGGCAATAATTAGTTGCAACTTAAATCAAAATTAGGGGTTGACTATAAATTTTTTTAGTATAGAAAGGAATATGTAAATATTCCATAGTTACGAGGAGCTAAATAAAATTAATCCTTTTTATAACTTTAATGATTGAGGAATACAGTAAATTTTTTTTTTGTATTTTTTTTGAAAGTACAGATGGAAAGACTCAACTTGATCGGATTGGCACTAGTCCAAGTTTCAAATATTACTAATCAAGCAAAGTATATGCAAAAATTTGACAAAAGACTAGCATTATTGCAGTGGAGCTGATCTTCCAAGCACCCTATTAAAACTTAAAAGGACTTCCTCAAATTGGCATGAACATAACTATATTTTAAGAAAATAAGTGCAGTCCCGATATAACTATAATAAAAAAGTATCATACCTAAACACACACTCTCACTCTCTTTATATATATATATATATATATATACATTTTTTTTTAACAATCAAACTTTAATTCTATCTATTTAGCACTTTTTTTTACATATATATATATATATATATATATATATATATATATATATATATATATATATATACATATATATATATATATATATACACACACGACCAAATGGAGATTACGTGGATCCCTTGTCGCCTTTTTTTTTTTTTTGGCGACTGTAATGGATCCCTTGTCGCTTAGCTGTCTATATCCTGCAGTTCAAACCTAAGCTAATGATAAAGATTTGTTTTGCAGGGAAATTTCTCCGCAGCGGCAGTGACTCCAAAACAGAGCTTTCCGTGGCCCGTTTTCCGTTGGGCCACCGCTCAAATCCTAGCGGGTGACCAGAGCGACGGTAATCGCACCACTACTCCCCCTCTGGACGTGAAACGGGCGCTCGCCGCCTCGTCCGCCCATGATAATTATAATGACAATAAAAGCCCGATCCCAACGCGATCTCGTCACCGCCCATTTCCCGTTCCATCAGGATTGCGCTTGTCCGACGTGCCGTCACTTTCTCTCCCCTCCCACGCCCCCGACACCGCCACGTGTCGCCCGGGCCCCACACTTCCCCTCTTCTCCCACGCCCCGCTTATGATTCCCGATGCGAATGATACCTTTTCCGTCCGGTTAACCATGTCACTCAATCTCATCCGTTCATATCTCTTGCGTCGAGCCGAAGAAAATTGTGACGCGGCGCGTGACGGTCAGTTCCAGGTCCTGAGCTCCCCGCCTCCCCACACCCCCCCGCACTACAGAGAAAAGTAGAAAGCAAGCGAGAACAAATCTCTCTCTCTCTCTCTCTCTCTCTGGTGTTCTTCCCTGCGAGCTCGGAACCCTAGCTAGCGATCCTTTACTTCCCTTCGATCGATCATTTGTGCGACTGGTGTCGTGTTGGCGGGAGCGGTTCGCCTGTTTCTTGCATCGTGACCGGATTTGTGGAGGGTCGGAGGAGAATTCGGGTTTGGTTCGGTTAGGGCCGGAGGCCACCGCTCGTGGCAGTGCCGGAGGATGGCTCTGTTCAGGAGACTGTTCTACCGGAAGCCGCCGGACCGGCTGCTGGAGATCACCGAGAGGGTGTACGGTAAAATGTCCTCCCCCCAGCCCTTTCGGCCTCTTTTTATGCTTCGGTCACGGTTCGTAGCAGAATTGTGTTCGTTTGTTGCGTTTTGGCGTGTTGAAGTGTGGGGAATTTTTTTTTTTTTTTAAATTTTTTATGGCGGTTCGTGGGGTTCATTTAAGGTTTTTGGAAGTATTTGGTGTTTAAAATGGTGGTTATCAGGAGATATTTAGTGATCGTGGAACATTTTGAAAGTGAGGATTTTTGGTGTCTTTTGTGCTGAATAAAAGGATTTTTGGTGTCTTTTGTGCTGAATAAAAGGATTTTTGAAGAAGTTCGAGTCTTTTTGAAACATTAAATGCGTTAATATTTTGTTTCCTCGTGGTAGAAGTTGGTATTTAAAACAATGTCGGGAAATCTTAATTTATGTATTTCTGCATAGGTAGTAGAATTATTTTTGATTCCATTGGATGACTTCTTATTTGCTGTGTTGATGATTTAAATTTTTGATGATCTTAGGTAGCATTTGAAATCCGTAAAGTGTCCAGTTCTTATCATTTTGTTTGCCCCTGTTATAATGTTTCAGAAATATTGGTGGTAGTTTGATTGCAGTAAAACCTACGAAGTTTCCCCGCTTTGGTAGTGCTGAACTTTTGATCTTCTGCTGACTTTGTGCTTGCAGTGTTTGACTGCTGCTTCTCGACCAAAATCCTGGAAGAGGAAGAGTACAGGGATTACATGGGTGGTATCGTTGCTCAACTGCAGAACTATTTTCCGGAAGCCTCATTCATGGTATTCAATTTTAGAGAAGGAGATAGGAGGAGCCAAGTTTCAGATATCCTGTCTGATTATAATATGACTGTCATGGACTATCCGCGGCAGTATGAAGGGTGCCCTTTGCTACCTCTGGAGATGATCCACCACTTCTTGAGGTCAAGTGAGAGTTGGCTATCATTGGAAGGGCAACATAATGTATTGCTGATGCATTGTGAGAGAGGGGGATGGCCTGTGCTTGCCTTCATGCTTGCAGGTTTACTCCTCTACAGAAAACAATACACTGGGGAGCAAAAGACGCTGGAAATGGTTTACAAACAAGCCCCAAAGGAGCTCCTACATCTCTTATCTCCCTTGAATCCACAACCTTCTCATATGAGATATCTTCAATACATATCCAGACGAGGCAGTGGGACAGATTGGCCTCCACGAGATATGCCCTTCACCTTGGAATGTCTAATTCTTAGAGTCATTCCCATTTTTGATGGGGAGGGGGGTTGCAGGCCGATGGTTCGAATTTATGGTCAAAACCCTTTAACCCCAACTAATAGAAGTCCAAAGCTTCTTTATGCAACACCAATGACCAAGAAGTACCTTCGGCATTATAAACAGGTAATGCTTGTATCTATGGACTTAAATGTCTTCATTATCTGAATTTATAAATTTTCAACTTTAACTGTTACTACAGGCAGAAAGCACACCAGTAAAGATCAATTGTCATTGTCGTGTTCAAGGAGATGTGGTTGTAGAGTGCATCCATATGGACAGGGATCTGGAATGTGAGGTGATGATGTTCAGAATCATGTTCAACACGGCATTTGTTCAATCTAATGTTCTCACACTGAACCGTGATGAGATCGATGTTGTATGGAATGCCAAGGACCAGTTCCCAAAGAACTTCAAAGCTGAGGTATGTTGTTGTTGCTCTTACATGCAAATGTCTGGTTTTTATGTAATGGGAATTGAAGTCACTTTCATGTCTTAACCAGGTACTCTTTTCAGACTATGATGCTGTTGAATCTGACTCCACCATAGAAGTTATAGCTGATGATGGGGATGAAACAGAAGGTGCTTCCACAGAGGCAACAGAAGAGTTCTTTGAGGCAGAAGAGATATTTAGCAGTGCAGATTGGCAAGATGGAAAAAGAGATTTGGATATTCAGACAACAAGAATAAAAACCTCAGCTGATGATGGTAGTTATAAAACAGATATTTATTATTTTTCTGATGAAGCAAGGAGTGGGTCAGAAATAAGGTTAGAAATGGGCAACACCAAAGAAGATTTAAAGACTATAGTTACTGAAAAATCAACTACTATGAATGACAAAATAGTCAACCTAGGAACCCCATGTATGGCTGGTCCAGCTGAGAGTAGACTAGGAACCAGCAGTGCCAAAGATGATGGACATGTTACTGAAAAGTCATTTTTTTTAGACAACATGATTGTAGTTGAAGATAAGAATATGTTGGAAAGCAGTTCTATACTGCAGGATACAAAAGGTATTGATTTTTCAATGGTTGAAGAGAAAAATACATTGGAAATCAGTAATAGCAAGGAGGACACTGAGGGCATTATTACCTTTGTGAGGAGCACTGCAGATGATTTGATTAAGAAGTCAGAATCTCCAACTGTGGTATATGAGAGATCAGAAACAAAGGATTCCAGACCATGTGTGTATGATATTATTACTAGAAAGCAGTCTACTCTGAGTGGCAAAAGTCCCAACCCAGTGACCTTCAGTATGGCAGATGAAAGGAGGCACAATTCAGTAACACATAATAACGAGATAGATATACACACTGATGCCATCCAAGATGAGGCAAAACTGTATCATGAGGGTAGATTGGAAAATCCAGGCATGGCAGAACAAACAGAGACTGTATTGGATGATGCCAATGCCAGTTGTGATCATAAAATTCTTAACAAAAAGTTAGTAACTTTGGACTACACGATTACATATGAAGAGAAGAATGTAGTAGAAGTCAGCAACTTCAAGCATGAAGTAAAGGATACTGCTACTCTAGCTGTTGAAGAGGAGATTACATCTGGATCCTGCAATTTTGAGGAGGATGTAGATGGCATTGTTACTCAGAAAACAATCAGCAACTTCAAGCATGAAGTAAAGGATATTGCTACTCTAGCTGTTGAAGGGAAGAGAACATCTAGATCCTGCAATTTTGAGGAGGATGCAGATAGCATAGCTACTCAAAAAACAATCACTCTGCCTAATATGAGTTGCAAGCCAGATGACTCAACTCTAGCAGATGAAGCTACGAGCAGAGTAGAACAAAGGGAGCCCCAATATAAATCTGCTCTGACTGAGAAGAATCACAGTTTAGGAACCCCTGATATGGCAAATGATACAAAGCTCAAATTAGAAGCCCATGTTTGCAAAAGGGATACAGACAAGGGTGTTACTGAAAAAAGGTTAGAAATGAAGGTTCTCAATCAGAAGACAGGAAATGACTTACAAAAACAGAGCACTGAAAAATCTTTACCTCCCATGTCAGAGAAAACACCAACAAGCATAAAATCACCTGATTTATATGCATCCAGACAAAAGATTAAACAACAGGAACATCTGGATCACATGAAACTGACAAAACCAAAGACAGTACCTCGATGGATTTCACCAAAGAAGGGATCTGATGCTTCAACTGTTCATACACCATCTTATCCTCCATCTAGATATAACAGTGCACCTGCTGCTTTAGTCATTTATGCTAATTTGAAACATAATGAAGCAGCTGGAACTGCGGAGTCTCCTCCAACTTCTGCTTCTACTGATGGAGGTGCAACTTCCTTGGTACCATCAGTGCCATCTGCTTTGGAACCAGTTCTGGCTTCAATACAGGAACATCCGGATTCATCCTATACAGCAGGCCTGTCCCAACCTTCTTGTCACCATCCGCTGTTACCACCTTCTCAACTGCAAGCTGCTCCTCCACCACCGCCTTCCTCTAGTACTAAGTCGAATTCTTTTTCAATATGCACTTCTTTTGCTCTACCTCCACCACCTCCACTATCTTTGCGGAATGGAGCTAATCCGCAAGCCCCCGCATACCCTTCCCTTCCTCCTTCCTGTCCCCCACCTTCATCATCAGTATCTTCCTCCTTTGGGAGCTCATATACTTTTAGACACCCCCCTCCAACTTCACCCTTGCGAATTGGAGTGACATTTTCAGCCCCTCCAACCCCTCCCCCTCTCCCTCATTCTCCTCTTGTCTTCAGTGCATCTGCCTCAAATATTCCACCTTCGCCACCACCTCCTCCACCTTTTTATTCTAATGCATCTATCAAAGGCAAACCTCCTACACCTTTCCTCCCTCCTCCCCCTCCCCCTCACCCTCCCCTTCCTCCCCTTGTGCCATCGAGAGCATCGAGTTGGGGACCACCTGCCCCTCCTCCTGCACCTATGCTTCCTAGAGCACCCACTAAAGTCCCCACTCCCCCTCCCCTCCCCTCCCCCTCCACCAATGCTCTCAGGGGCATCCATTAGAGGCTCTCCTCCACCTCCTCCGCCATTGCCTAATCAAGGTGTACAATTTAAATCCCCACCACCTCCCCCTCTGCCTCCAATCAAACCAAATGTTGGTGGGTCAGTTGTTCCTCCCCCACCTCCTCCACCCCCTTTAAAGATTGGAGCTCCACCACCTCCACCTCCTCCTATGAATGGAGGGCCTCCACCTCCACCTCCTCCTCCAGGAGCATCTAGAATTCCACCTTCACCTCCTCCTCCTGGAGAATGTGGAGCTCCACATCCAACCCCTCCACTTGGAGGACGAGGAGCACCACCACCACCTCCCCTTGGAGAACAAGGTGGTGCACCTCCTCCACCACCACCCTCTGGTGCATGTAGACTCGCTCCACCAGCTCCACCAATGGCACCAGGTGCTCCTCCACCTCCACCGACAGGTGCCCCTGGTTCTCAAGTTTCTATTAGAGGATTATCATCAAATTCCCTGGCAGGAGGAAGAGGGCGTGGACTTGCACGTCCTGCAGGCTCAGGTTTTTCAGCACTAGCACCTCGTAGATCATCGTTGAAGCCATTGCATTGGGTTAAAGTAACAAGAGCCATGCAAGGAAGCTTGTGGGCAGAATTACAAAAATATGATGATGGTCCCAGGTATTATAAAAAATTATTTAACTTTTGCTGGTGCTGCTGTAGCCAAATTCAGTGGCATCTCTTTCCCTTTTGTAACTGTTGTCGCTCTTGGCACCCAAAATCATATTCTTTCCCATATTGGAGCTTTGTTTTTTTGCAGAGCAGTTTGATTTAGTTTGTAGCCGATACTTTGTTGTATATACTATTCACAAACTTTTCTTCCAAAACTTTTTTAATGACATTGGCTCGCAAATTATGTTAGATGACTCAAGAGTTGCTATTGTTGCATTGGTTGTTTTTGGTATTCTCCTCATTCTCACACTTAACCTTGTGAACGCAGTGCTTCAGAATTTGATGTGTCCGAACTTGAAAGTCTCTTCTCTACAGTCATCTCAAAATCAGATGATAGCTCTAAATCTGAAGGGCGTCGTAAATCTCTTGGATCAAAATCAGATAAAGTTCACCTGGTAATTTATCTATAGCAAGGCCTACAGATGTTTGCTTTTTCAGATATTGCAATGTCGATCTTTATCTTTTATTATGCGATCTCAGAAGTTGGTTGGTACACTTTTTCATGATCCATGTTGGTTGTGAGTGCTCGACATTGTATTATGAAGGTCTAAATGTCATACCCGGTACTTTACTGCACCCACCTTTTCTGTTCCGACATTTTTCAATTGGGACTATTTAGAGTGATAAGAGTTAGCACATGGAGTATGTCATGTAGTACAAAAGGATGATTATCAATCACCATCAGGAAATTTGGATGTCCAAAAAGAAATATATGAAAGCAGCGAACTAATTATCTTGTAATTTTTGTCATTATTTTGTTTTATAGCATGGAACATGCTGATTGATTATGATGGCTGTTAATTAATTCAAAAAATCAACTCAAGACAGGTAGATAGAAATAAATTATATCCAAATCCTGATATCTATCGAAAGAATCAATGCAGGAAAAATAGTATGGGTATGAGTATATATTAGCTATGTAAAATAAAAACAACAAACATAAAAGAAAATGGAACCAAGGAATCTTTTTCCTTTTGTTTAGTTTTATAAAATGATCAATTGAACGACTGATATAATTTGTTCACTCAATCGATTATTCAATTAGTAGTACCCCTAGAGTCCAATTCTTCCCCATACCACGAGTGAGAGGGAAATGTAAAGACTACCATTAAAGCAGCCCAAGTAAGACTTACTATATCTATGCACATTCAAGAGAAAAAAAAGTGAGGACTTTTAAGTTATGTCATTGGAAATCAGGGGGTGTGATGCAGGCATCAAAAGTCACATAAAGTTTCTATCAAGTTTATTGTTTAGAAAAATTGACAGGTTCAAAATTGGAATTAAGGCTTTGTTGTTGTTGTTGTATGGAGACCTGTTCAAGATTGGCCAGAAATAATTTTGCGCAGTCCATCAAAGTCCAAGATTGGTCAAAAATCTATAAGATGGATATTGTCATATTTTTTTAGAGTTTGCTGTTGAGAGGTTGTTATAAAAATGATACTTTCTGTTGCTTTGGATTTATTTGAAATGATGAATTTTTAGTGAAGATAAGTTGATTTTATCTATGTGGATATCTTTTTTAATGGGTAAATTATGAGAGTGATGTTGTCCAATAAGCTAAAACAGTTTTGTAGTAGGATTGGAATTTTGGTGGAATGAGCAAATTTGTTTGGAACACGGTTGTGTTGGACTTCATTAATTGTTGTGTTCTAGGCTTCTAGCTTATTGTTGAAACTTTGAAGATTGCAGTTTATTTGAAATGTTGGCATAAAGAGACAAGATGGGTCTCTTTAAGTTAGAGCTTGTTACAGAGAGCATATTTCATGTATTTTAATAATTTTATTTTTGTGACTATTACAAAATATATGTTGGATATTGCTTGACTTAGAGCTTTTTGGATGTTGATGCTGCAAATAGCCAATACCTTTCTATATTTTTGTATTTATAAAATTGCATATTGTTTAAAAACATGCCTTATTTATAGCAGTTTTTTGAATCTTGGAGGGATAGGGGTTGTCTTGGCTGTCCCGTCTTGTTTTCATGAGAAAACAGGACTTGGATGAGGGTGGGACTCTGAAACCTATTCACATGAGGGAAAAAGAGGGAAGAGAAAAGAAAGAAAGAAAAGAAGAGGACAAGGATGGAAAGAAAAAGAAAAATGAAAGAAATAAAAGAAGGGAGGGATAAGAAAAGAATGAAAGGAAAAAAAAAAAAAAAAGAAGAGGAGAAAGGAAGAAGAAGACAAAGGAAAGAAGGGATAAATGAAAAAAAAAAAAAGAAGAAAAAAGGAATGAAAGAAGGAAAGGAAGAAGAAAAAGAAAGAAAGGAAAGAAGGGAAAGAAAGAAGGAAAGAACAAGAGAAGAAAGAAGGAAAGGAAGAAGAGAGAGAAAGAAGGAAAGAAGGAAGAAAGAAAAGAAAGAAGAAGAAAAGGAAAGAAATAAAGGGAGGGAGAAGGCGAGTGTGACTAGGATAACTGTTGGGAGGGGGCAGAATAGCAAGGTGTCTTGTTTCATGAAGAAATTAGGATATCTCAGTCCCACATGATTAAAACTTTGATTTATAGCATCACCAATATAATTAACAAATTTTAGAAATGATAGACTCACTGTGTTTCTTAGGCCTTTTATTTAAAATAAAAGTTTCATGCTCATTCAAGTGTGTATTCTTTTGCTTTATTGTTGTGTGCAATGTTCGTTATACTGGGGATCAATATCATTTCGATACTGGTCCAGCTCGATATGGTATGGGGGTGTACTGTACCGACTCACGGTATGCCCTAGCATACCATTCAGGTGGATCTGTATGCTAGTTTTTCTTTTTTTTTTTTCTTTTTTAATTTTTTTTTCAATTTTAATGTGGTATACTCAATTTTAGTAATTTTTTCTTTAAATTTATAGCATTTTTCATTGGTGTTTCAAAGTACTTTATGGTGTCATGAAATTAAAGTATATCAGTATATCATTGGTGCAAATTTAAGTAACAGACAATTAGAAGAAAATATTTTTAAATTACGTATGAACAAGAATTTCAAATATATAATAAACATATAATAGATAATATATACCGATGTCTGATGGAGCATCTATGCCACTTGTAGACATTGAGGTCTTGCTCGTAATTTGAGTCTGGAATGTCAACCTAGCTCTTATAAGCATTGCGAGCCTGTTTCATTGGATACTAGCCATGCAAAGATTGTATTGGTGAAATCCGACTTGTAAGCATTATGTGGTTGTGCTGGAACGTAGTAGCCATTCGAAGTTTCGGATGTAGGATATCCATAGAATGATAAATTGGATGAAGAATATTTATATCCATATCTGTAAGGATATGGGTCATAATCAGCTGGCATGGAATAGAATCAGATGTGGAAATCAGATTCAAATATATCTAAATATCCTACTCTATGTGCTAGATTGTCTGCATCAGCAGCTCTATATCCTGAATAACCTCGTGAGCCTTGGCTTTTGTAAGCAATAGTCTCTTTGTGAGCTCTACCAAGTCGCATCCTGTGGTTTCTATCCTGTGTGGCATGAGTGTACTGGGATTCTTCGGTGAATCGAACACCATAGGGTTGTTTCTTCTGTGCAGCTTCTTGACCACCTGATATCCTGTTGCCGCTTGAATTGTCATTATAATCGCTCCTCTCACGCAACAATTTGGGGGGTTGGTCATTTGAGAACTCCTATGTCTTTGAATCTCAGTACATCAACTCCACTTTCTGTAACACTTTCCTCTTTTTACTGGTTTGGGGAACTACTGGTCTCTCCCTCCTATTCACCCCTCGTTGTCTGGCTCTACTGGGCGGCTCAATTAGACCAACCCTCTTGACTAGAATGAGTACCATAGCAACCTCCCCTTAGCATCACAAGATCAATGATCACAGGATGCTTCTAAATTATTTACACGTAATACTAATTTTTATAAATTTTAAATTATTTTTTAATTGAAATATGAAAGACTCCATCAAAATCACTTGCTTTGAGTGAACCGAATCAAAATGGCCCTATTTCGGCCCAAATTGGGTGGTACAGTGTGGTTAGGCTCTATATTGAATGGAATGGAGTGAATTGTATTGGTTCAACCCTGGTATGATTCTGTACAATCTATTTCGTTTGGTATGGGATGTAACGACCTTCCATGGTTGTGCATATTGTGTGTTTGTGTGCTTATTTTCAACTAATCCTCAACTCAATGTTCATGGCAGGCTTAACCTACTAAACAATAAGTTATGTGCATCTCCCTAGCCTTACTAGCTTTCATCTAGGGTTTCGCTCTATAGATCAATGTACAATCTACAAAGCTTGAGATTCTTGTGGCTGGTCCTCAATTCAATCGAAGCCTTTGAATCAGTTGTAAATTCCTTGACAGGTGACTAAGGGGCCAAGACTACCATGAAACCTATGAAGCAATTATGTGTAGGATATTTTCCCCATTGGTACATAAGGATCCACTCCCAAATGGTGCCGTAAATCAGGAGTTGAGTAATTATGCTTGATGTAACAAATTAAGTTTGCAATTAAAAATGCCAATATCAATTAACTTAAGAAGGAAAGGTTTCATATGGGGTTTGAGATATGTGCTTTTAATCCATGCTTGAGTTGAGCTGTAAGGTTATTGGTTGAATTTAGGTTTCCCCTCCCAGTGTTACCGAAATGCATCCTCATCCATAAGAGTGGCCAGATGGTTGCAACGTAACGGGAAACAGTAAATGCAGAAGGTAGGAGGGATAGATCAATGGTGCCTGGAACTTGGACAGTAAGGAAGCAAGCAGTTGTATTGGTAGTGTCAGGAAGAGTGGCAGGGGATGGGTGTTGTTCAGTTGGAATCCATTGTTCAATTTCATACGGATGGATTATGGATCCTTTTGGTCTTGTGAAGATGAGGATGTACTGTAGGTGATGGATCTTGGATTTTTTACATTTTTGTTGGATTATAGATAAAGGAAATGGCAAGGAAGGTCTTAAAACTTGGTTATGTTCAACAATAAGAAGAAAGTAAATCTTTTCTTCTACTGTTTACATATTGTTGAAGATGTACTGATGAATGGATCAGACTATTGCTGGGAATATATAATTTTAGAACAGACTTCATTTGATGGTGATGGCTTTTAGAAAGATAGTCTAGGGGCATTTAGATGCTGAATTTCTTTCTTCCTTTTTTTCTTTCCTTTTTAATTTCTCCCTAAACGGTGCTTTAAGTGGTAAGTAGCATTAAGTTAGTTGGCAAATTCTTAATTAGCAGTCACTTTGGTTGCACGGGGCTCAATCTATTCCAAAACAAAAATGCTTTAGTATCTCAAAAATTAACTCAAGAAATCACTCAGCTGGTGTGCTGTATTCTCATTGCTCCTTTTGTATTTGCATGGTGAATTGTGCCACATAATGAAGCAATGTGAATGGTGGAAGACAGTTGAGTGACTTTTTCTAGTGATTTTTCTGGTTACCATAGCATTACTCATTCCAAATTTGTGCACTCATTGCCATTTCTTTAAGCATTCTTCCTGTTTTTAATAAGTGTTTGGCTTGTTTTGTTCCAGTTGTGATAATTATTGCTGGAAAGGAATGAATCTGCAATGTACCCAAAATGTACCCCCTCTGTTGGGTAATTAATAGACCAGTTGAAATACTGAAACAAAACTGATTGGGAAGTATTATAATTGCCTTATGTTTTTGGTCAGAATGCGTGTGCCAACTGAAGGTTAACCATTGTTGGCAAAGTTAAGGTGGACAACACTTGCTGTTTGTTGCCATACATTTTGGTTGAAGATGACATCATTTGATTATGTTTGAGATCGTAAATACTGGTTTTGCTATAAGCTTGATTTCATTTGGATGCAAAGAACATGATTAGCACTACCCTCTCACATGTATGGATCGGAAGGAAAGTTGTCATATATATTCTCTTTATTGCTTCTTCTCAGCAGCAAAATTTTGTGCTTTTATTTTAGCTCAAATCATGAATAACTACAAATGCTTATTTTTGAATCTCTCTTTTTCCTTTTTTGCGATGATGGTATCTTGCTTGTGTAGGTCGTCATTGCATAAGCAACTGGTGTTCTAAACTACAGCTTTCGTAGACTTACACTCATTGACTTTAAACAATGTCACGCTTAAAATAAAATCAAGTTACGAACCAAGATTCAACTGCAAGCTCACTACGCATTTTGCTGTTTCTATTTAGCATTTTAGCTTTTCTAGTTAAAAACCCTGGTATTGATTTTCCCCTCTTTCAATAGATTGAGCTAAGGCGGGCCTATAACACTGAAATCATGCTGACAAAAGTGAAGATGCCACTTTCTGATTTGGTGGTAAGCTAGCTCTTGTTATTTTTCATGTGTGTGAAGAGCACAACATTTTTGCATTTCCATATTCCTTAATTATGGTACCACTGATGCCTTAATTGTAGTTTATGCAACTCTTTGTCCACCTCTTCTAGCCACATAAAGACTTTTGTTAACAAGAACATTCCACCTAATTATTATAACCGATGGACAATGATAGATATTTTGTTCAAATTTGTTTTTGAGCCTCATTTGGTTCTAGAACTCTTATCCTTCTGCAGAAGTTCATTGAAGGATTTACTTGGCTGTACATACTGCTTGCAAGAAATTCGATTAATACTGCAAATACTTTTTCGATTTGGGTATAAAATATTACCAAAAAAAAATTCAAATTATTGATTATGTTTCAGATTAACAAGTGCTTAGGGTTGGTTGATAACCGACAAGTTGGACATGGAACTTCATCAAATCATCATTTTTCAACTTTTTCAGCCTTTGAATGTAAAAAATGTTCCTAAGCATTTGGTAATGCTTTATGGATTGAAAAAAAGAGCAAAATGTTCTTGCATTAATATAGATATCTTTTTTCTATATATAGGCCAATGCTATTATCAAGGTATGCTGAACTGTACGGAATCATCTGGTACATGGCATATTGAACTGTACCGGTGCAGATCTGGTATGGTTCACTATTTTGAAGTAGTACAGGGTCGATACCACCTCAAACCAACCTGTATAGCCCAGAACTGTCTTGTACCAACCTTGTACTGTATTGAACCACCTCGTACCATGTCGAACTGCTCGGTTCAGCTCAGTATGGGGCAGTTTATGAGTTAGAACTTTCTAGTTTACCTAACTGGTACATCATTGGTTCGATACAGGATGATCAATACACCATCGATTTGATACAGTATGCTTCGTACTGAACCGTACCAGTCTAGTATTGAAACGGTACTGGTTCTTGGTATGGTGAACCTTGGTTATTATCTTTGTCTAATTAATATTTATTCCTCTATTAAAAGGTAAACATACAACTTTTTCATACATAAATACACATTTATATTGTATACAAGAATGAGTATGTAAATACATACAAATGCTGCACTCATATGCAGTGACTCACTCACTCACATATATATATGTAATGTTCATCATCCATCCATCCATCCATTGTACATTTGTACTGGTTATCTTCTTAAAATTACTAGTAAGCGTCAAATCAGCATGTAAATTCGAAGCATATTGTTTGTTTTCTTTGAATCTGGAATTGATTTTAATGATCAAATTTTCCCTCAGAATGCTGCTCTAGCATTGGATGATTCTATTTTAGATGTTGATCAAGTTGAAAATCTCATCAAGTTCTGTCCAACCAAAGAGGAAATGGAGCTTCTCAAGGTGCATATATTCAACAGCTATCTCTGTTTTATTAATTATTTATTAATTGCTTTACTCTTAAACCATTCAAAGTGCTAATGTTTTGTTTATTTTGGTTGTTAGGGGTACACTGGTGACAAGGAGAAACTTGGAAAATGTGAGCAGGTAAACTATTACAAACTCCAAGGTTTTATCACCTCTCACTGATTACAGGGCAGTATTGGAATATAAATCTCATCTGAATTTGAGTAGTATGAGAGAGAAGATTAGATGTATTCTTCGTTCTTCATTTAAGCCTGTCAGGGGCCATTGCTTGGTGCAAAGGTAAAGGCATGGGCAATGGCATGTGTTCGAGTTTGGGGTTGTCACTTTATGTCAAAAAAGGCAAAGGTTAGGTCTGTCCTTTTGCCCCTCCCAGGACCCTGGGGATATAACTGTGTAAGGGTCTTAAATTTAAGCTGGACATCATGTTGCAGAATTCTGTAAGAAAGAAAAATAAGAAAAGTATTTGAGGTAAATCCAGCTAGAATATAAGAACAGTAAAATATCTAACCATGTTCAGTTTGTCATTCGAATCACAACATTTTAAGTTCCAGCTCATTGAATTTTAGTCCTGCAATGACTTAAAAAAAAACTTGCTATGCATTTAGGACTGACCCGGTATATTTAAATATAGAATAAATTGAGGTTCTATGCAAGGTTTTAAATCTCATGATACAAAAGTGTTCCAGTTTTTTTCACTGTGCAAGGTTTTAAATTTCGTAGGACTGAAGTGTTCCAGTTTTTTCACAGAACGAGACGCCTTACGTCTCGTCTCATCTCGTCTTAATCCCCAACCTAGTCAAGCATCCTAATACTTGCTTGGGATGCCTTTTTTTCTTAAAAAATATTTTTGAAGCTTTGTTGTTTTATTTAATTTTTAAACATATTTGAACTTTAAAAGTTATATCTTTATGATAAATTAGATCTATTTAAAAATCACATTGTAATATGTTATGGCTGAGATAGGATGAGACGGGACAACCGAGATCGGTTCTGGAATCTCTTTGGGATGAGATGTCTTAGCCATCTTGGCCTCTATCGTGTTGAACCTTGAATCACTAGTTCTATGTACAATTTGACTCCATTGTACGAAGAACTTAACCAAGTTAAATGAATCTCAAAATTTGATAAAAAAGATAATATAATTAGGACCCCATAAAATTATGAATTCAGATGACATTCATCACTAATTTAACCTGGAGCTAAACAAATAAATGCAAGTCAGGTTCACTTTGTGGATTTTATGCTCTTATCAATTCCTATCCAAGGCCAAGTCTCCCAACATTGAAGGTTTCTTCGTATCATTTACAATTAACTCCAGCTAACTTTGCTTTTATTTTGGCTCACCTTTCCTATCATTTAATGTAGAGGTCCCTATTATCAGGTCATCTATATAGCCTATATTTTGAACATTTAAACTGTGTCGAATGGTTTTCACTCATTTTGTCCATTTGTTGTGTGTATATGTATTTCTATTTCATTCCCTTCTACTTTTAACACACATTGGTTGCAAGTTGCAGAATCCTCATCTTTACCATACTTGTTCTTACAGGTCCTTTTTACTTCCTGCCATTCTTCTTGAAATAATGCATGATAGTCATATAAATGTTTATTGGATTTTAATAGTCTTAGATCATATTGCATTTGGTGTCCACATGACACTCCACAAACACTTGTGACACACCCTGCATTGTTCCTGACATGGACACTCTCATCCATCTCTGCATTCCTTTGTAGAATCAAACTAAAATGCAAAGGCACTTTATTTGGAGAATCTCATGGTATTAGTTCTATGAACATCCTTGACTTCTTTCATATTGCTATGGAAGCTGATCTTTATGCACTATTTGATCTGTTCAATTTCTAATCCATTTTTTTGACAATTCCATCTGCATTTCCTATTTTCTAGTGCAGATAAAATGTGAGATTCTCTCCTTGATAACAAATCTATGTTCATGAAAATTCATTTGAATAAATTAAATATACTTTTTAAATTATAGGTGACTTATTACAGTTTTCTTAGTAACCACCATCTAGGGCATGACAGATTGAGATCTTATGCCATACTCTTAGGTCAGTAACTGATGAATAAAAATGGATCTATAAAACTTGGGTGTACATATATTGCTGTCTAGGGTCTGCATTTGAACTGATATAGACATTAAAAGAAAAAAATTCTAAGAAAAGATAATATCATGATTATATGAGATCTAAGGTTTTTTAGTATTGATTCTAAGATCTAAAATAAAGAAAATGGCTATGTGATTATTGAAGAGGATTTTGATGCAGAGTTTTTGGTTTTCTGTCAATAATCAGATTGGATCTGCAGATAGATCTGTAATAAAAATCCGGAAACAGGTAGAGAAGTGATGGAACTGTACATGCATGGTTAATGTTACCCAAAATACTGAATCTGAAGTAAAATGTTTTGGTTTTGGCCAGAGTCCATCCAAAACTGGGGCCCGTTTTGGAGTTTCGGCTGAAACTAGCTCATTTGCTCAACTTAAGTGTACATACAATCTATTTATGAAGATTTTATGCCCTTTTCTTTTACTCTTTTAAATATTGGGAAACATTTTTTCCGCACCAAGCTAAAACTTTTGAGAAGATTTGAAACCATCGAAATGTTAAGTTACAAAGATATTTTGAGTAAAACAACCTTTTGACGTAAGTTTGGCTATCCTTGAACTGAAATTCCACGAGTATTTAGGTTACCTAATCAATTAATGTTTTGATGGCTTAAATGCAAAACTAAATCCAAAGATCCTTAGATAGTGTAGTAGAGTCTTTATTCTTATTAAAGTTTAATTGATCCTACAGCTACAAGCCTACAACTACAACTACAACTAAAATGGCAACAGCTAAGTCTTAATCCCAAATTAGTTAAGGTCAGCTATATGAATCTTTTGATCCCATTTTGCTCAGTTTATGCCGTATCTTCTGTAAAATATAGAAATATCAAGTCCTTCCTTACTTCTTCCTTCCTTCTGATTTTCGATATACCTCTACCCTCTTTCCTTCTACATGTATCAACTCATTCTTTGTACTGGCATATCCCTTGACCATCGTTGAACATGTTTAAACCATCTAAGTTGTTCTTATCTTAATTTATTTTTAATTAATACTATTTTCATCTTTTTATAAATGACTTCATTTCTTATTCTATCTTTTCTTGTATTACTATACAATTGATTCTCTTAAATGTTTTTTCTATATAATTTGATCTTTTTCATTAATTTTAATTGACATGTTTTGGTTCTTTTACAATTTTTAACCAAAACTCCAAATATGAAACTGGAACTACCGACATTCATTTGTGCAAGCCAATACTAAAACTAAAATTGAGTCTTTAAATCTTAGTTATTCTGTTGGATTGATAGAGGTTAATATTTGTGTTTAATCTAATTCAGTTGTGTGGGAGCGAAGGGAGTCATTACCTGGTTTCAGATTGGTTAAGTCTTTACTTAGATATTGTAGCAGACAAGTTGAGAAAGAAAAGAACTTGAGGGAGATTGAAGAAGAAAAGAGAGAGTAGAAAGAGTAGAACAGATGGAAAATGAGCAGAAGCTAACCTTGAAGGGAAATTTTGTTTTTCCTTCTCTACCTTTGTTGCAGCTGGCTGTTCCTCTCCATATAATGAGAAACCTGCCTGCCTAAAGCTTGGCTTACCTTCTGGGAATCTTATAAGGGATGGCATAAATAAGAGGGGTATAAAATTGATGTCAAATAAAATATCTTGAAAATAAAAAAGTAAAAAGAAGATTCAACGCCAGTTGCATCCTTGATTTTCTGAATATTTCTGCAATTCTCAGCATGTCTTAAATTTTCTGTTTTGACTATCAATTAAAACCTTACTAAAATACCAAAGAGGTCTAATGGGCTTTAATGGTAAGCCCAAATAGGGTCTGAACGTAACTTAATACTCATAATTGCATGAGGATCTGCCATTAATCTTCCTTTTGGCATGTCATCATAACTTTGTGGTTATTTACAGTATTACATTACCATGTCAGTGCATGAGACCTGATGAAATGGTTGGCCTCTTTGATAATTGCTCACTGCGTCATGATTTAGTGTGTATCTGTTAGGCATAAAATGAGTCCTGGTTGCCTATTTCAGAAACTGTGTCCTGTTGTACCATCTGATTATATGACTTAGACACTGACCTGGTGACTTGCATTGGCTAAGAATGTTGTGCACTCAGTCACAGAAGACTTAGTAAAGATTTACCCATTGACGTGCTCTAAAACACTGAAATTGTACAATTAATTTTTAGGCTGAGTGCTATAGTTTGGCACAATTATAATTTTGCCTAATATAAATTGGAAGCTTAATTGTCAAAGAAAATAATTATCAATCCCCAAAGTTCTGCAGAATTTTCTATGGTCAAAGAAGAAGAAAGTAAAGCTCCAGATTTTTTTTGTTACAAATTAATTCAAATGTGTTTATATAACCAATTTCTTTAGGGGCTGTTTGGATCGCTACATAAGTAATACAGGGCATATTCCCTTTTAGATAAGAGTGGGAATAACCTAGCTTGGATAAAGAGTGGTTTTTTCCCTGATTGAAAATTTTTTTACTTTTTTTGCTCTTAAGTCCCTAGATTTTAGGTATAACTAAAATCAGCTCTCAGATGGCTGATCATAAATTAGCAGCAGATAAGAAATCTATACAGCCAAACAGCCCCTTGAGCAAACTAGTATCCCCAAAAATGCAACACATTACTAAACTTATCCTTTTTTCGCACAACTGGTGAAATATTCAATTCACTATCATGTGCCATAAGCGCACAAGGACATTATTGTGACTATGAATGTGTGAGCATAGAGGTATATGTATCTATGTATCTATTTATATAATGCATGTATGTGTCTATTTATGTGTATATATGCATCTATACACATGTATTCATCTCTGTGTAAGAATGTATGTACATATGCATGTCTTAATATTCATGAAGCTTATGTTCCAAAACTCCTCCCAAAATGGTTCAATTTTATGAACCATTCAGCATGTAAACCAAATGTTTCCATTTAGTTCCTTCTCTGTAATACTGGTTGTACAGTTTTCTTGGCTCAGTGATCCCATGTTAGCTGATCAGGATACTGATTTTTGTTAAGAAAAATTGGTTTTTTTACTCTGAACTTTATTTTTATGAACTAAATTAAACTTATGTACTTCCTATTGTTATTGTTTGTGTAGTTCTTTTTAGAGTTGATGAAAGTTCCACGAGTGGAATCAAAGCTCAGAGTGTTCTCTTTCAAGATTCAGTTTGGTTCACAGGTGAACTATATTTCTTTTTTCATATTTATTTGGAGAAATCAACTTCATGGATTTATGACTTGGTTTCTACCCTTTTCAGGTTTCAGATCTTAGGAAAAGCCTGCACACTATAGACTCTTCATGTGAACAAGTATACCTCAAGTACTATGACATCTCTTTGCATACAGTCCCTAATCTATTTTTTTTCTGGAATCATGTATTATATGACTTGTCAGATTCGCGGTTCTGTCAAATTGAAGGAAATCATGAAGAAAATTCTATTGCTTGGCAATACATTAAACAAGGGAACTGCAAGAGGTAATTGTGTAAATGCATGTGATGCATCATGTACGAATGTTAGCGTAAATGTATTGCAACTATTCCCTTGATAGGAACATGGTTATATATGCTAATAATCTCCTTGTCTCCTGTATATATTAGATATATACTGTTTGTTCAGATATTATTTAATAATAGATTTTAGTTAGACTGATTGCGTCACACAAAAAGCAAATGCACCCGTCATGCTGCACTATCATTCATTAAAGTGAAATGTAGATGGTCCCTTTAATAACCACGGACGGAGCCCAAGCCGCAAGTGTCAGTGTAAAAGTAGCATATTTTGGTTCAATTGGAAAATGCTATTTTTCACTTTCATCTTTCTTTAATTTAGTGGCTGCAGGAACATCAACGGATATTGATATTTTAAGTTAAATTTATCCCTTTAATTACCAATCATTCTTATTAATATGCATATTATTGTAGCAATAACTCCTGAGTCTCATCATCATGTAATTCTCAAATAACCTCCCAGAAGTGTATTTCTGGTGCATGTATGTTTTAATTCTTTTTTGAGCCATCCTAGTTTTATGCTGGTTCTTTTGTATAATAATGTGAAGTTAACAAAATGTCAAAGTAGTAGGCAATCTTCTGCTCAATAATTCTGATCAAAACCTCTGCTCAATATAAATTCCCACTAAATGCTGTTCAGCATTGTTTCTAATGTTTCTTAAATATCATAGACCAAACAGGTTTTTGTCCGTTTTGAAAAAAAAAAAAAAAAAAAAACCTATCAAATGATAGATTATTATCTCAAGGAATGTAAGCCACACCAGTTGTTTTTCTTTCTTTTTCTTTTTCCCTTTTTTCAGTTGGAAGGCCTAAACCCATCAGTTGATTTGGACACCCTCCAGCTGTAAGCTCAACAAAATCTTCAGTGCAACATGCGTGTTCAAGTTTTGGTAACAATATCATATTATCTATTATCAGTTTGGACTAGGCCTGAGTCTAAATGTTATAGCAGTTATGCCAATTTTGGTGGTAATTTTGGCCTAAAACTTATTAAAAATTGCAAAAAAAAAGGAAGAAAAAAATGATTATGGGAAAAAAGTGGAATAACATATTAGATGTTCAGTATACCATTTGAGTGTATCATTTCAGTGGATCTGGTCTCAAACTCTTCCAAGGTTCCAAAAATGAAAAAAAAATAAAATATCAAGCAAGACTCAAATTTAGTGAAATTGGAAAAAGGGAGGGTCAATACCAATTTGTAGGATCATGCAGCAGCAGTAATGGAATTCATGGGATATGATTCTCAGCATTATTCAGTTGCAGTGAAAGTGATATGTGATAGATAATGAATTTAAACTTCAGCCAAAGATCCAATTCTGTGTTCAAACTTACAGAGGAAAACCAAATCAGTGCCTTACAATTTGGAGCAGTTCCAAAGGCTTCTTTACTTACCTATTTGGGATTTTTTTGGAAAAAAAGAAGAGACATAATTGTGATTAGGTCATTGTCTTTTCCTTCAGTAGAATGGCTGAGAACATCATGGCATAAAGAACATACGTAAGGGATTTCAAATAGGTCAGTCAATTACACAAAGACAACGAGATGTGCTTTATACTAACAAACTTGGGGAGCAAATATTATAGTAAGTGCACTATCCCATTATGGCATAAAGCCGAATATATTGCGATCGAGATGACCCATTTCTCATGATAAGATGACGCACTAAACCCAAATTGCAAACGTACATTGAAAAGAGCACTGTGCTTTCTTTGACATAAATAATATTCTATTATAGTATTCTATATAGTAGACTGGGCATGTAACAAAGAAAATAAAAAGAAATAAATGAAAGCATTTTAATTGGAATCTCTTAGTGTTATATATAATGCTTCATGTGTTAATTAATTAAGAATTCTGGTGTTGAAAAATGTTTAACATTAATATAACATGAGCAATGAGAAAATTATGTTATAATCTTCTTGAAGTTAGTTTTGTAGAATGGCATGTTTTTGATATATAGATCAAATGCACCGGCCCAAGATCCAAGCAACACCAATATAGAATAAGTGATAATAGTGGAAGAATAAAAAATATTAGAGAGAGTATATATTAAAAATAACAAGTCAGGAGCATATCCTTAGCTTAGCTCTCCCTCTTGCTCTCCCAACCCTCTCTCTCACACTTTAGACCCACATACATCCAACAAAACTAAAACATCTCTTCAGAACTCATCCTTCTCTTCTGGCTCTCTAACATAGCAGAGTTATATATGCTTATATAGACAAAAGATCAGTATTGTCCTACAAGATTAGAATTCATCTCCCACAAGGATTAGAAGTCTACTCCTACGTGTATTAGGAGTCATCCTTATTTAGCACATATGGGGAGTAATATTCTTATTAGGCTTGTTAACTTCAAGACAAACTTTAACTTTAAGAAGTTTATAATGACTTCCAATGTCCCCCTAATTGTGAACTCCATGTTAACAATGCTAAGTTTGTAGTGCAAAAATTCAAATTGCTCAATCGCTAATCTTGTTTGAGAGCGCCAATCTTGTTTTTGGATCTTGTTCTCCAAAAATTGAAGCGAAGCCACAATAGATTTTGAGTGTATGTATATAAGAATATCCCAAGTTTCTTCAGCTTCTCTTAAGGTTCACCATATCGAAAACCAATACCATTTCGATACTAGACTAGTATGGTTCGGTACTGGGCGTATCATACTAAACTGATGGCATTACGATTAGATGGATTATGGAGCCTCAAG
This sequence comes from Metroxylon sagu, assembly GCA_017589505.3. NCBI lineage: Eukaryota > Viridiplantae > Streptophyta > Magnoliopsida > Arecales > Arecaceae > Metroxylon > Metroxylon sagu. The sequence continues at coordinate 758,088 of JACVBY030000647.1, read as the reverse complement.
CCATAAATCGCTCCAAATCAGATCGAACTGGGTGGTTCAGTACAATCGGTTTGGGGTTGGTTTAATCAGTTCTCCTCTTATACCGAATCAAGAGGTCGAACCATCCTGGTTTTAGGCTGATTCGGTTTATTTCGCCCTGAATCACCTAGTTCAAGACAGTTCAGCAAACCAAAGCTTCTTTATATCTTGAATATATTGATGATTATCTTCGTCTATATTAATTTGAAGAAGATGCATGGCCTTTTTAGCTTTATTTTTCCACTTTCTTGTCACTCTGCATTATCAGGAGTCTACAATAGCATTTTCACAATCTCCCATAAATCTTGCCCAATCAAATATGACTTGATGCAAGACTTTCAATAAGTATAATTGGTGCTATTCAATTTTTTGATCTCGATAAGAGAGATGGTAGTAGCATCAGCTATGATGATTCATTGAATCATCAAGAAAAAGAAAAAAAAAAAAAAAGTTCGAATACTTGCACTGGAGCATCACAAATTGCTAGAAACTCTTCAACCAATCTCAAAGCTTACAGCTTTGATACTATGTAGAATGGTATGTTTTTTTTGTAGATCAGATACATCAGCCCAATATCTAAGCAGCACCAATATAAAACAAGTAATAAGAGTAGAAAAATAAAAAATATTAAAGAGAAAAATATATATTAAAAACAATAACAAGCCAAGAGCCCATCCTTAGCTCTTTCTCTTTCTCTCCCAACCCTCTCTTTCATACTCTAGACCCACGTGTACCTAACAGAACTCAAATGCCTCTCTAAAACATTTCATCCTTTTCTTCTGGCTCTCCAGCATAGCAGGTTTGCATATCCTTATATAGAGAAAAGATCAGTCGTGTCCTACAAGGATTAAAATTCATATCTCACAAGGATTAGAGTTGACTCTTATGCGTATTAAGAGTAGTATCCTTATTTGCCATATATTGGGAGTAATGTCCTTATCGGGCTTGTAAACTTCAAGGCAAACTTTGACTACCAACAAGTTTTAAGGTTTTGTAAAGAGCTCATAAGCAGGTCTATGTCACTATGGTTATAGTGGATGCATGACGACTTACTTTTTTTTTTAATGCGTTCGACAATATGTTGACCATTGGACCACAATACTAATTTTTCCTCTCACTCTACCATTACCTTTATCTGATGATGATTTTAGTTCTAAAATCATCTAACATCCATATATTACCTTGGCTTGCCCACTGTGGTCACTTGTATATTTATCATTAGTATTTTATAATTCTCCATTATGTTCTTATTAATTATTTTCTGGTTACTTTTGGTATGCTTTTTTTCCCTTGGTTTTTTATTTGAAAGTAACATTTATGGTTCCCTCTACAGGCTCAGCAATTGGTTTCCGCCTGGACAGCCTTTTAAAACTTACGGATACTCGTGCTGCGAATAATAAAATGACTTTGATGCATTATTTGTGCAAGGTAGGGAGTTTTTCACTCAGATCAAAGTCCTACAATATAGTGGTTAATCATTTTGTTGGATGAGACCATTGTATATCTTTCTTATCAAGGGTAATGTGTCTAAAAAGTTATATTTGGATATATTCAAATTGATTACCAGCTTCATCTGTCTCTTTAGTGTAACTTCTGCTGGGAAAATATTGCAATGGACATTTCAGATGGTAGTATCCTTGATTATTCCTAGGGGCAAGCAATGGTTTTCTTCACGGGTGCAATATCCTGGCTGCTGGTGTGTTTTGTAGAATTGATTAGTAATTAGGGTTTTTTGTGACACTAGATTTATTGAGTAGTGGATTCGAAAGCAAAAAATACATGCTTAGATGAAATACATAAATCAGATGTAATGATTAACATTTTGTGACAACCTATTTATACATTTACAGATTCTTTTTTTTTTTAATGTTTTTCAATTTCTAGTCAATTTTATGTCATTCCATTGAAGTTTTAGGTGGTTCTGAAAATCAGGTCCTTGCCACAAGGTCACCACATCTTTTGGACTTTCATGAGGATCTTGTTAGCTTGGAAGCTGCATCAAAGGTACTTGTTGCAATTAATGTTATTAATCCTTTTGGTTGAGATTTATAGTGTTTCCTGGGCTTCATCCACACAGCTACAACTGAAATTATTGGCTGAAGAAATGCAAGCCATTGTCAAAGGCAAAGAGAAGGTTGAGCTGGAGCTCAATGCTTCGGAAAATGATGGCCCAGTATCAGAGGTTTTCTGCAAGGTATGGCCATGTATTCTGGCTCTGTATTCATCTCATAATTATTTTTTTCCTTATAATTCCTGATGGTTCATTAAAAGAGGAAAAAAAAATGGTTTGATGCTTATTATGGGACTCTAAAAACCAACTGCCATTTTTCTTTACTTCTGGTGGATTTTCTGATTTTTACAGTTCAAAAGTATGTGTATATGTGTATATGCATTTTTATAACACATGCACATCTTGTTGCTCATTGTTTCCTGCATCGATTTGGCACTTTGTCCCTCCGAAGAGGATGAGTTGCAATGTGTCAGTGTCATGTTGTTGGTATGCATTAAATTGCTGCACCTTCTCTGATGAGTCTGTGAGTTTGGCTGGGGGTTGACTTATCTAACTGATGAGTTGAACTCGTTGAAATGGCAAATCAGAAGGAAGAGGAATCTGGAGAAGAAGAGAGTACTTTCCCTTCTTAACTTGGACAGCTTTGGCAAATCTTATTTTGGTTTTACATCATGACTTCTTATATTGTTTTCAATATATTCATTTTCTAACTTTTCTTTTGATGTCTGAATGATCCATTTGTTATTTAGACCTTGAAGGAGTTCACTTCTGTTACTGGAGCCGAAGTTCGATCATTAACAGCACTTTATACTGCAGTGGTATGCCACCAGCTTTCTTTGGTTCACCGAAACTGCCTATCTAATTATTCCTGCAATTTTTTATCGTAATACATCTTTCTTATTTTTTGAGTGCTGACAGGGTAGAAATGCAGATGCACTAGCCCTATATTTTGGTGAAGATCCTGCACGTTGTCCTTTTGAGCAAGGTAAGTTTGAATGTGCTTGCTATGCCCCCTTTTCGTTTTCAATTGAAAAAAATAAATTGACTCCTTGTTATTGTTTCAGTTGTATGAATAATGCCGTCTACTGATGCACATAATAACTTGTTTCTTATCAGTGTAGAATTTATTTCTTTCTGAATCATGCTTGAGCTCTGCTGTTGCAATTGCAAATATTCTTCAGACAAAACAATTAAACTATTAGAAATAGGGACACCTTGCCAACTTATTGTGGTAATTTGGAAGAAGTTCCAAGTATTTTCTCACTGTCATTGTTATACAGGAAAATGGACATGTCTTCTCTATTTACCTTCTTTGTTGTCAGAGTATAGATCTATTCTCAAGAACCCTACCATTTGATTTGTCTGCCTCCTGATATCATGATCTTGCAAATGGACCAAGTCGCTTGTTTTTGTCATGCATAATCAAGTCCTACAAATGCTAAATGCAACAGCTATATTCCATGTAAGGATGGTTTTAAATTCATAGTTTGGCTTATCATGCAATAGGCTATTAACCTGCTATCTACCTGCCATTTATTTTACCTGGAATTGAGAATGGCGCCAGGACACTTTCATAAGGAACAAATACTTAATAACTTAATAGGTTAACAAAAATATATAAGAAAATGATATAAGTATTAGTGCATCCAAGTTTGTTTAGAAGGCTTGCGATCTTTTCCTCTTGTTTGGGTGTGCGTGGTTGTGCCTTTTCCTCTTTTTTGTGGTTTGATAAAAGAATATTGGGCGCTCTATCAGATATGACAATACATATATTTGTATTTCTTTCTTACAATCTTCTACTATTATTCTTATGAATCCTCTTGCTGCAAGCGGAGATTTGTGGCGTATACATGAACATGAACATCCATATTAGTTACAATAACAACTGAGTTTTAATCCCAAACTAGTTAAAATCGACTACATGTATCCTTTTTTTCTATTTTGCTTGATTTAGAGCCATGCATTTTGTAAGATGTAAAGATATCAAGTCTTTTCTTGTTACTTTCTTCTATGTGATTTTTGGTTTACTTTTATCCTTCTTTTTTTCTACATATATCAAGTCACTTTATACTGGTGCATCTTTAAACCTATTTTGTATGTGTTCAGACCATGGTCCGCTGAATTGTGCCGAACCTCACTCGGTGCGATTTGGCATAGTGAAATGGTTCGACCGATTAACAAGTTCATGAGTGCGGTTTGGCACAGCGAAATGGTTCGACCAATTAACAGGTTCACCATGCTTTTAGATTTGGGTTCGCATTCAATTAAAGGCCTGGAACCATTTACTTAACATAAAAGGACCTCGTTTCATCTTTATCGCAACCCATGAAGAAACCCTAGATCCCATCATGAAGAAACCCTAGATTCTACCACAAAGAAACCCTATCACTGTTGAGCTACCAGTCTCAAATGTCATCTGTTGTTGTTTGTCAAAGGAGAGAGGAAAGGAAGATGGAAGTCTTTGTCCATTGTTGGGAAGTCATTGTCTATCCTCGAATCATCCGTTGTTCGTCAAAGGTAAAGATTTCTCGACTCTTTCCCTATCTTCCTCTCCTTTCTCCTTGTTCTCTCTCCTCTCCTTTCTTTCTTGGTTCACCATGGTTCAATACGGTACATAATGGTACCATACCGAACTGGTCATTGGCCGATATGGGGTACCGATTCAGTTCAGTAGACCTTGATTCAAACCACGTAAGTCATCCTCTTAATTTATTCTTAATTGGCGCTACTTTCATCTTTTTATGAATAACTTTATATCTTATTCTTTTTTTTTTGTTTGGGCATTATCATTACATTCATCTCAACATTCTTATTTCGGCCACACTTGCCTTGTGCATGTATTGCTATCTATCTTACATTTTGTACCATAAAGCATAGCTAGTTTTTTGGCCGTCCTAAACATCCTCTTCAACTTGGTAAATGTCCTACGATCATATAATATCTTAGCTGCACTTCTCCATTTTCTTTAACTTTATAGATAACTTTCTTATCCATATCTCATTCTTTATGAATAATTGATTCTAAATATAAACAATGATCATTTTAAGTATCTCATCCTCAATTTTCATTGTCCTTTTATCTCTATGTTTAATTTTGCTAAAATTGCATTCTATCTTAATCCTACTTAACCAAAAAATCTTGGATTCTAATGCAGTTCTTTATAATTCCAACTTATATAATTAACTCTGACCTTAATTTTCATCCTACTAATATTATGCCATTTGCAAATAGTATGCATTAAGAAATATTATCTTGAATATATTTAGTAAGCTCATTCATAGGTAATGTAAAAAAGGTAAGGACTTAGAATAGATCCTTGATGTAAACTTGTTATGTTTAAAAATTCACTAGCATTACCATTACTAGTTCTTATAATAGTAACTATTTCATTATATATGTTCTTAAGTACATTAATATATTTAATGCAAGCTTCTTTCTTTTCTAACACTCACTATATGATTTTTTTAGAAACTCTATCATATGTTTTATTTAAATCACTAAAAGCCATATGAAGATTGTCTCATTTCTCTATACTGAACCTCCTAAAAAGAAAAATGGCTTACATAATTGACCTTCCTGATATAAAATCAAATTAGTTTTTTGATAATTTTGTATTATATCTTAATATATGTCCAATCACCATCTCCCAAAGTTTCACATTATGGATCATGAGTTTAAACTTCGATATTGAGAATGATTTTGAATATTATCTTTATTCTTATGAATTAGTACTATAGTGCCTTCCTCTATTTATCAGGCATTTTCGTGATCTTTAAAAAATATATTAAATAAATTAGTCAACCAAAATATTCCCATATTACCTAATATTACAAAACCTCAATGGAAATTTTGTGACTACTTTTCCTATTTTCATGTTTTCACATTCTCCTTTATTCTACATGTATACTTAACTTTCTATCCTTATCGAAACTAATAAGGAATCCTAAATCTTTTATATAACTTTAATTTAAAGGTAAAATACAAATTACTATCCTGTGGTTTAAGCATTAACAAATTGCACCTATGTGGTTTAAAATGTTACACTTAACTACCATGAGTTTTAAGCTTTATCAAATTACACACATATGATTTGATATGTTACACTTAACTTCATGTGTTTTAGAGACCATCAAATTACATCCACGTGAAAGTTTGGGCATATTAAGTAAAGCTTAAGTAGGTTTAAAACACATGGGTGGTTAAATGTAACATTTCAAACCATATGAGTATAATTTGATAGCATTTAAAACACATAGTAGTTAAGTGTAACATGCGAAACTATATGGATGTAATTTGATAGAATTTAAAACACATGATAGTTAAGTGTAACATTTTAAACCACATAGGTGCAATTTGATAATGCTTAAATCACAGGGTAGTAATTTGTATTTTACCCTTTATTTAATAATTTATTAAACTAACTCTTTTTTAGTGGTATTGTCTTTCTAAATCAACTTTTTTTTTTATCTTCATCTTGGATGTATATAACCAAAGTCATGTCTCTATTTTTCTTGTTCTCTTAGTTTTACAATCTTATATACATGTACACGTACGTACATACATATATATATATACACACAAGAGCAATAACAAAGCCTTAATCTCAAATGAGTCAGGGTTGGCTCTATGAGTCCTTTTTTTCTTCCATTTCACTCAGTTTAGAGCCAAACTTTATGTAAGATACAAAGATATAATGTCTTTCTTTATTACTTTCCATGTAACTTTGGATCCATCTTTACCTATTTTCTCTATTACGTATATCAAATCACTTTTCTATACTAGTATATTCCTAGGTTTACACTATAAATACCCAAACTATCTAATCGTCTTCTCAATTTATTCTCAATTATTGCTATTTCTCCTATTTTCACAAATTACTTCATTTCTTATTTAATCTTTTCTAGTACCACTATAATTTCATCTTAAAATTCTCATTTCAATTACACTTGTCTTGTACACATATGATTTTCTAATCGTCCAACATTTTGTACTATAAAACATGGCAAGTCTTATGGTTTTGTAATAAGATTTTCCTTTAATTTGGCAAGTATCATGTGATTACATAATATTTCAATTGCATCCAATTTACTTTAATCCTATGGACAATGTCCTCCTTGATCTTCTCTTATGAATAATGAATTCTAAATATAGAAAATGATCACTCAAAAACTTCATGATCTTCAATTTTTATGCTACCTTCATCTCTATTTTTAATTATACTAAAATTGCATTTCATATGTTCTATTTTAGTCATACTTAATCTAAAACCTTTATATTCTAATTTATTTCTTCACAATTCTAACTTATAATTAACCTTTGACATTAGTTTTATCTAGTAGTAAAATATCATTTGCAAATAGTATGCACTAAAGAATGATCATATCATTCTGAATTTGTTTAGTAGGTTTATCTATGACTAGCACAAAAAGGTAAGGGCTAAATATAGATTCATTATATGAATATATTATAATTGGAAACTCACGGGTATTACTCGTAGTAGTTCTTATGCTGATAACTATTATATTGTACATGTTATGTAAATATATTTAATGGGTACTTTTTTCTTTTCTAACACTTATCATAAGACTTTTTTAAAGAACTCTAATATATATTTTCTTCAAATTAATAAAAACTATATGAAGATCTTGTCTTTTTTCTCTATATTTCATATGCCTTAAATTTAGTCCTTCATACTGTTTTGTTAACTTCTTTTCTAGCCATTCTTATAGCTTTCATATGCTTCATTATTTCTATCTTTGTTTAAATAATTTTTTTATGATACTTTCTCAATCTTAACCGTCAATTGAAATTTCTCATTCCATCATCAAAGTTTCTTATCAGATGGCTTTTTCTCTATAGTTACATTAAAAGTTGTAGGCCTTCCATAGTTACTAGTTATTAGTTCAAAATTTTAAAAATTATTAGTCATCTTGTGAATGTCGAACCATGATTATCTCTGACCATTGTCCACATTTTACCTCTTACTTCTATTTTCCTTATAGAAAAATTGGTGAACAGCTCCCTTGGATTTTTTGGTTTTCTGAAATGAACTTCATAGAAGGCTCAGGATATGTGAAATAAAAGAAAGAAATGACCTATGAAAGATGGAGAGCTATATTAGGATAAATGAAATTTTATGTGCTTCTGAAATGTTATCAGATGGTTAAAAGTGCAGTGAATTTTAAATGGGAAGGAATTTCTTTATCAACTTTGCAAGGTTGGAATGCTGAGGCAAAGAATCCTAAGTATGGCTGAGAATGGATTGGATATGAATCAGATATTGGTATATGGATTTCTATATTCATATTTATTCAGTGGATGTGAATCCGGATATGTTATTAGATGGATACTATAATTTTTGTCAACATCTATTCTAAAAGGTATGGATATGAAGCTGTTATTACTCTTGATACAAATTGGATACTTTAGCAAAGTTCAACAATGGCAACTGATGCTAAATAATATATATCTATTTTCAATATATAAAAAATTAAATGATAATAGGGTAATGCACATGCCATGTACATGGAGTATTCTATAATTTATATTTTTCCAATATATAAAAAATTAGCAGTCTGATGGTGTGAACATATATTAGAGAACAAAATTTATTTATAGATAAATTCTTTGTACGTTCTTTATGTATAACAGGTATGATGCACCATGCAAAAATAAAGATCTATGTTATTAATAGCCACAAGTTCAAGTAAGAAAATGAAGAATTTCAAAATCATATTAATTTAATAGGATTTATATAACTTTATTAACTCTTATAACAAAATTGATTAAATTATAGGGTGAAATACAGATTGCTACCTTATGGTTTAAGTGCTATCAAATTGTACCCATGTGGTTTAAAATGTTACACTTAACTACTATGTGTTTTAAATTCTATCACATTGAGCCCATGTAGTTTGACATGTTACACTTAATTGTAATGTGTTTTAAACGTTATCGAATTGCACTCATATTATTTGAAATGTTGCACTTAATTATCTATATATTTTAAACCTACTCAAGCTTTACTTAATGTTCCCAAACTTCCACATGGGAGCTATTTGATGGCATTTAAAACGTATAGTAGTTTAGTGTAATATGCCAAATCATATGGGCTCAATTTGATAGGGTTTAAAACACATGGTAGTTAAATGTAACATTTCAAACCATATGAGTGCAATTTGATAGCACTTAAACCACATGATAGTAATCTATATTTTATCCTAAATTATATTACTCAATTGGTATCTACTGAATGTAATTTTGAGTGAGCTAAAGCAAATAAGGAAGATAACATTTACATAAATAAATTAATAAACAACATCACATATGGAGAGGAAGGGGTCAATGTTGTTGACATAACATTTTTATGTATGGGAAAGAAGGGGTCATAAGGAGTAGAATTCTGACTGTCATAGTGGTGCAGAGGAGGAATAAAAAAAGAAAAAAAATCATGAGATTCATACTTTGCTTCAGGAGGAAAGGGCATAATCTAGTTGCAATTGAGATCAGTAAATTTAAATCTTTAATTTTTTTGGTAAGAAAAGAAAACAAAGATGGAACTTAATCATCTGCTCCTTAGTTACAGGCCTATTAAATATGTGCATTGAGAGAATCATGTAGGCTTGCTATACTCATTTTGAATAAAGCATTTAATTAGATGACTTAAAAAGTTTTTGAGGCAAATATGGTAATGTAGCTAGAAAAGGCACTTCCATTGCTTTTTGTCATGCGATTAGTCTTGAAAATTAAATAAGATATCAGTCACTTTGCGTGTGAGGGAGTAGCGCAAAGGCTAAGAAGTAATGTTAAGGATTTTTAATAACCAAAATCAAGGCATTAAAGAGAGAAGATGTAACTTTTCTCTAATTAGATAATTCATTAATGACTAAACAAGGATTTATTTGTATTTTATCCACTCTTTATTTACTTCTCAGAAATGATTTAGAGAAGGAAGGATAATTTGTCCTTGAGAGATAGGAGGTGATAGTCTAGTAACCAATTATTTTAAAATAATTTATTAAGGAAGAATGGTTAGAGGAAGAGAAATAAACATGAGAGAGAAAGGAAATGCCTAGTATTTTTAGATAATTTCAGTTTTGGTAGTATGTAATTTTGTTCATTGTCATGAAAATCTCCAAAATACCCTACACTCCATTTCTCTGCATCAAACCCACTTTTAATTATATCACTAACATATCGTATTTATAAATTAGTAAAAAAATATTTTATAATAAATTAAATTAGGCAATGGACTATAACAATTTATTTTACAATAAAATATGGACCATAAATCCATTTTGAATATTAAAGAATCCAAAGCATGTCTCTAAGCTTTCGACATTGATTTAATTTAAAAGATAAGGATCTTCCACCGCCACCATATCACATTCATATCACTTTAGGAGGCATCATTCAATCCTGTTATAAATGCTTTGAATAAAATGCTTCAGGATGCTATGGCCATTTAAAATTTCAATGAGTATAAAGGATTAATGGATATCACCCATTTTTCACTATTTAATAACTAGTAAAATTAAAATAATAACCATTATCAAATGCTATCAAGTTATCATAATTTAGTTATTATATTTTATTTAATTTAAATAATATTTTGCACATTATTATTTTTGTTTTAACATAATTTGTTATCTTCTAACATATTGGTAAATTGTAGCCATCATAACATTTGAACAAAAGATGCTTTGCAATATACATTATACTTTCAGAAGATACTAAACATCAAACTCTTTTTAAGTGTTATTTTCAGAATTAATGCAAAATATGAATGATGTTGGAACTTTATTATAGCTCCTATTTGTTGAGAAAGTATGAAGATGATGATTTATTATATCTTAAAATCTGTCATATTTTAGTTCAAGAAATCACTGAAATTGCAATAAAAGAATATGATAAGAGGATAATGTGACGCTGCCACAATGGTTAGTGGCCAAGCTCGATTTGGTAATTCCACCGACATAACCATGTACAAAAAATTGAGTCAATGACTTAACTATTGCAATGTTTTGCTAGATGGGCAGGCTAGGATTTTTACTCCCTGTTGCTTGAAAAGTTAGCATATGGCTGTTCTCTCATGGCAGCTATTCTTGTCCGTTAGCCATGCAGTGCGGAAGGTAAAAAATTTTTCAATGGACATCAGTCAAAACAATAAATCCAGATTAAAATTAAAAAAATATTAGAAATGAAAGTGAGAAATCAGGCATTGAGAAAGAAATGCATTTATATGTCTGTATTTATATTAATTCATAATATTATGGAAAAGTATATTGAGAGTGTTCTAGTCAATTATATGGGCATGAACAAAATCAGGGGCGACCAAATCGTCCTCCTATTTGCTTTTAGGACTATAATACATAATCATAAAAGATAAGAACAATGAAAGACTTGCAATTTAATTATTTGACTGCAGTTCAGGATGCATGCATGTGAAGCAGGAATCAGATTATGAAAATTTTAACATGCAAATATTCGTTACTAAAATGCCAGGCATCTGGCATTTGGATACTCCGATATGAATCCAAAAACTGAACTTGGAATCTGTATCCAACATTTCTTTTATCTCTGTATCCAAGTCTGTATTTGTGTTTGACAATTTTTCTTTATAACAGAATCTGGATCTGTATCCAACAAATTGTTTATGTATCGGAATCCATATCTGAATCTGATTAGATATATAACTTTTTGTATTTGAATCCGATTTGATTTGATGTGAATTTGAATCCACTACTTGGCATACCTTCAGCCCTATCCACAAGCATAAGCTGAATGAGGCAAAGTCAAAGATGGTGAATGTGTGGAAAACTAAGACGCTTTGAGACTTTGTTTTGGAGCAGCCAGAGAGGAGAACGAAGTGGAGAGGTGCAAGATATCCTTGATGAGAAAGGGTTTGAGAAGAGAAAATTAGAGTCAATTAAGACTTAGATGGGGATGATGAAAAATGAATTGTAAGTAATTTACCAGTTTGGAGGACTAATCATTATAGAAAAAAACTAAAAAAGAAATAAGGTCCGCATGGTCAACCTTAGTTTGGTGGGATAAGGTTTGTTTTCTTCGTTTCTTCATGGAATGCTGAACTGTGCTGTTTTCTTATTATTAAGTAAGGGGCCTCAATAGCCCGACTTGTATGTCTTCTTGGTTTTTTGAAGCCTTTGCATTATGTATGATAATTCAATATTAGCATCTTCTTGCATATGTTTGACGTAATGATTATAAATGAAAAGATTTTGATGGTTTGCCAAATACTACGTACTGTAAAAGATTTTGATGGTCTTCCCCTGATTGCAATTGATTGGTTTGAAGTGGATGCCTAAAACAGAATCATTACTGTACATCTTGTTTGTTTGTGCCATCATCATCTGTTCTTATGCTGCAAGATTTAGCTCCTTTTTACCGTCAAATTATCTCTTTGAAACAAAATATCGTATGTCTCTCTGTTCTCACTCTCTATATATAATGTGATCTTTATTTGCCCAAAACAAAATGCAGTGATATCTACTCTTTTAAATTTTGTGTCAATGTTTCGGCGGGCACACCAAGAGAATTGCAAGCAGGCTGAGCTTGAGAAGAAAAGAGCCCAAAAAGTGGCTGAAATAGAAAAGTCTAAAGCTTCAAACAGGATGAGTAAAAATGTTAGATCACTTAATGATGTTAGATCACCCAATTTATTTTTCACTTTCCTTGGTGCATGCTAATGATTTCTGTCTGCCTTGTGAATCCTGTTTTCCTCCACTTAAATTGTGCTCTGGACCTGAAGGCAACCAGCCTGAGCCAACAGTTGCAGCAGACAATGGAGAAGAGGAAAGCTATAAATCAGCGAGAAAAGGATGTTAGATGATCTCTAACCTGCTAACATTGGCATTTAAATTTTGATATTCGCCTGCCCTGGGAACCCGTGCTTTCCCTTGATGTTTGGCAGTCCTATTATTTTACAGAGATCTTGAGGATAGAAAAAGCTGGCCACCTGTTGCGGTGAGAATGACGTTGAATTGATGTACAGCAAACTTCACAATGGTGACCCCCTGATCCTGGTAACTCTCTCCTTCAAGTGATGCATGAGCTTTTCAACTGCGTTACTGATGTCAGTTGTGTTGTTCATGTCGATGCAGTTGTTTTGGAGGCAAGCACCTGACAACTGACCAGAAGGAGCTCTGGAATCTGTATTCTTGTTTTGTACATCGCTAACTACTTAGTTCTTCCCATTCCTTTTGTAAATTTATCGTTTGTTCCATTCTTTTATATTCTAGATACGGCCAGGCATAGGTCAGCAATCGTGTAATCGAGGTGAAAGAAACGAGGAAGTTAAGTTTGTATCCACGTTTTCACTTGTGATTTTGTGATCGAAGAATGCTTGCATGCTGCTGTATTTTGCTGCTCGTTCTCTCTCAGTTTTCAGCAGGGATGAAAGGTTTGACATGTCATGGCATGGTATGATACTTGTTTCCTCTCTCTCTTTGATGAATTATCAGCCAGATGATTGTAATGCTGTCGTTGTGGGTGGCAACATGTGCTGATTGAACGCTGTTACTGGAGCTCAAAATAATCGTTAGAACCGTGCTTCCACTGGCCCATGCCGTAGGTTTCTGGAGATTGACTATTTCCACAAAGATGGTATATTCATAGGATGGTTGTATTCTCCAAATAAAGTGATGCACCCTAAAGTCTTTTTCAGAGGTTTTTTTTTTTTTTTTAATTGCATCGAAATGAGATTTTATGTTGTTTTGTTGAAATTAGAGGGCTTACGATTGATCTTGCTTTTACTATATTGTTTGATATTGTGAGGTGAAACATCATTAATACCATTCCTTATGTCAAGCAAACTTGTGGATGTATCACATTTAAGAGGAAATGGGTCATGGGCTGGGCCAAAAGCCTAGGGCCGAGGCCAAAGTCTGCCCATATCTAGCCTGCAATCTCCAAAGGCACCTTTGGGGTTTACAAGGCCGGTTTAGAGATAGTTTTAGAATTAAATCGATATGAACCAGTATCTTAAAATCAAAATCAAAACTGAATCAATTAGTTCACTCAGCTTGGTTAAAATAGTGAACTTTGTTTAGAAGTTATATACCATAAACTTTGCCTTTGTTTTGAGTTCTTTGCTTTAATATTTTAACCAAGCATTCAACACCCGCTATCGTATGTAAGAATACAAAATGAGTTCTTTGCTTCATCCGGAATGGATTTATACTCTTCCAAATATCGAGAATCTGAGCAATTTCAGGTGTGAATAATTTTTTAAAAATTTATTTACATTTTGCGGTTAGAAAATGATAATTCAATTCTTTTCATTCTATTAATAAATAAATTATCATATTTATATTTATAGAAGACAAATGGAAGAAACTCGTCCATCGTGAGATATGCGAGGCTTCAACACGTATATGCATTAAACGGAACAAAAGTTGGCGAGGTTTTGAAATCACAAATACTGGGTTTGTTTTAAGAAAAATTGAGTTTGTACGCGGACCTGGAATCTGGTTGGGATTTTTTTTTATAATTTTTTTTCGTTCGATGTAGGGACACATCTTATCATGGGTCACGGTGGAATTCTGGGTCAGAGTTGCACATCCAGAGCTTGCATTATACCAGGAGACTATGTATTTGGTGTTTCGCATGTGAAAATAATATTGGATGGTTGGGATTCTCTTGGTTAGAGGCATAATAACTAGGGTTGAAAGTAGATGGGGCTAAATTGGATTACGCCCTTACTCGAGCTAATAATTTTTTATGTTTTTGAGTTTTGGGTTAGGCTAAGGCTTGAAATTTTTTAAAAAAAGTTATGTCGAAGCTTGAGGTCTGGTTTGAAACTCAATTAAGCTGGCCTATGATAATCCATTTAAGTCAAAAATTGGATCGATAAAATATTTTTATTTTTTCAATAAAAAAACCAAAGAAGCCTGAATGACTTTCCCATAATTTATTGATTATAAATAATATATACAAGTATAGAGATTAAGGGGAGAGGAAAAATAAAAGGAGAAAGGAAACAGAGAGTAAAATAAAAAAGAAGGGAAAATCTATCAACTTGGAGACCTTGAAGGGATCTTCAGCTACGCTCCTGATCACTTGATTGAGTGCTAGAGAGGTTAGTTATGGCTTGAGCAAGCGTATGGTGACCTAAGTTCATCCACTCTTAAAAAGAATTAGTAGCCTTGAGAAGAGTAGAAATAGATGAGGATCTTTTCTAAAAGGAAGATTCTTGAGTTTCTATCGATCCAAATTTGTTAATAAATAATATTTAAAATAATTATAGTTAATCACTCTAAAAAATTTACAATGATATGAAAAACTATTTTTATACAAAATGATAGAAGATTTAGTATCAAATTTAAAAGATTTATTCTACTTTAAGATTTTAGATTAAATTCAGGCCAGATTTGAATCAGGCTACAACCAATATTTTAAGCTTTTTTTCAAGCTCGATCTTCGAGCCAAATCTAGGGCAAAACAAGTAAAACGGCTAAAGCTCAATTTAAAATTTCTGTTGAACTCTAATTTTAAGTCCAAAACTCAACTCAAATTAATTCCATGATCTAACTCGAATCAAATCAGTCCAATAGCCCTCACTCAGCCAGTCTAAGCCACCTCCTGCCATAACAACAGCTAAAGGTTTCGTTAAGAATTTAGCGCCTGATCGGCCGGTAAGGGTAGCTGGAGAAGACGAGACGACGGCACTCGAGAGAGCTGCAATGGAAATCGGGCCCCATGACTCCCACTTGAGCACCGTCTCCTCTTCTCCGGCCCTCCTTTCCTCGCTAAATCCCACCGGATCCGGTGGGATTTCTCCAAAATCGGAACATGTAGTCAGAGAATTACATCATGGAGACGGAGAAGAAACGAATAAATTTATTCGGTCAACTATTATGAGCTAGAAAATGGTAGCAATCCCAAACCACTCCGTTTCCTTGGGTCGCTCGCGTAAAGGACGAGGATGCGACTCGTGAAGTGATTTTGATCCGAATCTTTTGGTTTAAGCAATGTTCTGTCTTCCTGGAAGAAATTTCCATCGGCGTTGGAGAAGAAACGTGGGTGGCCCGCGAGCCATGGGGGTGGAACCACGAGCTTCGGCTAAGTTGCATCACATGGCACGTCTTTCTTCATGCAGTCACGTGAAAATAGTATATTGCCACCACTCGTAACCTTTCTCCCGGAGAGACAAAGGTGGTGGTCCCCTGTGAACACTGGTTAAAGAGGAAAAAGTCAAAAGGAAAAAGAGAGAGAGAAAAAAAAAAAAAAAAAAAGGGTAAAGACAATGAGAAGATGACAATAGTCAATGGTGACTTTTCTCTCTCCACTTTTGGACTGGTAGATATGAGAGAGATTATTTGATGGTAAAAAAAAAAAGTAAATCATCCTCCCATGTGATTTATTAAAAAAAAAAATAAACAAGTGTCAAACTCCTCCAAACCTCATGTTTCTCATTTTTATGTGCAGGCGTATAATAATCAGTTGTTAGTGAATTTGGACTGTCATATCCAACTAAGAAGCAGCAGCTTGGGGACCATCTCTAGCCATCTATTATAACAATTTTCCTTCTTCTTGAAGCAATGAAATAACTAGCTTCACCATCTTTGAGCAATATACCACAATCTATGATTTGGTACTACATGCGATATCTAGATAGACTGTGATCAATCTTAAGACAATTTTGATTTGGTTGTTTGATAGGAAATTTATTTGCATCTTTGATGAAGGATCTAACATGATGAAATTTGGGCAAAAATAATCCTAGGTATCTATATAGACTGTCTAGGACCCCAATCTACGCCTTCACTTTTGTGCTGTCACTTTTTCCTCCTGCATTGATTGCAAGCAGATGGAATGGTCATTGTGAAGGCAGCAGCACATGAAACAAATCAAGCATCCTCCATGGAATGTGTATGCAAATTGCCATCTTGAATTCTAGTACAAAGATGGATCATAAAGTGTACCAAAGAGAGGTCCACCAGTTGTTGGGACATAGGGGCTCTGCAACATGATTAATGCTGCCCAATCTGATGAGAGAAGCCATGGATGATGCACGATTCCCTGTCTTCTTGTTTCATCTCCAGTAAACACTAGGAAGAATATAATATCAAATCACTATATAATATATTATAATATTAGAATATGGTATAATAATTATATTATATTATGATAAATTCTGTATGAAAATATTATTATGCTAAAAATTATATAATAATATAGTATTACTATGACTATAATATAATTATATAGTGCAATATAATCTAACATAAGATAATAGAATAACACTATAATATCATAAAATAATATAATATGATAGTATTATATTTTGTTTAAAGTAATATAAATATTATTATATTATAATAATTAAAATATTATTGTTATAGTATATTATAATAATATTATTACAATATCATGATATTATCAAAATTATTATATTTTATAATATATAAAATATTATTTATTATATTATTTAGATTAAAATATCAAAATAAAATATGATGATTAAGAATACTTTGTAATAATGTTTGTGATATAAATAGTTAGATAATTGAAACTAAGATGCAATGTTCTTTTTTATTATTTCCTATTGGTACAAGTAGCTTTTAAACTTAATTATCAAATAAATATTAAAGCCTTACAATATTTCAAAAATATAATTAATTAATAATAAATAATTTTTTATTAAAAGTTATACTATCTAAAACAATAGAGGTAAAAGCGCTACCATTTACAATAATGTTTAAAGAAGTCCAAGTTTTTTTAGCCATCTTAAGTCCTAAAGACCTATGGTTCAATACATCTAATGTAAGTCATTTGTTGCATCTTTTTTCTTTGATAGAAAAGAAAAGCATTATCAAGTTTAATTTCAATCTTTGATAATTCTATCAATGGTTAAATATTTCTTAATCATATCCTTTATTCTTTCATTGTCAATCGAATCTTTTACGATGGCAATATTTTTGAATTGTTGATTATCAATCATTAGCATGAAGGGCAGCTGAATTTCTCCCAAAATTAGCTTGAATTAAATCAACAAAAATTAAGTTATTCCTCTCTGATTTTTGGGACAAATCGATTAGATAAGGGTTATGGTTCTTATTGTCATTTCACAATCACTGCTGCAAGATTTGTTTATTTTAACTCATGACAAATGTTCAAATGAAATTGATTGATAAACTTTTCTTGATGCTGTTATTTAGAACAATCACCTATATAAGTGGAGAGCTACTTGAATTTACTTTGATACTCTGGCATAATAGTTGTTTGTTGAATTTTTACAAGTTCACATCTATGTTCTCATATTCTATTGGATTAAGGTACACAAAAAGGTTATCAACAAATTTCTACTAGTTGCTGCAGTATGACTTGAATCAATTATACCATTGGATGACATTTTTTTCAACAAAAGCAATCTTAACATATTGATCCAGCTAGGGTTTGGTGGAAGTGGAAAAAACTTCTAATTGAAATTCATCTAATCATACCACTATCCCTTTAAGCTTGAATAATATTTAACGCCATGAAAATCATGTTCTCTATTATTATTATTAATTGGATAAAAGTCATTATTACACCGATTTCTGTTGTTAATTAAACTTGCTCGATTAGTTTTGTCTATTATTTATTGTCATGCTAGGCCCACAATTTATCTGGAAAGGGTTGCAAGTTTTATTTTTACTTCATTCTTCTAATTTGTTGTTTTAGTGATACGAACATAGGACTTGAGGTGATGCCAAGCTTCTTGTCATGCATAGAATTGATGCTCTAATACTAAAATATGATAGGAATCGGGTTAATGGTAAGTTCAGCAGAAAAGTAGAAGGGAAAAAATTAAAAAATAGTAGAATAGTTATTCAACCACTTTGAGCCATCTCCAAAGTCAATACACAAATTTTATTAATTCAATGCTTGGATATCTAGATTCAACGAGCTTACAGGCCAATTCTAAACTACTAGAAAAGAATTAAGGAAAACAAATAATAAAAATTAAACAAGATTAAAAATAAATAAGCAGGAGGTTGTGTTTAGAGTTGGATCCAATATTCGTTGTTGGGACAGGGAATCAAATGGAATAAATTTGGGATAAAAAACATGCCAGAAAAACAGCAGGTAATTCAATGTTATTTATTTTTTCTTGATAATTCAATCAGACCCAATACTTAACAAGAAAAAACTCAAAATAATGCAATCCAAAGAGCGAGGATGAATGGCGATGGGATGAAGTAGGGCTAAGACTTCAATCTCCGTTCTTGTTCCATCAAAAAAAATAATCTTCATCTCTATCCTATTCTCATAAATGAAGAAATGATAAATCTTCATTCCAACCCGAATGATATACATAATTTTTTAATAAAATTTATAAAATTAATAGTATAGCTTAAAAAATTGAAGATGATAAGAGAAAAAAATTAGGATTAAAAAAAATATTAATATATATGAAAGTATCGTAGTATATGTGAAAATATATAAAATTAACTTAGTACAACTATGGAACCATCAAAACAGAATGAGTTAGGATGGAGATATATTTATTTTCAATCTTCGTTCCATCTCTATTAGGAGGACAAAAATTATTTTTGTTCTTATCCCTTTTCTCACATAAGACAAAGAATCTTTGCTCCGAATAAAGTAGGATGGAATTAATTTTTATATTACGAATTGAAATTATCATCCCTAAAGGCAAGGACACAGCCAGCAGCCTTCTGACTTAGAGAACCAAGGACCCTGGACTCATCTCACACTCTTCTGCCCAACACGGATCTGAAAGGTATCTCTGGTTATTTTGAGACCAAAAGATTGGGAGACACCAAGATTGACCCCCCTCAACAGATACTGGAAGAAGAGGTACTCAAACTTTGACCAGCCCCATTGCTTAATTATGTACAACTTTGGCTTCAACTTAAAGCTCTTGTGTAGAGAAATGAAAATTCCCTACAATTTCTTCCCAACTGATATAGACTGGTTCAATGTCTGATACCCCATGACAATGAGCAGACAAATACAAAAGGGCCATGGCAAGCAGCAATCACCAGCCCCAGTGAAAAGCTTTTGGTTTTGTCTGCATAGGATGGCATGCCATGTAGGGTCCCTAGCGAACGTTTTGATTGAATTGAAAAGCACATAGACCCTATTCGATGTTTCTCAGGCCTCGACCCATATCACTTTCTTCTAAGGTTTAACCTTTTCTGAGAAGGTCAACTATGGTGATGGGTTTGGCAGCCACATGAGGGAGAAATAAGGTGACATTCTAGAGGCAAGAGACCAGCCAGATCTGTTCTAAATCTTTTTAGAGGCCCCTCCTTTTGCGCAATTTGAGCTGACAGCCATGCCTCACTTTTGACCAAAGATTAATAAAAGTGAGAAGAGGGGGGACACAGAGTATATCACCATTTACCTCACTCAAGGAAGTAAAAAAAATAAAAAAAAAAAAAAAGGGTAAATTAAAGCTACCCATCCCTTTATTTATTTATTTTTTTTTCGAGAATGATTCTAGTGGGGCCTCTCAACTGTGGCCGGCTTGTACATTGGTCCGAAACTTGCGTTTTGATGCGTAAAATTCTATTTCATTTATCTATATCTCTTAATATTGTTAAATTATACAGTGAAAAGTTTAATTTATCCTGTGTGATAGTGAGGATTTTACGTGACGATTCAATGTTCGTTTCATGTAGCAATCTAAACTCACGTGCTAGCCTAATTAATTGATTAGCAAACTAAAACTATATGATTCTAACAATTCAATTAAAAATTAATTGGTAGCAGATGAATATAAGTTATAAGCGCTTAAATCTTTTTCTTTTCAATCCAATATAGGATTATTTTTTTAGATATTATAATCTCCTCCTGTAAGGATAGCTTCATTTTATGACAAAACTCTCATCCACAATAATAACTTTTTTTTATGACGAGACTTTACTACCTTTCACTGATAGCTCTTTCTTTATATTCATCAATTTGGATAGCGCTTTCCTCGTACTTATCAACTTTCGTACATCGACTTCGATACCATTTATAATATTTCAAGTTTATCTGTTAGTTTGATCGAAACTAAATAATTATAAAAATTTAAATAAAAATTAATTAGTAATAAGCGAATCTGAATTATAAGTTTTTTTTTTTTTTCTATATCCAATGTGAAATTATGTTTTTTATTTGGGTATTACACATTCTCATGGTTTGGGCGTTCAAATGGATTTTTTTAAGATTTTCTAGAAGGATCATTTTTAAGGTTAATATGTAAAACAGTCAAATTTAAAAGGGCCTTGATGTAATTTCAATTCTTTAAGCTCGCCATAGCTGCAGCCCCACCAACCGGATTTTTGGCTCGCTCTGGAAGAAAACGTTCACAGGACAAAGAACACCCAACGGTTCCCCACTTGTCTCCTAATAAATCCGAGCCTCTCTGAATTTATGGGTCTTGAAAAAGGGGCCCCCTTCTTCCCCCACCCCCAGCCCTCCCCACCCCCCCCCCCCCCCCCCTCTCCCAACCCCACATCATTGATTTCCCCTCTCTCTCTCCCCCCACTGCTCTGACTGCTGCCAACAAGCATTGCAGCAGCCTTGCTTGTGGGGGTTTGCTGCTGTGATCAAACCCATCTCTTCATGAGGGAATAGAGCAGAAGATTAAAAAAAAAAAAGATCCCTTTTCCCTTTATCTTTCCATCTCAGCATCGGCATTTTTGGCTCCAATCAGAGGTTGAAAATGAGGAAGCATGGGTGGCAGCTTCCTTACCACCCTCTTCAGGTATGAATGTTCCATTTCTACTCTTTTCCATGTTTTTTCCTCTCTGTTTCTTGAAATGGTTTCTGATTTTGTGTCACAAAATTGTGCAGGTGGTGGCTATAGCTGTTTTTCTGGCCCTGGGGTTTGCTTTCTATGTGTTCTTTGTGCCCTTTGTTGGAAAGAAGCTGTTTGAATATGTGGTGATGGGGATCTACACTCCCTTGGTAAGCCATTTCACCAACCACTGCGACCCATTCCTTCCCCTGGGCATTTGAGTTGGGAGCTATCTGCTGAGGTTGCCTGTTGGATTTTTAAATCTTTTGCTGTTGGAGATGGATCTGATTCAGTGGACTTTTCTTTGTGTGGGCTATCCCCCTTTTCCTATCTTTGCTTGCTTGAATGCTTTTCCTAAATATTTTTCATGAAAAAATTGACATGCACTTGTTTATTTATGCATATAAGTAGTGATTGTTATGCACATTCGGTGAGACAGAGAGGCTTTTTCTGTAGTTTGCATCTGTATATTTTATGTTTTTATTGCGCGGTTTCTTTTATTTGCAGTGGTTATTAATGTGGACTGGTATGTTAACTCTGGATCCAAAATCAGATGACTGAATGCCGTAAGATTCAGGGAGTTTAACTCAGTGAAATCATTGTTTTGGTGTATGAATTCATGTCATAATGTTGGAAATCCATGTGTCATCCCATCTGTCCCCTGGTGAAGAATCATTGGATTTGGTAAATTTTATGGTAGAATTTCACACTTCCCTTTTCTAGTAATGTAAAATCACTTTTGACTGCTAAGAGTACAGTATGATTATCTTCTCTATCATAAAGTGCAGTCTACAACAGAAGCTTGCGGGCCTTGGTTTCTCTTGAGACTTAAAAAATTAGCAATGCCATTGTTGAAATAAAAAATGAGGATTGTTCTTTACCATATCATGGTAATGTAATAAATCCTGTTATATGCGTAGTGAATTTGGAAAGACAATAAAAGAGGAGGAAGCAGTAAAATTGGAAACTGTATTGACTATCATCTCCATGTTTCAGAGGCCTACAACCTTTTGAGTATCTTGTCCTATTTATATGCAGAATTCCAGTCAAGTATCTGCTGTACTGGCAGAGTTCTCTATTTGGGCTGTGCACATAGAAGAATATCTGCTTTAGGTAGAGCATAGCAGTTGGTTTTTGCTACATTTTTCTGCTTTGGACTCTCATTGTTGTCCTGCCACAATCAACTCCTAGCAGGATTCATCGAGGACCTCTCCAGTGTTGTGCCTCTCCTTTGGATAGCTGTGAAAAGATATAGTAACGATAACACCTTAAGTTTTGATGAATTATATCCAACAACCTATTGTCATCCTAGTTCAAATTTAAAATAGACTGTTTTTAGGTATCCTCTCTTTGCAATTAGAAGCCTGTAAAAGCCCTGACCATACTCCCATTATATCCATTTGCTTCATCTCTGATTGTTCATAGAGGTGGATTGAGCATGTTCTTTTTTCTAGGAAGTGTGCTCGATTATCTTCAATAAGCTAGGCTATGCTAGAGAAAGGAGGGTCTGTTATCTTGGACTTGCTATTGCAAAACATACATTACCAACTTAATTATTCATTGTGAATTTGAATTAACATTCATATCAAGTAGTTTGAAATTATATAATATAATATCCATTAGGCATGTGAACCATCTTTCTCACCATGATATTCGTCAGGGATAAATTTTACCATTTTAGATCAAAAAAAAAAAAAAAAACTAATAAGTTATATAGATTTTTACAAGTATTAAAATTTGAAATTCCCTATGAGCACTTAAATGAGTTCTTTGGTTATTATTTAAGCCCAAATTCTTATGTATCTTAGCCAGGACCCAAATCCGCGGGATGGAACTATCCCAGGATTTTGTGAAACAGGACGTGCTGTATCACAACATGGGATAGTCGATGTCCTATCCCAACATTGGACACAGCTGGGATGGTGGGATGCCTCATCATCCCATTGGGAGTTAAATCCTTGTATCTTGGTAATCATCCTAAAATCATCATGTTGCACTTGAATACCTGATAACATTCATCTTTTTAGTCCATAAAATATTCCATTGAAATGATCGAACAAATTGTTGTGATCTTAAACAAGTGTAAGGATTACAACATTGCAGTTAAGGTGGAGATAGGCTTAAGTGGAGTGTATTTTGCATGGTAAGTTTCCAATGTTACAAAAGCCACACAAGGAAGAATACCAAGCTATGAGACCTTGAAACTTGTTATTAGTGTTAAAATGTTGCAGTTATGTCAGAAATAACCTAATTATATAGTTACAATAGGCCATAACTGTTACATATAATTGGTAATATGAAAGTCTATGTGGTCTGTGCATGCCCTGTTGACATTATGTGCCAGTCACCTCACTATGTAACTATAGCATCTTGAGGTGCCTATATGCCCCTTATAATAATTTAGTTAATTGACGTATATTGGGCACAGACTGAGGCAGTGTGGGTGCCAAGACATTACAAGCTGAGAGAGAGTTATCTTTGTAGAATTAATCTGTAACATGTGCAAGGACTTATTGTATTGAAAAATGCAAAAATACTGATAATGCAAGTGTTTCTTGTCAGGTTATATGCGTCGTCTGTTTATATGTTTGGTGCGCTGCAACAGATCCTGCAGATCCTGGAGTTTTCATGTCTAAGAAATATCTTCACGTAGAAGACAGTGTAAAACAGGCTCAAGCCAAGGAATTCAGAGGAGGCTTGATAAATGAAGCACATGCTACAACAACTGGTGACAAATCAGTGGACGAGAGTATCAACAAAGATGCCATTGATGGAAAACCAAGTGACAGACTTCAGAGTGAAAGCTTATCTTGCTGCAATGCTTTCTTGGCAGTTTTCTTGAGCTGGTGCCCTTTGTTTTTTAACTGTCAATGGTGCCATCCACATGAACAGTCATCTGAACAGCAAATGAGTGAGGAGGGCATGTTCTACTGCAGTTTATGTGAAGTTGAGGTATGCAATCTGCAACAGATGACGACGACGATGATATTCATTATAACTTTTGTTTATAAAAACTTTTGTTGCCCATTGAACTATGTCATGCCTCACCTGTGTTTGGTTTTAAGCCACTGCTAATGTTTGCCGAAGCAAAACATGAACGTGCTAATTTGATTTGTATATTATTTTTATTATCTCAAATTATTTGATGTATGTTGTTTCCCTATTGCTTTTACTAGTTTATCACATCTCAAAACTGTGGCTGTGATTGGTTTTAGGATAAGAAAAAGTGGGATTGGAATAATTATGCCACAAGTTGCTTTCTGTCTCTTTTTTTTTTATTATTTGGTTGGCGGTGGGTGGGGGGGGGGGCAGAATTTCTGGAGCAAATTTTGCCTGATGGTGTTTCAATCATTTCAATCCATAAAGCCTATGACAGCTTTTTTTGTTGGAAGAGTTACTGCCTGAAATAAGCAAATTTCAGAGGCATAACTATTTCTTGCTTATGCATCTTTGTTAAAATCTGAATAAGCCTTATCCCTTCTCCAATCCTGAAACAAATGCCACCTTAAGTTGATTGAGCATGCCTCAATTTTGTTTTGCACAGAGAAATCTACATTGGCATATTTTTCAACAACGCACTGATGTTGGATTGCAAGGGGTTAAGACAATTTAAATCTAATTCCAGCATAGATTTGATTTTATATCTTGCAGAAAATCAGTTTGCAGTTTCAATAATCCAATGAAGAGCAAGAATAGCAACAGAAATAAAAGAGAGTAGCAGAAAGTAGGGAAGAAATAAAGTGAAGTAATAAAAGAAAAAGAAGAAGAAAGAAATAGATATGAGAATAGGGATCAAAAGAGAAAAAGATGATAAAGGCGAAACCTGACCCAAAGAGATCCTTTGATTCATTCAAAATAAATCACGCTATATGCATTCAACCCTAGTAGATGCTTTCATAGACTTTACATGACCTGCTTCCTAAGCAAACTAGGACCCTTGATAGAATAGTGAGAAAAAAAGAAGAAGCTTATAACCTTATATAGAAAGACATGCCAAACAACCAAAATCAAATGCTAATAATTTCATGACTTGTCCAACCCAACATACATCTAATGTAAGACTCTTTTACACCAATTTCAATTAAATTGTCTCTGAAACTAGTTCTAAAATTTACTTAAATAAAAGTTTGGAAAAGTACAAAAACTTGAACTATACTTTTTTTCTTCACCATCAGGTACACTGCTACTTAAATGCTGCTTTCTTGGTCAGTTCATGGTGTGTATTCTAAGATCTATCTGTTATGTATGCAGTGAATATTCAGAAGTTAGTTTCCAGAATATTCTACCCAAGATCTTGCTTCAGACCTTGCAGTGAAACCTGAGTTCTCACGTTTTGAACCCTCTCTTTGTACAAACCTCTTTTGCTTCTAGTGCACTTGATTAAGTGCAGCCCTAGTAATAAAGACTATTCTGTCATTTTTTTGGGATACCATTCATATCTTTTTCTTTTTTAATTCACCATCTACCAAGCACATTCCTGGAATGGTTAAATCACAACTAATATTTATGTCTCACGAAGTATTACTAGCATTTGATAGTGACATTTCCTCTAATTAATTTCTGAGCCAATTTGGGATATCTTTTCTGATTGTCATTGTAACTTTTGCTTCACTGAATTCTATGGTAAAGTCCAGATTACAAGAAAAAATTAATGGAAAAAACTAAATTATTGATGAGTTGCTTCACATTCCAATACAAGTTTATGCATGCCAATATGTAGATTTATCATCCAACCACTGCATGTCTTTCATATGAACAGTCCTTAGTTACGTTCCCCTTGTGCAACTTCTTATGTCGGTTGTACCAAACTATGCCATACTGGTCCTCATTGTTATGCCTGATGACATTGTCTAGGTGTTGAAGTACAGTAAGCACTGTAGAGTTTGTGACAAATGTGTAGATGGCTTTGATCATCACTGTAGGGTAAGACCTTGGCTACCTGCAAATTTTTCCTTGTCTTCCATTAATTTACAGTATGATTATCTAATATATGCTGTATTCTTGGTTCTATAGTGGCTCAACAACTGCATAGGAAAAAGAAACTATAGAAGGTTCTTCGTCCTCATGGTTTCTGCACTTCTCCTGGTAAGATGAGTGTTTCTTTTCCACTGTTTGTACTGCTCTAGGTATAAGAACTTATATCATGGTGACACATCATGTACTGTATCCATTGGTTCAACTCACTGGATGGACCTGTACTTTGCCAATCCCTACTCCAGCACAACCTTGTTCTTTGCACCATGGACCTGGTAGTCAAGAAAGTAGCAAGTATTTTGTTCCAGGTCCTTTTCATCCTGGTTGATTATTGACAGGTCTCCATGGTTTGTGGACCTTGGGCCAGCTTATTCTACAGTGGTCAATAGGAATCCTTGTGTTGGTACTCTGTCTCCTCGAGCGAAAGCGATTCTCTGTGGAAATCATCTCAAAGTTAGGAAGCAGCTTCTCTTTGGTGCCCTTTGTTGTTGTGGTGGTGAGTTTATAATTTTCTTCTTTTCTGTTTCCATTTGGACATGCTGTTCATTTATTCTGAAAGCTGCTTCTCTTAGCTCAGCTATGTTATTTTATTTAGGAAAAGAATTTGGTCAAAATGGTTTCAGAAAATTATTTAATAGCCTATTATTTTTTTTTTTGGGAAAAAAAGCATGAGTCTGATCTCTAAGGGTTTTCTTCAAACATCGGCCTCGGTATTTATTTTTACTGTGACTTACTTTTGCAGGCTTCTTGCACCTTCCTGGCAATGATTGCCACTCTACCACTTGCTCAGCTTTTTCTCTTCCACATTCTTCTAATAAAAAAGGTAAACTTTTAGAGATGATGTATCACTCTGATTGAAATCATCATGATCATGTTACCATATAAATGTTAGCAATATATATTTCAATATTACGTTTGGCAGGTTTCTTATCATCCATGTGATGAACATTCATCAACTTATGCACAAAACATGTCATTTATTTCTTGGTTTCTAGTCTGTTATGTTAAAATCATCTAAGTTTTGATATAGGCATATTTAATCCGTACAGTTTATTTCTTGGTTGCCATGTTAATATTAGATACTGTACTGATGCCACATTGGTGCAGTGTCAGTATGCTGGCCACGTAGGTCAGTTCAATGTACCAAGACTCGATACATGTTGGCACCGAGTCTTGATTCAGTACCGATATGGTACACTATACCTAGTATGAGATGTTGCATACCAATATAGAATACCATGATTATATTTATTCTCAATCTCACACGGTTGTAATAATTTATAATTTTTCATGACTTGAGATTGTAAGAAAATTTGTTCTCATAAGGACAACATGCGCATGCAATTTTTATCTTATAACATGATCCTCATCTTTCATCCCAACTAAATGACATTACTTTAGCTGAGTCTTTAAATTTTACCAAGGATTTATAAGTATTCAGCTAAATGTTCTGATCATTCTTTAAAACATCTAAAAACAACATCAGATATCTATCTTACCATGCATATTTAGAGCAATTAGTACTTGCTTTTTCTATAGATAGGATAGTTGTATCTGATCCTTTTAGTTCATTTTTTGAACGAGCAAATCAGAGGAAAAAGGTATTGGTGAAACAAATTAATTCTAAAAAAAAATTGGTGACTGGCTTTATTCTTAGTGATTTAGCTGAATGTTGCTATAACTGTAGAACAACACACCAGACATTATCTCCACAGCTCTCCTGGAAAACATTTTATAGTACTGTAGCATAACAGTAGTATTTCTCATATGAAGCCAGTTAACAGATTGCCTTAAAGTCACTTTTCTGAAATAAAATAACTGACTAACATGTGGTTGAGATAATCCAATTTTTTCGCTTTATATTTTTTGTCAAAATCTTACTTTCCTTGCTAGGCATAGTGTGAAAAAGTTGTGAAAATGAAAACAGAAATTGACTGCATAATCTGGCACATTCATTTCAAAATGAGCATGTCTTCTAGTGTTACTGATCTGTCTTTTTGAAGACTGGCAGTGGTTCCTGTTTCACAGAGAGTCGGCGAACTAACTGTGATCACTGTTGTCATGAATGTGGTTGCAGGGAATCAGCACATATGACTACATCATAGCTTTGAGGGAGCAGGAGCAGCAAGAAGTTGGTGGTCAGCAAAGTCCGCAAATGTCTTCAGTGAGCTCTCTTACTGGGCTGAGCAGTGCTAGTTCCTTTAGTGCATTTCATCGCGGTGCATGGTGTACTCCACCACGATTATTCCTTGAGGATCAGGTATGATGTTGCATTTTCTTTCTCTAAAGTTTTTCTTGAGTGTAGATCTTAATAATTAAAATAAAGAAAATGATAAAATGTCTTTAAAGTTTAGATCTAAGAGAATTGTGTCATTTTGACAATAAAACACAATTAACAGGTCTGTACTTGACTCTACCAATCATCTGAAAAAAAAGGTTCGTTCTCTTTGGAAAATCAACCCACTCTCTTCAGTCCACTTTACTGATTTCCATTATTCTCCATCAATTATCATAGGTTTAGCCCCTTTTTTTCTCCTTTGTTGGTTCCATAAACCAAAATTTCATACCCTTTTGTCTGTTTTCATATAGGGCTTATTCAAGCAAAATGGGTGGAATCGAGAAACAATAATTCCTCAAGGTTAAAAATATGTTGCAACTCCATGAATAAATCTAGACAATATATAAGAAATCCTGAGGCATAACATTGTATTAGTTGGGCATATTATATACATTAATGAATTGATAAATAAAGACAATAGATGTGCAAGGATACGATTTAATTACCATGTAAAACACGCCATGAAGCTGATAACATAAATACACAGATTTCGATTGATTTATAATAATGTCACCTATGATAATGGGTTTCATTGCATGTGCCATTGCTTAAAATTGCATGCCATCAATCAGAACTTGGTGTTTGCAACAGGACAAAACTGACTCGATCTGGAACAGACCTAAATGAGTTGAAATTAGTACACGCCTTTCTTGGCTTCTTATCGCAGTTACATAGGCCAAAGACCATAGATTTTAGTCTCAGGGACACTTGAGTAGCCATTGGTTTCAGCCTTCAATAGTATCAGCCATCACACTGGCAAGGCCTAGTCAAGGAATTTAAGAGCCCTTGTAGCGTTCGTAAGTGCCAGGACTCACCTGTACTCCATCGGTAGCCTGAGCGTTTCATCCACATTGTGGTGTGAAGTATCATCCCATTTGGCACTCAGAACCCAGAAGATCTAAATTATATCTAGAACTTGACCCAGCACACCTAATCCTACACCATAAAACGTTGCTTCAATTGCAACATACACCCCATATCCACTTCTAATAAGAACTAGAACATCTTAAGCTCTGAGACATGGCAAAGATCTCGATATTGTTATTTGGAGATCATTTCTAAAGGAAAACCTTCAAAGATGGTCTGCTGAAATACAGCTAATCAGTTATTCCTAAAACTTCCCCATGAGATCCATCCAACATCATATCTTTAGCTTTTTATGAGATTCACTCCAAACGCTAGCAGTCTCCTTGTCACCTGCTTGAAAATCAGAAACTCATAATTTTTTTGGGTTACCAGCCACAGCCTGAAAAATACGCTGGTTTCTTCCTTGTTGCTTATTGTGTTCCATACCTCTGTATAACAACCACATGCTTGAGGGCCTAATTTATTTGTCTCTGTTCACCCCTTCTCGATGCTTAAGTCACCAGTAAAGAAGTTGGACCTTTCATCACAAATTTAAGTGACCTGTGACAGAACTATGTGCTAGTTTTTCCTTTTATTGTAATTTCTATCTTGGTTTAATATTGAAGAATTGACAAGGAGTTCGATTTTTTCTCAGTTTGATGTTGTTCCACCAGAAATCAGCACATCTGTGAATCCCACAGGGAAGAAGATGGTGGAGGAATCAACAAGAAAAAAAAGTGCAGGAACTGTCAAAATAAGTCCTTGGACCCTGGCACACCTTAATGCAGATGAAATTTCAAAAGCAGCTGCAGAAGCAAGGAAAAGGTCCAAGGTTCTGCAGCCGATTGTGAGACAAGAAATTCCACTGGGACATGACATAGACAATACCTTTGGAAGTGGCAGTGGAAGGATGATTCCAAGGACTGACCATCGAAGGCGATCCAACAAGAGAGGCAGGTTCCCAGTTGACCTTCCTCTTGAGCCCCTTGCTAAAATATCAGCCAGTACCACTGACAGTAACGGCAGTGACCTTGCTCCAGAGACATCCTCCAGTTTGGCACCTCTGCAGCTTGAAGCAAGGATTGCTTTTCGGCCAAAACAACCCATGTCTTCTACAAGAATTGTTGCCTCTTCTCCTGAAAGCATTCTAGAGTCACCTGATCTGCATCCATCTCGCATTTCCTCATTTGGAGCTGAAGAAGTACAGGGCCTCACATCTATTCCTGTCCCAGGCATTGTTGCACAGAAGGGGATTCAGCTCTCAAGATCAATCAGTGACGGGTATGAAGCATCAGGAGGGGAAGACAGTGATCGGATTCCATCAAGAATTGTGCACAGATCATCTAACTGGTCCAACATGGTCCTCGACTCCGGCCATGATGAGATGGCAGCTGATTTCAATGCATCCTCCACAAGCTTGCAATCTTGTGCTAGACCACTTTGATAAAAAATGATGTCTGACCTTTGCATTTTAGGATCCACTTCAGCAATTAAAATGGTCATTGAGACTTGCTGACCATTTCGGATGAAGATGGTTACTGAGAGGTGGTTCTCCTTTGGTTGTCAAGGTTGCAATGAGCGGATCTTGCATGAAACTTGATAATGTCTTGCAAAAAAAATTGATAAAGGAATTTGCTCTATCGCCTCAATTGTGTTACTGATATTTGTGACGTCAATGCTAACTGGATTGTTTTCTGCCAATATATTATCTGTTCCTGTTGTTTCATGCTGTACTCTTACATTCATTGCCCTTTTGGTTTCGTCAATGTTTAGCTGGCATTCCTGTTGAACCAAGTCCACTTATGTAGAACCATCTCCTTATCAAATACCATCTGACGTTATTTCAGATCTCACTATATCAGAACCTTGTCAATATCTTCTAAGATGCATGGCGCATTGCTAGCAGTGAAGCCAACATATAAATTCACAAATATTTATCTACAAGATAATCCAGGTATTCTTGTTATGTAAGCCACTTTGGAATTTCAGTTGTGGCGGGGTGCTCGTTGCATCCAGAGCAATTACTAAGCAATCTGATCCAAAAGAAGAAACTAATAAATGGAGTGATAAGAGAATTATGGGGCATATTTTCCACTCTTTTGTTGGGAGCTGCATTGCAAAGAGCCTGTTCTCATTATAAAATTTGCTGTACATATTTTTCTCTGAGAAGAGTACATTGTTGCATTGATGCCAAATCTGTGGAACTCGCACATTTGAAGCAGTAAAATACTCTTTCATAGCTGAAAGTTATGCTATTGCAGTGACGTAAGGAGTCAAAGCAGGATCTCCTAAACTGCATCAAAAGCTCTGGAGGCATTAAGCTTGCAGAGCATTCTTGGCTTCTGGTTCACTCTCTGTCTGATAATCTTGCCCATACCAATGCAATTCACCATCCATCTTGCAGCTTTTCAGGAACATGCAGCTGATGATTGTGTCGAGGACGACGAGGAGTGAATATATGTAAGTGATCAAGAAGGCTTCCCAAATGGCTGAAGGATTAGGTTTGCCGGACAGACGGTATGGCCGGATCACCCTGCACTGAAACAATGCTTCTACTGCAGCCATGCCCAGACTAGTAGGCAAAGCTACTGTTATGGCGGTTGCTGTTCTACCTCTAATAAGCATAAGGGCCTTCAGAAATGAGAGGTAACCACCAGTGTTTTCTGTGGCAGAGATAACAATTGCTAGGTTGCAGGCCACCATTGTGTTGGCAATGACTATAGAGTAGAGAAGGACACTGGCAGCTGAGAGGACTAGGATGGAGTTGCTTGAAGAAAGGTGGAGGATGTCCACAATGTTGAAGGCTAAGAATAGGATAGAGAAGATGGCAGCATTAGCAGAGAGGATGACCAAGGAATTGGAGAGGTAGGTTAGCAGGAGGGAGGGATAAAGATGGAGAAGACAGGAGAATGGTGGCGGTGCAAGCCTGCGTCGGGGGAATTCATGAATGATTTGGACGACAGATGCTTTGGCGAGGATGAGGAAGATAAAAGTGAAAGGAAGAGTGGAGATGAATGTTAAGATGGTCTGTGAGAGCTTGAAGTTGAGGAGGGAGAAGAATTGGGAGGAGGCTGGGAAACCAGCAGCTTCGAAGAGCAGCCGGAGGCGGTAAGAGATTGTTTGGAGGATCGGGGAAGAGGAGAGAGTGAGTGATTGGGAGAGGAGGGTGGCCGCAGAGACAGGGAAGACAAAGAGAGCAGCTGTTGAGGCAAAGGAGTGGTAGCTCTGGAAGAAAGCATGAATGGATCTCCTTGTGATCTTAATGACCTTCCCCATGGTCTTGTGTAGAGATGAGTGCCTGTGAGGGAGTGGCATTTGAAGGGAAGAATGCCTTGATCCTTCCCCCCACTTCTAAATCTTCTTCCTTTTAGAAGGGGGCCTCTTGGTCCAGGTTGGTTAGGTTGTGGTACTGGCCAACCACTGAACTACCAACTCCCAAGTTGATGGCATCTAGGCATGTTTTCTGCCATCAAGTGTTTTGCACTCTTCTTTTGTATGTCTCTCCTTTGCTTTGTTTCGAAGCTTAAAAACAAAATAAATAAACAAATCCCCTCGGCTATATTATATCCAATACCTATGGCTTGCTTTTGGAGCCAACTTCCATGATGCAAAAGATGTCATTGGATCTACCATAATCCTTAAACGCATCTGGACACATCAAAACAAATCTGATATCAATTTGGCATTAGAATTAAACATATTGACAAGCCATAAAGAAGATGAGGTTAGTCAACCAGTTGGTGGAATAGGATGCCCCTCTGATACAGTATGATGATAATGGATCTCAAGCATTAGCCAAACGTCAGAGTGGTAGGTAAAAGAGGTACTCAGTAGCCAGTGAAAAAAAGAGAGAACTTCTGAAGGAAATTGATGGCATTCAAGGTTCTCAAGCTGTGGCATTTGGTTTCATATGGATTTTTTAACTCTTGAACCATAAATTTCTCTGCATACTGCTATGATTGAGCCAAGTAGAGCAGTGCCAAGCAACTCATAGCATGACAAAGCGGATAAAGATGATGGAGGTATCATAAGGTTGGCGCCTCAGTCCCCTCAGCATGTCAGCATGGGGACTAACCTAGCTGTCATGCCACTTTGTAGCATGAGATGGAAAGACCTTTATGTAGGAGGTCACTAAACCCTTAGTGGTGGAGGCCCTCATGGTTCCAAGAATTATTGCAGGACTTCAAAGTTAAACAAATGAGCTAAGGATTGAACGTATTAAAAGGAAAATTTATTGGGTCGTCCAAGTTGCTGCTCTTCTTTCTTGAGAGGCGTTCCTTAAAAGTCACAGGCCTTTTTCACCCCCTCTGAATACTACCACTCTTTTACACTCATGGGCTTTTTTCGGGTAGGATTACTCACATGGCCTCTACTATGATTACTGTTATAAAGCAAGCAAGGACGAGAGAAAAGATGGTGGTCCAATTTCTGGCAAGAACTTTATGTATTTTTATTCTTATGATCTCTCTCTCTCTCTCTCTCTCTCTAGACACATATGTGCATGCATGTATACCATGAAAATTAAGTATATATGCACTATCACCTTCATGAAATTTACTACTTTGGCTTTATATAGTATGATGCCATGGCAAATATAATATAGTTGAAAATAATTTTTATATTTTAACCAGCATTAGTTTATTTCACAAAGTTTTTTAAGATATCAGAGAAATCTGTGGTATGGGTGTTTCAGTAGTCTTAGCTTGTCTGATGAGAAGCCGAACATTAAAAATAGCTAAGTGATAGGAACAGACACTCGTACAGTTTGATGATTGGAAGGTTGGGAAGGAAGGCATACTCATTTGGTAGGCAGTCAATTAGTTTGGTAGATAATAGCGACCGCAAACTTCTGAAAAGTAGAGCAGTATTCTATTGTCTTTTTAACAACCTTGTCCCCCATCCCCTCATAAAGTTTGGATGCCACTCTTGCTGTCACATGATCCCTCCATCTATCCAAAGATATCCCAAGAATCTTGAAATAAAACACAACACTTTTAAGTATGGAGATGTTGACAGGGCACCAAGAGGCCCTATATACAATAATTGACCCGTGAAAAATATAACAAACCACCTTTGATTCCAAGGCAAGTGATCCTTTTTCAATGTCTAACGATATGACCCGTCATACAAGGTTGCCACCTTTTCAAGTATAACTTCTGTTATTAAAATGTATATATAATAGTATTAACTGTTCGATATCATCTATCATGATGCAATTATGTGGATTTTATCCATCAAACTACTTCAAATAAATTTTTCAGGGGAAAAAAAAAGGAGACTTCAAGTATAAAAAAGGAAGGTGATAATTTAAACAGGTTGTTAATATCTTTAATCATTGGTGTAATTAGACTCAACTAAATTTAAAGCATCAGGAAATTTACACAACTTATACTTAGCATGCTCATAAATCTCCTATTTGAAACTACTATCATATTTGAGCAATCCATCCTGAACCTAGAAGATTTAAGTTCAATTGATTCGAGTAAATGAACAGATTTGATCAGAATTTTATGGGCACGGCAGCAAGGAGACAAGAACGAAGCCACCAATACATGTTACACTTGTATCACAATTAATTGGTCTGCTGAACATTCACTTGACAAAATGATAGAACTTCAAATGAACAAAAAGACCCATGGATCCAAAGAATTTTTTATCATATTATTCAACTGGTTGTACCAAACATATTCACACACACGGTCAACAAAATGGTAAAACTTCAAATGGTTAAAAAAAAAAAAAAAAAATTCAAGGATCTGATGAAATTTGTATCATATTAGGTTGTACCAAACATATTCACACACAAGCAAAAAAAGCAAAAGCAAAAACAAAAACAAAAACACACTTAGAATGAAATAGTATTCATAACTCAGCACAACCATCAACATCAGAAGGGAGTGGATCCACACTTGGCACGAGCTAACAGAGCAATGAAGATTGCATCCCACGAGCTGAACAGGATTGCTGATTGCATGGGCTGGCATGCATGGCATGTTTGGCGAATATACCATCAGAAATCATGGTAAATATGTGGTCAGGCCAAATCATCATGTCGAAAGCTGTTGACAAACTGATAAACTCATTTCTAACTTGCATCAAGAGTTATAGATCACCAAAAGAACTAAACTTGCACGAACAAGACCTTACGCCATCCAGCAAATCTAGCAGGCTGCAATGGCTGCATCTTGCAACAGTGCTTCTACATGACGTAATACATTACTCTCCAATCCTTGAAGCAGAATAAATCATGAAGGTCTTTGTCTCCATAGCAGACTTTGCAATACCATTCCCAATCCTCATGACTGGTCACTTTCAACTAACTGCTGTTATACATTTCCTAATTAAGCTGCAGCGACCACACAACAATGAAGAACCAGTTAGACTTGAATGTCATCCATTTCTCAAAAAAAGAAAAAAAAAAAGAGTGACATTATTTTATTGATTAATATATTAGATAGAAAGGACTCGTGTGAAAGCCTATGCTGACGAGTGTTTAGTCCCATACTGATTATATATTAGAAAGACTCTGGGTACTTATATAAAATCAAGGAGTCCAAATAATACCTTATGGCTAGCGTTTTTGGATGAGGTCCTTGGTTGTCACAAATGGTATCAGAATGAACCCAGCTTATGACCCATATGGATCAAGAGATACTATAGATGGGCTCTATGTGCTTGTGATTAGATTTGATTGGATTTGTATGCCGATTTGGATATGGACCCTTAGCATGGCGAGAGTATATGAAAGCCCATGCTGACAAGTGTTTAATCCCATATTGTTTATATATTGGGAAGATTTTGGGTACTTATATAGGATTAAAGAGCCTAAATAAATCCTTCCGATTGAGCACTTTGGATGATGTCCTGGGTAGTGACAACAGGACTATAGTATAAGCTGACCATGGCCCTAACAGAAATAAAAAGTTCAATATGCAGCAACACTAAGGGGTAGACACAGATATGTGCAACTAAATTGGGAGGAAGCCATTTACAATTTTTCAAACATGTACATTGTGGGCCAGATATGATCTCAGTGAGGAGGGGACCTTACATGTGTGCTTCAGGGTACAGATTGTATTGTTCTTGGTATTGTTATTGTTCTTTTATTTAATTTGACAGGTTGAGTAGGGGAAGACTAAAGTAAACATGGATGAAGCAGTGAGAAATTTCAAAACAACATTTCAGAGAATACGATTGGATAAAAACCAACTAGAAAAAGGACAAAAAGGCTTAACCAAATTGATGGCATGCAGTTTCTAGGATGTGTTTGTACATAGTTCAGGTGCCATTCATTTATATGGCACATTCATAGGCAGCATTTTCGCTACTTTTCTCTAGTGGATGCAAAATCAACAGGGAATAATATGAAAACATCTGATATGCTCTAGGGTAGTCATGCATACTGATTGCATACAATACTGTCTAAAAAATCATATGCTCCAAATACACTTTCAGCCTCTGAGTCTACAATTGACATGTCAGCGGTTCACAAGCATTCACATGTTCTGATCAGATAATTGCATTAATTCAACTTAATCAATAATTTCTTAAAACGGTATGCTGAATGACCAAAGATGCAATAAGAACCAAATGTTTTAAAACTTTCCCTGCCATTGGAGCTCACTGAGACCCGGAATGTACATATTTAGGTTTCTAAACTGGTCGATTCCTCAAAACAGTGACCTTAATACAGCACCTTTGACAAGGATCGGTATCACCAAAGTGGCTATAGTCCCACTGGGCTACAAGGTAGGTTTGCTGCATTGGCAAAGACCATTCAGCCAATTTCAACATTATACATCTAGTACATTTGAATGCACTTAAAGCTATGCGTTATCTATGTAAACGTATATCAAAAGTTGTTAGATACTGTTATACATGTGCATTCAACATAGACACATGAACAAAATTCCCTGAATTAAATCTTGCCTCTTCTCTGTTAGACTATTCTAAGGCAAGGTTTAGAGGGTGATTCCTCCACATGCAATTACAATGAGTTTTATACTTCCCAACTTTCCTAGTAGGCCTTGATGCAAGATCCCCTCTTGCACAAATTCTGGAGCAGATGGCAAAAGATTTTAAACTTGTGAATCATAACTAGATAAGTACAACCAAATACATTTGATGAAACAAAATTTGTAAGTTCAGCCTCCTCATGTAGCCCCTAATGAGAACCTATGGTGAACAAGGATTCACATAACTAAAATTATAAAGAACACTTGTTGTAATAGACATGGATATATTTCATACGCAGCACACAGGTTTTTTGCTATATCTTATAACTTAAATTATAGTAAGTTATGACATGTTAACTTGTAAACCATAAGAATATTAACACAATATAATTATGAGGCCAAGAGAGGAGAGCACATAATTATTGCCAACTGATCATCACCAAATCATTGCCAATAAGCCATTAATTCCATTCTTTCCTTTTCATTTCCCCTTACTCTTTCCCTTCTTACATTTCTCTTTTACCCCCAGTTCTCCGTTTTTGATTAATATGCCTGTACTGAATTTTTTTATTCTTCTTCTTCTCCCCTATTTCATTTTCTTTTCTTCCTTCACCTTACCTCTTTTTCCTTTTTCTGTTTTCATTCTCAGATTCCTGGGTGCTGCTTAGACTTAAACAGTCCCTCAGCTGGCTAACTCAGAGCCCAAACAGCACCTTTTCTCTTTTTTTCCCCTTCTGTTTTCATTCTCATATTCCTATTCATTCCTTCTCTTTTATCTTTTCCCATCTAAAACAAATGTGGCCACCTAACAGGCAAGATGCCCACCTAGATTCATTTACAACCTTATCAAGGATGGCAATCTCAACATTTCTTGATGTGGGTATATATTAAATACCTTCCAAAGCATCTATCTGGGCTACCTAGGTGGTGCTCACACTTGGTCCATCAGCTGGCTAGCTCAGAGCCCAAACAGCTAGGTAGCCTGTTTATGCTGATTGAATGCATATTGGATGATACAGTGGCTCGCATAGGCATGGGCAGGTTGGCCTAGGACTATCCTTTTGGGTAGATTGGATAATAAGCAGGGAGGCTGGAATATCAGGCAAAGAGAGCAAGCAAGTGGATTATAACTCCCATTTTCATTTGGATTACTACCTAAACACCTTAGTACAACTTAGAGATTTTTATAATTATTTTAGTTTGATATTTATTTCCAACTTTGTTATCGATTATTTATCATTGGGCATAATTGCTTATTGCGAACATTTTTTTTGGGAACATCAATATATATTTTTGCATTAACATATCAAACTAATTAGGCCCTAAATTATTGAAAAGAGCTTTTGTATTTACACTTTGTACCCTTTAATTTGTTTCTAATTTTGTAGTTATTTCTATATATTTATGTATTATTAATAATTTTTAACTTTTTAAAAATGCATAAGGAGTTTGTCTAAGCATTAACAACCTATCTAACCATTGTTATTTTGGATATCACACACAACCACCTTTCAACACATTGCTTATAAAAGTTTAAACCAAGGGTTGAAGTGCCAATGCTAGTACCTATACCAATAACTTGCTAGTATGATGCAGATCAATATGCATGTAGTAATGCACAGAATGCCTGTTGGTGCTAGAATAGAAAAATTGACATGTGCACCATGTGTAGGTATAGTATCGCATCGAGGGGGTGTACTGGCATTGTTAACTTATAAATACTCAAATACTTGATCTAAACATTTCATCTGCATGAACTCAATTTTATGCCTAAACAACATGTTTAAATTACCTATGGAAATTTCAGACCTGACGCTAAGCTTGAAACCCTGGGAGAAACCCATCTCATTACAAGTTTCAATTTGCTTAGCCTTTCTCTCTGGCCTTCATGCAACAGCATGGTGATTAGATCACATGGTGTGGGGCCACATGTTGCAGAGGTCAAAAAATGGGAAGCCATAAAGAACTTAAGCCAATCTTAAATGGCTTGTGTAGTAACCTCTCTTATTTGTTTCCATCATTGATGCCCAAATTGATAATTTATCTTCTTAAAACCCAAAAATGAGCATGTATGTGTTCTGTAGAAATTGATTGGAAACTTCAAAAATGAGTTAGAGGCAGCGCTGATCCTGCTTTACTAGGATAACCTGAGAATTTTTTTAGCATTGTTCATTCTTTAGCCCCAGTTTCCTGATCCCAACAATCAAAAGCTTATCATTTTACAATCAAGAGCAACATCTCAGATTAATTTATAGATTTTGACCTTAACAACAAAATAAGGTTGAACCATCACCTATTACATGCCTGCTTGTACCCTATAAACACCAATATCTAATGCCATCATCAAGTGGGTCATTGCCAGCTTTAACTATATAGGGATCGCCATGCTCAGATTTGAAAAAAAGAAATAAGGGAGGTTTTGGAGAGAGCTATCAGCCATTAGGGGTTCCTTACCAGAAAACCAGAAAAAATGAGGCAAGAAATATACCTTTTTTCACTTAGCAAGAAAGGAATTTTTAGTTCTTCCAATCAAGGAGTTCTCCCTCTCCTTTTTCCACAAAATGGCCAGTCCTAACAATAGTCAAGGGCAATGGGTGAGTTCTTAAAGAGGGAAGCCATGAACTAGTCTTGAAAAAGCACAAAGAATCTATGGGTGCTGGGAAGCAGAGGATACCATGGTTTAAAAGCCATCACAGCATCATAGTT
This sequence comes from Metroxylon sagu, assembly GCA_017589505.3. Lineage (NCBI taxonomy): Eukaryota > Viridiplantae > Streptophyta > Magnoliopsida > Arecales > Arecaceae > Metroxylon > Metroxylon sagu. Next base: position 717,481 of record JACVBY030000647.1, on the reverse strand, counting down.
GTTAGGCAAGAAAATCTCCTAACAATTTTATCTTTGAAGAATTTCTCTGAATCCATGTTTCTTTGCATTGCATCAACCGTGCAAGAAAATCTCCTAAGAATTTTATCATTGAAGAATTTCTCTGAATCCATGTTTCTTTGCATTGCATCAAGCCTACTTTTTATCTCTTTAATTAGACCTCAGAATTGGCATGACATGAAGAAACTGACTGTCAGTTCTTCAAATGGCATGTATTAGATTGAGACCAAGTTCTTACTCAAGGCCTGACAAAGGGTTCAAGTAAATTCCCTTAGCTACACTATTTTCCTCAAATATAGCACAATAACTAAAAATGTCTTTTCAGTTTTTTTTTTTTTTTTTTGACCTACAACCCCTGAAACCATGATGATTTTGTCAAAGTAACCACAGGAAAACCATGACACTTAGACAACTAGGGCTGCTATAAGATGTTATTGAGTTGATATTGTTTGCAGAAAAATGGCATATGAAACTGAATTACTTTAGTTCACTTCTTCAGAGTCTTTGAAATGGTATTTTAGTGTAATAAAGAATAATGACAAGATTATACATGATCATCTTGTTATTGTTGTGGCTTAAGCTTGTTGTAGAATGACACTATACAAGAATCATTTCTTTTGAATAATGTAAAGCAAAAGAATAAAGTGGACTCCTATTTCATTTCCATTCAATTGGATGATTGCTTTCCCCTTTTATAAAAACTTGGTCGAGCCTAGCAGCCAATGCAACTCTTAGAATGGATTATAAGGTTGAAAATTCAAATTCATTAGCTCTAAGCATGGTTGTAAAATCCAGATGAACTTTGGTCATGGTGGTTCAACAAAACTAACCTATTGGTCATTCTTAATGTACAATGCGGGATCTAGACTTGACATGTACTAAGGTGGGCTAAACCATGACTAACCGAACTAACCGGAAAATGGTTCGGTTTTGCCATGTGGTTCAGTATGAACCCCGAACCATGCCAAACCACTCGGTTTGGGTTGATTCGAGTGTTAGGGTGGGAGAGTGGCTGTCATGTGAGAATACATTCTCTCTCATCTCTCTTATTTTCATTCAAAATCATTTAAGTAATTTAAAATTTTTCATGAAAATAAGGGAATACCCCCATTTGAATTCAAAAAAAAAAAAAAAATAGAAAAATTAAATTTCTTTAGAATAAAATGTCAACTCTCCCTCTTAAGAATAAATTTAAAGAATTTCAGAAAATTACAGTTTAGCAAATATCAAGTTAAGGTACTTCCATTCAGCATAAAAATTTCAAAAAATTTGGTCAAACTTACTAAGTTTCCAAACTTAGACAGGATTACAGTGACAATGAATCTCTCACTGACTTATCCCGACTTTATCCATAGCTCATTAAAATAAGAAATATAGTTTAACCAGTCCATGTCCTCGTGTCAAGGTGACACGCTAGGTTTTCCATCAATTTTAACTGGCTCTATGTAAAGGAACATTAGGAATATAACATTCTTAAAACATAAAGAACTAAATTGTAACAATTGAAAGTTTAAGGATTAAAATAAATTTTGAGCGAAAGTTTGAGGACCAAACGTATATTTTAGCCAAAAAAATTCTTGGGTCAAACATGTGCGATAGTAAGAGATGCTAAGCAACTAGAGCCAAAATCATGCTGATAAGCATTTGCGTTATTGTAGATGAAGCACAAGTTCCATGTGGTATCATCATCATTTATGTATATCCATGATCCTAATCCTAACTTTGTTGCATTAATGAGTTCATACAAAAAATATGAAATCCTCATGCAATGAAGATCAGCAATATGAACCCAGATATAACCCATTCAAAATTTCAAGACCCAAGGCTTACTTTCTGTTGGTAGTGGATAAAGGAAAACATGGCCATCAATATTAAAGAATCAATGCTTTTGTTATTGTATCAGAGCTTTCACCTAGTTGTCTATTCAGAATCATTGTTTTAATATCCAAAAGTAGAACATTATTGTCACCACAATTTTGCAAGAGGAATATTTCAAGAAGAGATACACAGCCGAAAACAAAATAATTCATTTGGTTCCAAAGATCACAAGCTTGTGGTAAGAATAGAAAACAGAAGAGGTTGTTGCTAGTCAATTCAGTTCCCACTCATGTCAACAACATTTAACAAATGGACCCATCCCCTTCACTTCTGAAATCTAATAGTCAGGGATAGAAGCAAATGTGTACCCTTGGGCTCTCCTCCATGAATAATAGGCAACCCGTGTCTCATAGAATCCTGCAATTGAATTAAGTAATGTTACTTCACATAAAGACTAACCTATGCCTGTGACTGGACATGATAAAATAGTATCAACCTTTAGAAACAATTAAAATAATGAAAATAACTCAAACAAAATGTTGCTGAGTAATAAAAACAAGCAAATAAGATGTAAGATGTACAAAGAAACAAACTAAGCATATAAATAGAAATTATATCACCCAAAGCCAGAAGGAAAATCCCATACAGAAATTTTCATTAAGAGAATATTTAAGAATATTAACGCAGGATCAGCTAAAATACAGTCATAGGAGATCTGTTGGAGAGGGTCCTTGCTCCAGTCAATTGTGAAGCTAAGACATTATCTAATGGTTATAAGTATCCATCATGAATTCTTTTTTATTCTATTAAGTAAATATTGTGAGATATTTCTGGCAATGCTTTGCCAACAACAGCCATTATTACTAAGAGGGCCTTTTCCACATTAAGCTCCTCGAGGGTGTCATTATCACAGTGTATGCAAACAGTGAGCAGCTAAGATTTAAGTAGTCATCAAATCTTGGAAACAGAACTTAAACATATCATAATTTTTCATACATATATGTTTCTCATGCCAAGCTACTCTTTTCATCATGGTTTATTTGACCACACGATATTATTAAGTATGAGGCATGTTGTACCACATCAATAGAGTACCGACTTGGTAGGCCCTCTGTCCTAAGTTTGGTATCGATGTATCTACCATCCAAAAAATAAGCATGGAATGTACCAGCATGATTTGGTACCAAGACTAGAAGCATTGCTTTTTATTTTCTTCAAAGCTCATTACCCTACGTGGTTCTCATCAATTTGGTGTAGGATGTGGTGAAAGAATTCAGTTCATGCAAGCTCACCTAAACGAGCATATATTGCATATCCAGTTTGCAATAGGATGCAGATGTTTAGAGAAACTTGAGAGCACATATAATGCAACCATCCAATACACTCCTTTTTCCATATTAGCTAAATCATATTGTGCTTCAAGAATGACTCTTGAAAATGCATTAGACAGAACAAAATTCATCTGTCATATCCACAATATTTATTTGTATCAAAGATTTTTTCTTCACAGGAAAGATTCCCATCTCATGATAAAGTAGGAACCATTTTCTTCTTTGGTTGTTTAGATTCCATTCATTATTTTTATCTCAGATCTGAAAGCCACATATCCATAGACCTTTCTAATCTTCCCATAAACGTGATAAAGGATAAGAAAAGTAGATAACAGGCACCTTCAGCAAACCACTTTAGAAGGAACATGTGCCAGAGCAAAACAAAGCAAAACAATGTCTTAAAACATCTGGAACACAATTTTTCGACAGGCAAATGTAAGAACAAGAATAGGTATTCATTTCTATGAGCTTCACATTTTCACACAACAGAGTTAAAGTCTCACAAATTGATATAGAAACATAAACTAAGTTCCCTTTTCATTATCTTTCTATTCCTTTTTTAGATAAAAATCATCTCTCTCTTCCTATTGAAGCAAAAAGCAAGATCAAAGATTTCTCAAATGGCAGTATAAGAGAGTATGTCTCATCACAACCTGCCTTGAGCTCTCTTCCTGGCCTAGCTACCCCCAACAGACATGACTTGCGTAGGAAAGAGCTTAGAATTGTATTAGCAAGCAAGAATCTCAGGACATGCTTCAGCGTGCAGAATGACAAGCACCTCCCTCAACAACAACAAAGCGGTTTGCAAGCAAAATGTTAAGAAAACAACATGTAGCAATTAAAAATCAGCAGGGATGGCCACCTAATGTAAGAAAGCACATGGCACCCCATCCCCGAACAACATCAACATTAGAAACAACCATGAGACTACATGGCCCACATGCATCCTATATAAGGTGAGCTCTTGGCATCATCAACCTCCTAGGAGCTGGAAAACTGTCCCGGCTCCATTGTCTCTTCCACATCACAATATACCATACATTGTAAGGATAAATGATCAATAGTTTCATCAACCAAATCTGAATGCCCATCTACCACATATTGTTGCCCAGTCCTGGTCCAAAGGCTGTCACAGATAAAGAACTGTCCCAAAGTTCCTCATGAAGCAAGACATGAAATTTCCAAGGTAATTAATTACATGCCACATAACAACTTTTACACCCACAATAGAGACCACTAGAAGTAATGGATATAATAGAAAAATCCCTATGAGCATTCTATTATGACACATCTTCCTTGGTACAAGGGAGGGGTTCCACTATGATCATAGAGATCAAATAAAGGTCCAAGAACAAATCAAGCAAAATCACATCCTCTCTCCTATCTCTACTATTCCGATCATACACGAGTAATGGAAAAGATTGGAAATAACAAATCTTTTTTTTTTCTTTTTTTTAATAATGGCATATTAGTTGTGTACCACCACTTAAGCATGCCAAAGGCTTAGAGACATTCTCAAAGTTGAGGCAACAACAGCTAAGTGATGTAGGAGACTGAAGCAATATGCACAAAATTTTTTGAAGCAAAAAAAAAAAAAAAAAAAAGGCTTGCCCATTTACTCTAAGGAAGCCTATTTATCATATTTGAAGCACATCATTTCCAGAATAGAATACTATTAAATAATAAATAATTATACGACAAAGCAAAATGATATGAAGCCAATATTGATGACATAGCAATAGCACTATTTGGCTAGAATCCCTGCCAATAATCCTAAAGCACCAGATTAAAGTTGTGTATCTGGTTCTTATCATCATCTTAACAAAATTACTAGAGAAAAAAATGCATGAATACAGAAAATCAGGACTTTGCTAATATTGGAGAATTCTCTTATTCACCATAAAGTCTGGAATTTGGTAATTCACTAAACTAGGAGAATGAAAATAATAGTTTACAAACATATTCTAGGTAATTTTTGATACAGTTTACTTTGAATCAAGATTCTGCTAGGAGCATCAATTTGGTTCATAAGATTATTAACTTTGGGGCAATCATGAGTTATAGTGTCCATATTATGAAGAAATAGTCAAAACTGGTTTAATGCAAATTCTAGATTTTAAGTTGAATCACAAAAGCAACACTAGTTTTAAGAGGGATAAAGGGCAGACCAATAACGTACAACGCTCTTGCCATTGTAGGGTCCATGAAGGGTTAGATATACACAGCTTTAACTCCATATATGGAGAGGTTGTTTCCTAATATCATCAGTATGTAAAGCTACTTCAGTTTGTGGCTTCTTAATAATTATGTAATACAATGGATTCAAGTACAATCAAGTGTGAAAGAAAGCTCTGTTTGCATACCAGGAAGGAAGGCAAGAATGCCAAGTGATAAAAATACATATGCCTGGGTCTGGTCACCTGCCATGTGTCCTGTGAATACAAAGAATGAGAGAAAAAGAAGCACTGATCGTAGTGCTAGGAGGAAAAGTGCAAGGGCAATTGTCTTCACTTTGGTGCGTAAACAAATCGAAGATCTGCCTCCTTTTCTTCGCTATTATCACTGTGATGATTAAGAAATAAGAATTAAGGTAAACTAAGTAATATTAAGCCTTAATTAAAACCTGCTTATTAAACTGATTTTTTTCTCTTCCGTTTTCGCGAACATTCCGTGATGGATGGAAAGGGAAATTTCAGCGAAGGCGATTGCTAGTACAGAGAGAGTAGAGAGAGAGAGAGAGAGAGAGCGCGAGAGAATTTTTGAGAAACCGGAGCTGAACCGTATATTTTCATCTCTTTTTATTGTCATTTGTTTTTGTATTTTTCCTTCTCCTTTCCTTCTCCCTTCCATTCTCCCGATATTTCGGCCGGTGAACCACCAGGGTGTAGTTTTGAATCCCTTCACCATGGAGCGTTGTTGAAACTGAAGTTAACGCTGTCAGTAAAATAGGAAGGTCAAGAAAATATAGCGTTATTTTCCTCTGTTTTATTTTTCATTCCTTTGTTTCTTAACAATTTTCTTAGCTGATAGGGTGGAAAATCTTCTAATTAAAGAGTAGGAAAGGATCGCTGGAATGAGGCAAACTTTTGGGGAAGTTCAGATCGTCACCGGCAAGGCGAAGGTAAAATTTCTCCTCTGTTTAAACTGAGAAATCGGTGGGATTTTGGAAGACCCATGGTTGATGCCGAAGTGCTCGCCGGGGAGGGGGGTGTCGCTGCCGCCGCTGCCACGATGGCTGGAGGCGAGGTGGTGCATGAGAGAGAGAATAGAGAGAGGGAGAACAAACGAGAGAAAGAGAGCGCAGAGAGGGTGGGAGACGCGAGAGAGAGAGCGCAGAGAGGGTGAGAGGGAGAGCGAGAGAAGAAGAGGAAGAATGGTGGCTCTCGCGTTGAGGCGGATTGGGGTGTGAGCGCATGGGAGAAGAAGGCTGAGGCCTTTTTATGAGTTGGTTTGAACCCCTGAGCGGACTGGTTCAAGTTGGTTTAAATCTTAAGATTAATTTTTAAATTAAAAATTAAAATAAATATTTAAGATTTAATTATAGAATTTATGAGAATTATATAAATTCACTTTGTAGATTCAGATCTGAACTTAGAGATGCGTAATTTGATCTTTATTTCACCTAAAAATCAGATGATGTTCATGTTGAGTTAGAATAAAATGGTTTAAATGAGTCCAAGGAAATATATTTATTTAAAATTATATTGATCAAATCTGATCTTGAAAACTGAACCATTGTAATTAGCAACGAGTCTAATTTTGGTAATGATATTTAAATTAAATAACGGCCAAGGTAATCATAGAAAAATTTGTCAACGAAAATAGGAGTATTTTTATAAATATTGCTAAGTTAGTGAAAACTTGTAAAACTAGAAAATAATTAAATTTGAAACAAAAAGCAGTAAGTAGGGGATTACTAGATATTGAGTGAGAGGGATAAAAGAGTCATTTTTAGATTTTGGTCTAGAGGAGTAAAATGGTGATTTTTCTTAGTTATGGATTTTGATAAATTAATTATTTATGTGGGATTATAGGTGATTGTTGACTACACATGTTGCATTAAGGAGTTATTGGAGTAGCGATTTGAGGTAGGAGTTCTACACTCTACTGTTGTGTAATATGTTTTCATGATTTGTATGCTTGCATATATCATGTTTTATTATGAGATTTCTTTACATGATTTGAGATGAGTATTATGAATTCTTATAGATTTGAATGTATATTGCAGTATATTATTTTGATATAACTAATTTTGGGTTTTTCAACCATGCTTACGAGTTTTGGCATTCTGGCGGTGGGTGGCTTGGTGGTGCTATGGAGATGTTTGGGGGTGACATAGTTGGAGAAGATGGTGTATGTGATGGGTATTGTTGGTACGTGGTACTAGTTTTGAAGGTAAGTTACTGCGGTACCATTACTAGCCTAAACTAGCGACTCGGGAAACGACATAAAGGCCACGTAAGTCGAGTAGAGCACAGTTATGGCAGCTGACATGACTGAGTTTATTACGCTAAGTAATAGTATATAAACCAACTTGGGTGAGAGAAGTATCATCAGGTTAGGTTGTTGACACGTAATATTGGCTCTTAGACGAGGGCAGTATGTACCAACAGTATTGCCCTGTGATGTTTACAAACTAAGGGAGTGGCTCACTTAATGATGTCTTTATGGGCACTATGGCAAGGGTTATAGATGGAGGCCCAAGGCGTATTACTTACTAAGTGAGTGCAACTTGCTTAGTGGTATCTTGCGTGTGAGGGTATGGATGTATGGGTTCTGAGGTTGTGGTATAAGTATTCTGATGCATAGAAGTGATGGTAGATATGTGGATGATTTGGGTGTAACTAGGTCACGTGAATGAGTTGGTGGTGGATAGGAACTCTTGGATGGCTTAGATTTTTCCTTTGAACTGAGATTTTATTGGTTTCTTGAATGGATATCTGTATTGTGATATTGTTAGTTTAAATATATTTTGACTATAGTAAACTGTTTATTTGACATATTTATGATAGTAGGTGTAGAAGTTCTACTGGGCCTTTTTTAGCTTATTCTATTATATTTTATTTTTTTGGCAGCAAAAGAGAATGATGTATACTTGATAAACCAAAGCCTTAGAGAGGGACCTCAGGAGTAAGATCAGAGAGCTATTGTATTTACTCTTTCGGGTGTATAGACTTTTGTATGTATTAGATGAGGATGACATGTACAGGTTGGTGATATAATATAGAAAACAATGTGTCTTGGCTTTTATAGTTGCATCTCATGATATGTTCAGGTTAAGGTTAGTAGGCTTTACATACTCTTGAGTCTTGTTTTAAGAGTATGCGACCGTGTTGCGAGCCCCTAGAACGGAATTCACGATTGGGGCTGTGACAATCACTGTCTCTCTCATCTGTAGCAAGAGGTTGGTAAAGAACATGGCGTTGGGATGACATATTGGTCAGCCAAAACACACTTCGGTTGTCCCTACAATACAGCCACCATTCTAATCAATATCAAGCTGTTCTAAGAAATCCATGGAAAAATACAGAGAAGCAAAACAAAATACCAGTGAATATATAGGAAGATAATGGAAAACAAGATTCACAAGAAGTCACTCATCAGGTATGTCTAAAATTCATCTAAACTGCTTCCCAAACTAAACATCATAGTTTAAAATCTACTTACAATATTAGAAAATGAAGCTTCATTTGTTTTGACCTCCAAAATTTTGGCAATAAATAAATTTAAAACCAGAATTGCCAGCAATTATATATTGATTCAAGAGTTTATCGGCCTAATGGCTTGCACTTTAGAACTTAAAAATCCTTGAGAAGATATAAACCATGGAACCATTGGTGCCCAAAGAACCTAGATGAAAGACTCAAATGCACAACATTAATAAAAAATGCAAAGAAAATACAATATATAATATTCCACTTTCTTCTTGTAACATGGATTCCAGATAGAGACCTTGTTTTCCTTAACGAAAGTAGCAAAATCACCCATCACTGTCCTGTTCGTTCTCCCATAGTTGTAATCATAGCCATTACCATTCAACCTTATCTTAACTATTAGAAATAGCTTTACTGATCCTCATCCACTAAGAATTCTTATTTAGGATAGCATATGATGTTATTTCTAGCTTTTCTATATCTTTTCTCATAACCTTAATTTATGTCACCTTAGATCTTGCCTTCCTTTTTCTATACCTTAAACACAAATTAAAATACCTCTCCTTACTAGATCCCTCTCATATCCTCGTTCTACAAGTATATACCATTTTAGTCAATTCTTCATCACTTTGCCTTTAATTAGTGCAACACCACAGCTACCCTAATTTCTCATTCAAACCTTCCAAGTTCAATCTTAAATCTATCTTAACATGCATATTTCCACTGCACTTGGCTAATCTTCTTGGACAGTTTTCATTGTTCAAAATCTTAGGCCATACAACATATCAAGCATTATTGTCATTCTATAAAATTTCTTAGTAAGTTACCAAGGTAAGCATCAAACAAATAATACCTTAATCTATGCACTTAATCTAACAAGGTTTAATTCTTTTCCAATCACTTTGTGGTGTCTCTTGTCTATCAATCTTATTTGGAATCCTATCTTCATCTTTATTCCCATCATTATCCTATAAAAATTAATTAAAATAATGGTTGACTTAGTTGAGCTTACGTCCAAAGTAATAACATCATAGGTCATCTTCCTAGCAAAGGTTTCACTCGATGAACCAAATAAATCCCAATAAAGGATCTAGAGATCCTAGAGAAGAGAATCAAATAAAGGAATGGATCATCAATTCCCATCACACCATATTCCCCACATTTTTCAAAACAAATTAACTAAAAGTATTTAAAAATGATACATGTCTCATGTACAAAATACAATCTGTGGAAGAACAGAATCAAATGATATTCAAGAACACAAAGAATTACCCAATGAAAGGTTGTTAAATAAATTTTAAAAAAAAAACAGAAATCCTACACGATTGATGTCGATACATATGTAATGCAAGAGGCAAAAAATTTACAAACTATATCCAAGAAAGAGTCCTTTCTCTGAAAAAGAAAAAAATAATAATTTTGATCTTTTTTAAAGAAGTTAATTCTAATCTTACCAATAACACTAACAGCTACAAAGTCTTAATCCCACACTAGTTACTGTGATTCTTTTTCTCCATTTTACTCAGTTTTGAGTCATTAGATATAAATATTTTAAATTTTTCTTGCCTCTTTTTCCTTCTACATTTATCAAATCATTCCTTGCCCATAACTAAGATCTGCATAATCTCACCAAATTCCATAAAATAATTGGGAATGACCAGAAGAGAATAAGCAATCCAATGTAGAAATATACGTGAGATATGCAGTTGACCAATATTATCCTAACCTGAAAATGAATAAAAGACAATTTTTTTCTGAAAACTACGAACTTTTGGAGAGATCCAGCAGCATCCAGAAACAGATTAACGAAACTCCTGATCGAATTCGATAACGATGGGGAGGGGAAACGAAAGGCGAAGAGAAGGGATAAAGAGGTAGGTGATACCCTTTGTGGATTGGAGTTTTAGATCCATAGCGGTCGATGGCCAAGAAAGAGCACGGCGAGGAGAAAGCTTGTAAAGAAGCGGCTCGTCCGTGCTCCCAAACAGGGCCGCTAAACGGTAAGCAAAATATCCAAATATCAGCTGGTCCTGTGCAACTAGATCCTGACATCACACAGACCAAAAAAACTAGATCCTGAGATGTTGATTTAAACTTTTTTTTTTTTTTTTAATTTTGTTTGGGAAACATGGGTTTCTAAGAGCTTGCTTGTCTTTATCATTTTAGTACGTTTATTATAATATTTATTAATTAAATGGTATATTTTATATTGAAAAAATAAAATGTCACGTAATGTATTAAGGGTTGGTATCTGCTACAATCGTAAGGACTGATGTTTATAGACAACAATATACTGGTGAGTGTCAAATACCAGTAGAAACTAGTCACAATCCAGTGTGTTGCATTGATTGTCTGGAAAAAAAAAAAAAAACATAATTTCAAGGACCATATGCAAGCAAATCTGTTTACCATTTAGAGCTTCAAATTAATATCAATATTCTTTAAACAAATTTTTCATACATAAGATTAGTCTCTAATCGGTTTTGGCATGTGTGAATAGTCTAATATTTTAAAATTTAGAAAAGATGAGAAAAAAAAGGGAAACAGACCCATAAGCTCTCAAAGATGCTAGAATTATTCAAATAAGCTAGATATCTGATTTATGTAAGGATAGATGAAATCTTGAGTGAGCTCTACATACTTGCATTCTATGATCCTTGCCGGACCTCCCCTGAACCCATACAATATGCTTCCCTTAGCTCGATCCTGCGAGTAATATGCCATAATAAAAAAAAAACAAAAATCAAGAGACAAAAATACAAAATTATTTAAAACTATCAAAACTTAAAGAAAAAAAATAACCAATTAGTAAGGAGAGAAAAAGAAAACCAAAAGAATCCACAAAAAGAAGCACTCACCAAAGATCCTAAAGATGACAATGTATCCATCGAAAGCTTGTCGTCCAAAAAGCATCATGCCAACTTTAAGACTTTCGGCCATCTCCAATGGAGCGGTCTTTGTTGGCATACTGAGGGTTGGCCAAAAAGAATGAAAAATCACTTCTGAATCTCATCTGCAGCCAATACCATCATAAGCATTATTATTAGAACACTGATCACCATCAACCTCAAGCTCGATCAATATATCTCTACTAAAAATCGAAAGAGAAAAATGAAGGGAGGCAAATATTAGGATTTCTAACTGTGGATTTCAAAGGGCCATCGACGATCTCGAAGGGCCCTCTGGTGATGAAAGGGAAGGGGAGAGATTGGTTGAGGCGATTCGTCTGTACCTCACAGTACACCATTGTAAGGTAGTCAACTGACGATCTTTTACCATTATTGGTGAGGATGAAGTATGTCACGCCCCGGACCCAGCTGGTGGTGGCCCAGGGGTGACAGCCCGCCGCATGCCAGGCATGCAAGGCATCCAATACAATATTAATTATAAACAAGGAGAGTTAACAACTATATAATATACAAAGTTTAATCCTTCATGTACAAATTATGTAATATTGGGCAACAAACCAAAGTTCCAAAATAATTCCAAATGGGGTTACATATAACAAAATAAAATCCATTTACATCAAGAAACCCCCAATTACCCGTGTTGTTGCCCCTGATAATTCTGTGGCTCTGGAAAAAAAACATTGTAAGATTTAATGAGTTTACACTCAGTAAGTAAGCCTACTATTACATATTATAGCCAAATAAGAATTTTTTTTATCAAGTCAAATACATGTCATGCTTCCAATTTAAAAACATTTCGTCATATTATAGAACTGTACAAAACTCATATTCGAATAAATTGGAAGCAATTAATATGAAATAATATTTCAAAATACCATTTCAATTTCAAATCACTGTAAATCTCATTTCATACTAATGTCCCACGTCCACGTAATAACATCCTAAGGATGTAACCTCCCTGTACGCCCCCAGTGGAGGAAGGGTGCCGGAGTCAATTAGCATCTAATGCTATATCCTGTCACAGCACATCCCTAGGATGTGTGTTCTCCACATATTCCCCCTGTGGAGGTGGGTCCCGGAGTCATGTAACATGTAGTGTGGACCGTGACGACATATAATATCAACAATCACAAATAGCATTTATTCGCATAATAGCAAACATGTATCAATTTACTTTTCATGTTTTACCAAAATTTGGTAATTTTTCATAATCATGTAACAACTAGATGCATGTATCAAATGCCAATTTAATTCATCAAAATTAATAATAATCAAGTCAAATATTCATTTACGAAAATGTGGTACCACAACTATCATTTTTCAAATAATACTATAAATCAATTCATTATTTCAATAATGGCATAATTTAATAATGATTTAAGAAAAATCATTATAACTGAAAACTTACTTACCTCACAACGCTAATCCAAAAGCGTAAATCGGCTGTAGGGATCTCTGGGTACCTACAACATAATTTTTCAGATTTTTAAATTTTAATTTTTGGATGTCAAACTGACTCCTACACTTAACCCAATCTAATCCTGGGCCCAACTTGGGGCTTGAATATCTCCAAATATAGAAGCCCAAATGGGGAAATAAAAATTCCCCGACAAACTAGGATCCATGCTGATCCCGACCATATTTTTCTTTTATTGGGTTGAGCCCAAATTGGGGCCGAAAAATTCAGCCCAAAGGGGCTAGCGAGTGGGCGAACCCGCCCGGTTTTCCCTTTTCTTTTTTTTTTTTTTTTTCTTTTCCTTTGCTTCACCCCTGGTTCAACCGAACCAGGGGTGGCTGGTGGCCGGCGGCCTAGGGCCGCCGCCGGCCCTCCCCGGCGGCCGCCCGGCCGGCCGACACGGGCGGCCGCCGGCCATCCGGCCCCTCTTCTCTTTCTTCTTCTTTTTCTTCTTCTTCTTCCGTTTCTTCTCCTCCTTCCTTCCGTGCCGCGCGGCACGGCCGGCCACCGTTGGCCGGCGGGACCTCACCGGACGCGCGCCCGCGCGCGGTGAGGGCCACCGCCGTAGCCCGGCGCCGGGCGCGGCCGGCCGGCGGGGCACGCGCCGGCCGGACCAACGCGGGAGCCGGTTTCGGCTCCCGCGGCGAGGAGGGAGGGCCATTCGGCCCTCTCCCTCCGTCGCTCGAGCCACGCGGCGACACGGCCCCGGCCACCCGGCGGTCCGGCGGGACCCCGCCGTGGACGCCGCCCTCTCGGCCGGGCGGGGTCGCCGACCAAGGCTCGGGCCGGCGGCCCGCCGGCACGCCGCCGGCCCGAACCCACGATGAAGGGAGGGCGAGTGGAACGGCCCTCCCCCTTCTTCCTTCGCGGCGGCACGGCCGGCCACCCTCGGCCGGCCGGACCCCACCTGGACGCCGCCCGGGGCCGGCGGGGGGGCTACCGCCCAAGGACCGGGCCCGGCGAGCCGGCGGGCCGGGCCCGAACCAAGCGCGGGAGCCCGCTTGGCTCCCGCGTCGTGAGGGCCTCTGCGGCCCTCTCCCTCACTCTCACGCTCTCTCTCTCTCCCTCTCCTCGCGGTGAACGGGGGCTTGCGGACGGCGGCGAGGGTGTCGGGGACGAGCGGAGGGCGACTCGACGGGAGTTTGCGAGCGAGGGAGGAGGGAGGAAGAAACGGTGGGAAGAGGCTTCTGCCCCTTCCCCCGTCTTTTCTTTCGGCAAGGGAGGGCTGGGCCTCCTCGCACTCCTCCATGTGCGCCGCGCGTGGGCGCGCGCGCGCGCCGCCGGGCGCGCATGTGCGCGCGGGCCGCGTGTCGCGCACCCACGCCGCGTAAATTATAAAAAAAATTGCCTGTCAGGGGGGTTTACATCTTTTATGGCTTATATTAGGAAAAGAAATTACTGGTACTTTCAAATGCTACTAAAAGGTATTCAGTAGCATTTTGAAGTGTTGATGAAATCCTTAATATCAAGAAAAGGAATTGCTGGCACTTATAAATGCTCCTATAAGTATTTTAGTGACAATTTAAAGTGCTAATGAAGCTCTTTCATAGTGTTCCTACATTGAGAAATGGAGTTACCAGCGCTTCAAAATATTGGTGCAAGAATTCTATGGCAATTTCAAATAATAAAATCTGTTTGACACACATATATATAAAACACATTACATTCATTAATTTGGCACAATACATTACATAATGAAACACTAAAACCATCTCCATTAAATAATAATTATCTTAATGAATCTATTTGAAGACATTAATAGACACCAACAAATCTAAAGTAATTTACAAATATGTTTTTGATCCAAATATTGTAACATCACACAATATTGATCAATTACTTTTAAAGTTTATAACAAAATATAAAAATATGAAAAAATGATTAAGTTCAAAGTCCATTTTGATTGGTGCCTAAATAAGTGCCACCTGCAAAACAAATATAAAATAAATATTTAGATATGATTAGATAAATTTACATACAAAAATAAGAAAAAAAATTATGAAGTATTGCAGAAATAAATGTATTATCATGGACTCATGGGGCAATTCTTGGCTTGACATGGTATGATAAACTGGGGTCAATTGGAAGAGGAGGCTAATGCATTGTGTGTGGTAGGGTTGAGAAGGGGCTCCTCACATCCTTCTTTGCAACAATAATCTACAAAGAGTTTGGGAAAACCTCAGACCATCACCAAGATCTTGAGGCAGGTATTGGTTCTCCTAATCAACTTCTTATTGTATGCAATAGATGCAGGCTTCCATGTAAATTTAACACTATCAGAGACAGGCAAAGAAAGGATATTCTTACTTTAAGTTTGTTACAACCAAAAAGAAATCATCATATAGTTTATCAAGATTCACTCTATCAAATTAACTGTGATAAGCAATATTTAGACAAAGACACTAACCAATGGAGGGTTAGTCACATATGTCAACAGGTCCTTGGGTTTATGATGTAATCAATTAACAATCTAGCTATTAATTTTCTGTTGCTATCTCTTCAAAAAGATCATTATGGTCTACTAAATCATATGTTTAAGCATATCTTTTTATATATGAAACAATATATATCCGGTACGGCTAAGATTTGTATCGAGAACTCATTTGCAGCAGGTTTTAAAATATGGGGTTCAGGTATGCACTCAATCAATGTAGTTTGTATTATATAAATCTGATTTTAAGAATGAACTTTCCAAATCATATACCTGGCAATGTAACAGTTGGAACATGTATTATGTTCTCCTCTTTACTACAAAAGCATACTTTATCTTCAGTAAGTCTTACATAAAAGGATGCTTCTATTATTTCCAGCTTACATGTGGAATCAAAGAATGAAATTTGCTGCAAATCAAACACCAGAAGAAAGTTAAGGATGGAGGGAACAGTTCGTTATAATTTCTTTATATGGTTTAACAAGACATGCATTTGATTCACAAAGAGAAACATATAACAATTTTTGTACATATGAGGATCATGCTTTTATTGCTTTCTTCTTGCTACTTAAACGAATATTGTATTTCAGAGCTATTTATGCTGCCTAATGTTCGAAACTTCATTGTATCAGGATGAAGTCTCAATACATAGGATTTTAATGTCTCACCTGAAAACAAGAAAACATACTTGTATTATTTGCCTCACATTATGTAGCATATCAGCATCTAGGATATGGCAATTTCTGTTCTTTTATTATTTTTCTATTGCTTTTATTGTTTACTAATCATGATTTCAGCTTCACAATATTAAATAAGTTTTGAAACAAGTGGATTTCTTGGATTCCAATTCTTATTCCGGTAGAGAGATGGGGAATGCAGAGTTTTTGGTTCACAGAATGAAGAGTTCAACTTAATTGCTTTTCATTTTGCCACTTCGTGTTTACCTACTTGTTATCATAATGGATCTGGGCTAACCTCCTTCCAAGACTTCAGTGAATCTTGAAATGTGTAATGGCTGCCTGCTAATTGCTTTTCAAACTATCTAGAGAAGAAAATAAATCAAAAAGAAAAGAGCGCAAAATTAGTATATCCATCAAACCCATGAAAACAGAGAATTGAAGTTGTAAAGACTTTTTGTAATTGCTTCAGGAAAAACTTCAAACTGCACCTTTTTCGAATGTGCCTATTCAAAGACAGACAACACAAACAAAATGACCTTAACAGAAGTGCAATATTTTATGTTACTCTAGCTAGATATGAACATGAACAACAGTAATTTAAGATGTCCTATAAGATGACTGTAAGCTTTATCTTTTTAGTTCTTTTAGGTATCAAGTGATCAAGACTAGGCTTAAAATTTTATTGCTCATTCCAACAATCTCTTTGTACTGTCTAGAATTTGGAATTAGAAGTTGAAAATAAGGGGAAATAATGTTATAAGAGCACAAAATCTATGCATGAGTTCCTTGGTGTTCATAGTAAATCCATGGCTGATAGTCACTAGATGATAAATGATGGATGAAATTGTATGTTTCTTTGTTATGGATGGAGATAATTTAGATCTGTGGATTGTGTGAAACTATTTCAGACTCATAGATTCCAATTCTGCTTCTAACTACTTGCTTCGCACTTCACCTTTTGATAGTGAAGATACAGATGCAGTAGTCCCTCTGACTGTGACCAGATACTCAACAGATGCCCTCAAGCTCCTGACCCTCATCAGCTGGTATCCATGGTATGACCATGGAAACATCAATCCCAAAAGGCATCTTCAGATGGCCATATATGACAGTACATCCAGCACGGCGGCTTACCGATCGGTATGCCGTTGTCTTCCTCAACTATGGTACATCAGTTATGGTGGTGTACCAACCAGTATGGCAGCATACCGACCAGCATACCATTGTCATACATGCATGCATCGCATTAAATGTTTGAAGCAAAATTGATTTAGAAAGGACACTAATTGATGGCCAATAAAAAGCATGAATGGACTAAAGATGATGATATATTTAACATTACTCTTACGAGTGAGTGCCTGAGATGGTAAAGGATTGGTAGAGTTTTGTATGAATGATGAAGTTAGATGCTAATCCACAAGAGAGGGCTCTGCAATAATATAACAAAATAAGTTAATAGCAAGAATCTTCTATCTAGAGCAATGCACCTACTTCAAGAACTTGGAATCTTGAACAAACACCCCCTTCTTAAATGCTTCTTATGTTGAAGTGTGTTTTTAAAACATCTATTTTCCCATGCCCCACCCATGCCTACTCCCAATTCTAGGAACTAAGATTTGGAACCATGAGAATATGCTTGAGTGTCTATGTTTTGGTTTTCATGGCTCTGTTTATATGTTCTAGACATCAATGTTCAAAGAAGCCATACTCAGCAACTAGACTCAAAAAAGTCCAAGCAGAACCATGTTACAATTTGGCCATAATATAATTATAAATCATGTGACCAAAGAGAGCGAACTTAAAATAGGAGACCCTTCAGACAGTGCATCTTTAGTAAACCAATCGCTCAAATTGAGAAATTACTGAAACAGAAAAATATAATAGATACAAACTACACTATCTAAGAATTGAACAAGGATATTTTCCTTATGCTAATGCAAAAAGGTTACCATAGATCCAGGAAGTTAAAAGTTTTCAACATATACATTTGAATGGAAACAAAGTAAACAACGTTTGTCACTCTCTATGATCGTACATATCTCAATTAAGTTGGACAGACAGGTTGATCATAGTTTTAACTGCCAGTTAACATGAAACCAAATGATATGTACTGTTCAGCTGCCTTACTTTCATGCTCCTGACTGCATGCCAATATTTGCCACATTACCATGCCAATGCTTGCCAAGAATGCCAAGCACTAAAATGGTGCAACACAGTACAGTCTGTAATGTTCTAATTTCCTGCTAACACCACCAGTACAAGATACTTCAATCCACCTTGAAACTAATTGCAGCAGTGTCAATCAAACTGCACATATTTTCAGTTCAAGGCTTGATAAGATTTTGACAACGTTAGGAGGGCGTTAGTCTATCAACCCAACTAAGAAACACCAGAATCTCTCGGGACAATCATGACAAAAGTCACAAATAAATATTCTATCCAATAATCTTCTTGTCAAATAGAAGTCAAACTTGTATATTATAATAAAGAAATTAGTATCTTCCCTGTTATGATTCATGCAGAATAATGTGCATTTTTGTACATTGCAAACCACCGTAAGGCAATGAGAAATGACTAAACCAGTATCATCATGTGCAATGATGATCACTGGAACACCTTGATAACATGAGGAGCCTGTACTAGTTTGGACAGGCTAAGGAGGAGGGAAGGCCTAAAGATTATATATGAAAGTTAGGAAGACATTAGAAGGGTTGCATTGATGAAGTACGCATCATCTGATGAACAAAGCCATGACCTCAAGGAATGTATAAAGATTCAACCAACATATAAGATGCACTAACTTTAGAAAAACAATAACAGAAACTTGTCTATAAAAATAAATAAATACTAAATCTATGAGCATACTCGTGCTATTCTAAAACTTATGACAGAAAAAGAAATATATTTAGGTTAAGAGAAGGAATTTTTCAGAAAAGTGCTTCAAGAAAGAATAATTGTTCATTTGTTGCTGACCTAGGTCTGACAAGTAGGAACTAGTAGAAAAAGTGATTGTCATAGTAGTTGTGTCCCATTGTAAAATGAGACTCCACAAGGTTGAGATGCATGAACTTCTGGTTTCTTTCTCATGCAGCCATACAATAGATAGGAATTATAAAAATTCTTATCAATTAAATCCTCCCAAGGATGTAATGATCCTTAAGTAGCAATAATCAGACCAAAGTTTACTTCTACATCCTGCATAATAGTCCAAAGGCCAACTCAACTGCATAGTGGATTAACTACTGATTGGAAGATTTACAGAGTCATAATAAATGGGTTGATAATCCTTAGTTTAGCTATAATTCATTTTATTTCTTGCTCTGATAAGCAACATCTAGGGCATGGTTTATAATTTCACCTGAAACTCTGATATCGAAACTCAAATTTTTTGGTTCCAACTATGATTGATCAGAAACTAGCATTCCTTTGTAGTTCTGTCCAAACTAAATCATGGGGTCAAATGAAATGCAAACATACATGAGCTGTTTATGTTAACCATTGTGTACTTTTTTGAATATCTTTAAATGTCAATATTACTTTCTATTATTTAAACTTAGATTTTATGAGTCCTAAGAAGATTTGGAAATATTGCAACATCAAGGAGAGTTTTTTCTTTTTAGCGTATACTTGGCTATCATAAAAACTCAAATCTCATAGGTTCTTACGTTGACATTTTTTAGATTGTTTTTTAGATTTGCCAACAAGTTTGCAAATGATATATCACATTTTAAACATAACGCTTCAACTGTGAAAAGATAAATTTTAGGTTAATATGGGATAAAACGATAAAATAATACATCCATATAAGAGGGCTCTACAATAATACAATTCTTTTAAGAAATGACATATTTAAAATATATAGAGTACTTGTTAGTGCATGCAATAAGCCAAGTGTGGATCTTAATGCGGGTGGCTGCCTCAATGAGGACTGTTGATTTTGGAAAGGTTTAGCATCTATAGAATCATGCGCTTGTTGAGAAACTTTACCAAATGTAGGAACTGTCGCAACTATACTCTAAGTTTTACATGTTATAATAAATCTATGTGATGGTACTAGAAAGAACAAAATATTGATACAAATTGGTGAGCATTGATACACCCCTTGTACTAGTACCAATATAGTACCGATACAGTACGGTACATTTGGTATGACCGTATACTAATTGGTACGATAGCAATTGACTAGCGTACCATTGTTTTCCTTAATTATAGTACGTCTGGTATGGCGGTGTACTGACTGATACGGTGGCACACCATTATCATACATGCATGCATTAATATTAAATGTTTGAAGAAAAATTGACTTAGAAAGAATACTAATATATGACCAATAAAAAGCATGCATGGACCTAAGATGATGATATATTTAATATTACTCTTACTTGTTGGTGCATGAGATGGTAAAGGATTGGTAGAGTTCTAATATGGATAATGAGGTTGGATGCTGATTCACATGAGAGGGCTCTTAGTCAATTATATGATTCTTGGCAACTCACGAAGCACAGATGTTTTAACATGTCATCACCTCTGTTCTCCACGGAATCTTAAATAACATCATGCATCCCTAGTCATAAGAGCTTATAGCAGAATTAGAACCCCACAGCCCCACAAGATATAGTCTGCAGTAACTCTGAGTCATAGAACATTTTAGGCAGCCAAAGCAGTGTTCCTGTTTTAAGCCTAGCTAGTTTATAAGCAACTGCAACAAATTGTTTCGTTTCAAGTAGGTTAGAGTAGATCACTTCTGTCCTATTTGCTTGTCGATGGGATAAAGCAATAGCATGATGGACCAAACAGAATCAAGGTTTAAAGTTGACAGGCTGCTGCAAGATATATCATATCATGCCACGTCATGCCACAAGCAATGGTGGTCATGTGTCAAGGCTTGTGGTAGACAAAACAGGTCCATGTGAACCCACGTTAACACATGCTGGAGCAAATGGAGTATGTACCCAAACACTGAACTCATTCTCCTCTCTCTCTCTAACACACTATATATATATATATATATATCATAATGCTAATTCCTTGGAAGGACACATGAATGGTATGAGCAAGGTCATGCCTCCAGAAACCCAAATTCCACCTTTGTCTCTCGGCCTCATGCCCCCTCAACCTTTTGCCACCATCTTGAGGGAAACAAGAAAAATGAACGAAGTAACACCACAATTGAATCGCATAAATTAATTTATAATATATATATATATATAGATGTGTGTGTGCATGCGCGCACGTGTGCAAGCATGCATGTATGTGTATGTGTGTACGTGAGCTTGACTTGTCTACACTTAAGAGGATCTTCATTTAAATTTGATGAGATCTACATTTAGATGATAGAAATTCTGTATTAATAATCCAAGCCATTGGATGTAATCTACTACCTCTAAAATATTTACACATTAAAAACTATGTAATTTGGAGACATCTAGTTCATGCATCTAGAGGTGAAAAAATATATTATTTTATATTATTTAAGCTAGTTAATTTTGTATCCACTTGATACATGGATTAGAGGTTCCCAAATAATATGATTTTTCATGTATAAGTATTTTAAAGATAGTAGATTATAACTAATAGCTCGGATCATTGATGTAAGATCGCCATAGTGCAATATAAATCTGACCAAATTTAAGTAGAATGTTCATTTGAGTGTAGCCAGGTCAAGCTATACATATACAAGCGCGCGCATACACACACGCACACACACAAAGACACATACACATATATACATACATATATATATATGTGTGTATGCAATTGGATTAAAAATGTATAGCAAACAATTTGCAGCTTGCATGGTATATTAATATATAAATTGTTGGTACCCGTAAGGCGAGCTCCCTTGTAGGAGTCACGGTAAGAGCACAAAGGGGGCCTCCCCTAAAACCTTTCTCCATATGCATCTTTTAAGAGCAACCTTGCATCTTTTTTCCATCCTTCGAGAAAGCGTAGCAAAATAGGAAGCCCAAAGGCATGTATATTTCCAAAACCTACCTCTGCTGCACCATTGATATCTTGACAAGGATATGAGTAAACCGCTATAGTGTCACTTCTTTAATAGGATTTGTCTTTGACTTGTCCCTAGTGAAAAAACAAACAAACCACTATTGTATCGCTTCCTTGATGGAATTTATCCTTGATTTTTCTTGGAAAGGAGTTACTGCTATGGCATCACTCCCCTAACGAGATATGTTTTTACCTTTTCCATGGCGAGGGGACAAACAAACCATTATGGCATCGCTTCTTTGATGAGATTAATCTTTGACTTGTCCTAGCAAAGAGATAAGGATGCTCCTTTGACGAGATTTATCTTTGACTTGTCCTAGCAAGGAGATAAGCAAAACGTTATGGATCACTCCTCTAACGGGATTTATCTTTGACTTGTTTCTAGTAAGGAAATGAATAAACTATTATGGCATTGCTCCCTTGATGGGATTTATCTTTAACTTATCCTAGCAAGGAGATGAGCAAATAGATACGGTGTTGCTCTCCTATAAACTTTATTATTAGTAACTGAGACAAATTCAATATTTCAACCCAATCAATAGGACTGATTATCAATAATTGAATCTAGTTCAACATCTAAGCTTGGTCACTAAGCCTAATTATTAATAATTGGGTCTAAGTCACTCAAGTTGAACTAGAAGGCCTAAATTAACAATTGGGTTCAAATTATCAATAAGTGTAGAGTTTAGCAACATGACCTAATTGCTAGCACTCGGTCACTAATTGAGCTTAGTTTTGATGGATCAGGTCAAATCCAATGCTTTGGCTCAATCATCAAGGCTAATTAGGTCCAATCTTCATAAATCAAATCAAATTCAGTCCTTTAGCTTAACCATCTAACCTAATTAAATTCCATTTATGAAAGAAAGGGGTGAAATACTAACTTAGTCATTTAGCCTGATTGGGTCAAGTTCCTATGAGCTAGGTCAAATTTAACATATTGTTTCAACCATCAAGCTAGATTGGATCAAATCGCAGTATAAATTAGGACGAAGTTCAACATCCAGGTTTAATCAGTTAGCCTGAATCTCAATGAAGAGCTACAAATTGAACCTAGTTTCTAGCAATTAATTTCGGTTCAACATCCAGGCTTAATCACCTGAACAAATTTCCAACCCCCTGTTAGCAATTGGATTCAATGTACACAAATTAAGTTAGGCCCAGTATTTTGGCTCAGTTAGCTCGGTCAGATTCTACTAAATTTTGGCTACTTCTTTCAACAAAAGAAAAGAAAATAAAAGAAAGAGAAAAAAGGAAAATAGAAAGAAAGAAAAGCTTTCCATGGAATTTGCTTATATTTCCTAACTTTTTTGAAATTTTGAAGAAAAAATTGACAAATAAAATCAAGGCAGTCCTAACTCCATTATTTTTAAAAGATAATGCTACGTGACCTTGGTTATGCGCGTACAATACTTCTCTTATTGTATGGTAAGAAAGCATCTGAACAATTCGGAAATTTGCTGCCAAACATGACATATTGATTAATTAGACACCATGAAATTTTTACATCTGCATGATGGACATCTCAAAATATTTTTCATTTCAAAAACCGAGTGTACACTTATCTTCAAGAGTATTCTTGGATAAAGCTAGACTTTAATATAACAAGCCCAGCCAAATCAGTCCAGAACTTTTATTTTTCCAAAGTTCGATTTACTCTTGGCAGCTTAAAGTTAGAACCACGAGCTGTGCTAAAATTGTGCACCAATCGTATTCTATGAATGCATGATTTTAGTGCAAGTAAAGCTTGCTGTTCAACATTGATTCATTTGCAGGCCTATCTATTGCGCCAAATATTCATAGAACAGATAAAGTGAAGGTAAGAAATTTGGGTTAATTATTTGAGCTGGGTGAAGATGAAATTATTTGTTTAAGGGCGGGTCAAAAGAATAAGGCTGCTATAGATCTAGACCTGGACCAGCCAGCCAAAATTGTAGCCTTCTGAATTCCAAATAAAGGCTGAAATAATTTGTGGCCTAAAGAAAATTCATATCAAGTCTTCCATCTCGACCTTGGATCTCATCACTGTTGAGGAGTAATTTCTGGTCTGACTCTCAGTTAGAATGCCATAAGATGATGTGAGACAACTTGCATGCTCTTTGAAAGTAATTTAAACAAATTCGTCATAACATGGAATTCTTTTACGGCTTCATTTGATACAAAAGTTAGAAAAATAATAATAATAAAAAGGAGTTCATTACCCACTTATGTTAAGTGCTCCATTAGGAGTCATAACCCAACAAGCCTTCTAATATGCCGCGTTCAAGAGTTCAACATCATTTCACGTCCGTATTTATTTGACTGTTGAATCTTTCTCACATCAATGTCAACCAACTCGGCAGAAAAATTGGAGCACATTGCAAGGCAGCAAGCATTCATTCAAGTCAACAAACACAATGCCAGAACAGTTGCGAAAGAGAAAGCCTGAAGCACATCGCCTACAACCTTAGATATGAATGGAAGTGTCATAATATTGTTTGGTATACATTCATCTCATCTCATCTCCTCTCCTCAAAGTTTAACATGGGTCAGCCATTCGGACTCTCATGCGCGGTCTACGTTGTAAAGGTCTTGTGGAGACCGCCGTGTTGTTTGGACCACAAGGAGAGGTGGCTATTGTGGTGGCAATTGGAAGAAATGAAGGAAGAGACAAGGACCTAAGAATCTCATCAAAGGAGGGCAATCGACAGATGGGACAAGAAATGCTTCAAGGATGAGCTCATGGTGTACGATTGCGGGAAGACTTGAGAAGAGATGTTGGAAGATGCCTTTCATTGTGGTGTAATGAACGAAAGTGAGGACGAAATGACTTGGAAACAGCAGCATGTCTTCACCACAGACAATACCAAGTGATCAGCTTTTTGTAATGCTGCTGCGAAGTTTCCGTCACCCCGGATGATATATAACATATTCTAAGTCATGGCATGTGATCAAGAACTTGCGAGAATTGGCTTAATTATAAAAGCTCTTGAGATTTCAAGATTCTCATTGCTAATCTGGAATACCCCCATTCCCTTCGTTTCAGCTTTATTTTACATCTAGTCTTAGGATGGTTGGCATCTATGTTTGATCTCTGGCAGGCAATTAGGTTTGTTAGTCCGTATTTTTTTGACTGTTTTGTTAAAGAGTTATGTCTATCTGTACATGGTAGGGATTAAATATAAAATGATCATCAAAATCAGAGATCAGGAATAAAATTTTGATTCAACAATAAATAAATATAAAATTTCAGTCAATCTAGTAAGTGGCCTCAATATATATATATATATATATATATATATATATTAGTACAAGCAATTGGACTTAAGGGGGAAAAAAAAGATGAGTTAAAAGGACCTAATTTCAGAAAGCCAAGCATGCTTGTATGCTATTTTATTTCAATCCAAAAATGAAAAGATGCTACTCAAGCTCGGTTTGATCTATGGTTAAGCTTGCACTAGCTTTTCTCATGAACAACTAATTCACAAGGCTAAAAA
This sequence comes from Metroxylon sagu, assembly GCA_017589505.3. Classification (NCBI taxonomy): domain Eukaryota; kingdom Viridiplantae; phylum Streptophyta; class Magnoliopsida; order Arecales; family Arecaceae; genus Metroxylon; species Metroxylon sagu. The sequence goes on along the minus strand of JACVBY030000647.1, from coordinate 691,702 downwards.
GAGCCTTAGATATTGAAGAGCATACATGCACCTCCCTTGAAACTCTCTCCATATAAAGAAATATATATTATTTTATGTTATTTAGACTATCCAATTTTTAACTACTTGACGCATGGTTAGTAATCTTCAAAACACATAATTTTAGTAAATAAATAAATTAAAGATAATAGATGGTGTTCAATGACTCGTATGTGGGACCATCATCATCCAAAATAAAATCTGATAGAATTTAAATAGAGATCTTCTAGATTATAGTTAAATCAAGCTTTATATATATATATATATATAAATAAGCGTGCATAAACCAGCACAGAAATTATATTACATATTTTATAGCAACTAAATTTGCTGTCGCTCCACGTTTTTTATCACTAACACAACATCCATCCATTTTAACAATTGCAAAGTAGACAAGATATTGTGCCTCCTAGTTAGAATAAATATATTTTTTACATACCTAGCTTGACTGATAACATTGGCATCATCCCAAGGTCCATTTCCTATCAGCATCCATCACCTTCTTTTCATTTGATTATTATTCATTCAAATCAAATATAACAAAATAAAATATTACTGATAATGATTCTCTCTTTCCAATTCCCTGTTGATGCTTGAAACATTTTCCAACTTTCTTTTGATAACAAATAGAGAGGCTCACTGGAAATAATCTTTCAACTCTCAAGCATAGATTGCCGACCATTAATCAAATCCCACGTGCATAGCAACTTTAGGATTCAGCCCAAATATAAAGCAGTTTGGCAGGAAATTGTGGAATAAAAGAAATCAAAGGAGGGATTGCACATGGAACCCTTCAGACATGCACACCCTGGCAAGCTGGTGCAGTTCCAGTGGTGGCTCTTGACGGTCGGCGGGGTGGGTGGAGCCGGACTAAAATCTATGGCCGTGGTCTGACTGGCCCCGCCACCACATTCAACAATGGTGCCAATCATATCGCCTTCCACCGTTCGTGGTGATTTATGGTACGTTCGGCTCGCCTGTGTTCCCAACGTGTAACGCTCAATGACCCTCTTTTCTGGTCCACAGGAGAGCCCCACCATCCTTTGGACCCATAAATAACGGAAGTAGTTGTTACGTCCATCTTTTATCATATCTTTGATCGTTTAGTAGCTTTCTTACTGCTCTAGTTTTTGAGGTGGATGACATCTTTGATTTGGAAGTAACAAAATTTAGTCATTCAACTCATATTCATATTTATATCCATTATTTCAATATTCATATCTACATAAAATAAATATAAACATAAATTTTTTATTCTTCTAATATGTGTATTTGTATTTATATTTGTCAAATAAAATTAGGTTATAGATATCAATATGGTAGTGTCCAATATGCAGTCAGTCAGTTTTTAAACCCCATCCAGAACTCTCTCTTGATGATGGAAGGGAGCAAATGGGGGGTTATAATGCTTCCATTGACCATGACTTTCATTTATTTATTGGTCGAAAATGTTGGTGCATGAAGATAGTCTTCAGAGAAGAGCAAAGGATTAGGATATGATGGTGAAAATTTTGAAAGCTTATAAATGAGAGTTGTAAATAAAGATGATGGTGATGGGAATGAGCGCAACATTGAAAAGATTGAAAAGGAACATTGTTGATATTTAGGTAACTAGTCGCCTAAGATTGGTTTGCCTTCCTAATTTTAGTGGATGTGCACCATTTGGGCGAAGTGATGCGTAGGTACGCAGACTTGACCGATTCCTAAGTGGGTGGGCAGCTAAAATAAAGAACTAATATCATAACAAAGTAGATGAAGTGAGAGGTAAGCATGATCATATGCATGAAATGGGGCTCTTAAGAAACAAGGCTTCGGGTTTAAGAAAAGAGTCTTAAACTTTATAACATATTCCTTTCCCTTTTATTTTTATGTGCGTAGAAAGAGGTCTCAATGGATTATACATTTGTAGATGGTACTAATCGCGGAATGCCCCAAACTTACCCTATTGGAGGGTGAGGTTTATCAAATAGGTGAATCTAAAGATTTTTCAAATCCTAATTCCCAATAAAATATTAAAAATAATACATTAATTATTGATGTGACATGCATAGTAAAAAAAGAAGAAATAAAAAATAAGGAAGAAAATATCAGACAAGAAAGATGTATGTGGTTCAATCAGATTGACCTAAATCTGCCCAGCAAAGAAGATAAAAATTCTATTAAAAAAATAAATCAAAGGTTATAATATTTATTTTCTCACATAGAATCTTTCGTACACATATAAAACTGTAAACTCTCTTACACTCAATAGAATTCTCTCTTAAATCCCTCAATGATGTTTTGAGTTACTGAATGTCAAGGCTATATGTGTTTATATGGAGAAAAGATCTACAATATCATATATGACTAGGACTCATGTTCTCCTCATATATGAAAATATCCATAATGTCCAATATGGAATAGAACTTACATTCTTTACGCATAGAGAAACATATTCATCTTGAGCTTATTATAACCTTAAGATAAACTCAAACAATTATGATCCTTATGAAAATTGGTGTATATATATGTACATTCAAAAGTAAGCCATTGGTCAACACAAATGCCACCATATATTGATTCTATTAGATTTGCATATAGTGATCTCTAACTTCTACATGTTTTGAGGGATGCCAACTTGATACAACCTTGATCTTCTATAACAATCATATCATGATCTTCAATTTCTTATAGCATGCAATAATTTATATATTTAGTGGCTTTAGAACATTCTAAATCAAACTTTGTGCATTTTTTATAAAAGAAGACAAAGGCCAAAAAAATAAGAGCACTCTTTTAGCAACCGTGGATGTGCGCTTATGCGCAAGGATGGTTAATGGGTTTGGCTTTTGAATTGCATTATCATGGCTATTAACCAAAAGGCATGCAAATGGACTAATAATTTTATTTAAGATGAATTGTAATTTGGATGAATCAAGTGAATTAGTGTTGATAAGGTTGGTGATATATTGGCTTATTGAGTTAGCTAGGCACAAGGACAATGTAATTTATAGTTTCTAAGATATCTACAGTGAATTAGTTGGTTTATTTATAGTTTCCTTCAGAGAGAGAGAGAGAGAGAGAGAGAGATAGTCCAATAAGATCACATGGATGTGGAAACATGGAAACCTTTGGGTCTTGTTGGTCATCCTTTGGAAGGCACTCAAGGCTGGTTCTCACTTTTAAACCAGCAGCCAAATGGCCTAAATTCTAAATTAATCCATCAGGCAGAACATAACTTTAAAACATAATCCCTTCTTTCCTATGTGTTGCAGTGTATGATGTGAGATTAATTAAATAGTTTGTTTGGGGCATGCATTAATGACTATATTAATATAGGCTAACACGCATCTGTCCTCCAACCACACGTTATAAAGAGGACAGAACTGATGGTCTTGTCTATCTCTAATGGCTGTCATACACCCAAGGGAGACTAAGTAATTAATTGCTAATGGTTGGTCTGCTTATTGAGGTGATGACTGATTCCATGGCTCATCTTTCATTGGCCATTCTTGTTGTGACCATGAGATCATGACTTGAACATTAGCTTAAAATTTTATTTTAGGTAGATGTGGTCTTTTGTCTAATGTGCATCATTAAACCATGCATCAGTTATAAAATTAGCATTATTAGTCGCCCAAAGCATGCGTCACTGAGAGTAACATCTAGAGAAAGGAAGAAATTTTAGGTGGGAGATGAATGAGGCAAGCACAATTAGGCAGAACAAGAAGGCAAGACCCTGCTATGTCCGAGTTCAAGTCAACTAGCCCTCCTTACCCTGTCAAAAAAAAATACAATATTACTTCCACCAACTTCTGGCCGGCCCACAAAGAACGGCATGGAATTGTTGGTCAAAAACTCGCAAAGCTTTCATTGAACCTGCATTAAGGATAATAATGCTTTGGTGATATCTTAATTGAAACTAATGGTGTGCAAATATTTCAAAATTTGTGGTTGAATGATGGAACCAATTGGCACAGAGTTGTCCGAGTACTCAGTGGGGCCCTGACCGACTATAATAGCTTAGTAGCCGCAATAGACCGACCATGGAGTTCTTGTGGACGAAATCCTTCGTTCTTTCCAACCACTGAAAAGTTAAGTGCAGTGTAGAGGCAAGTTAGCTGAAAGCTAGACAAGTGATATTTGGCAATAGTAAGTAGGTCACGCTGGGCCCATGATCAATTGACAAATCAAACAGATAATTTGCGACTAGTCGTTATCATGACCTGAGAATTAAATAGTCCTATCACTGGATTAGGATTGTGATTCTACAAGACGGTTGCCCACAAGTGCTTGTTGCTTGGGTCAGTTGCCATTGGAATAGGGATCAAGTTGTGGCACTATTTTATCACTTTTGTGTATTGGAATGTCGTTTGCGTTGATTATAACAGCAAATGTCATGGGAAGGAAGGCTTGTTTGATTTACCGTATGAGATTAGAGCGGTATGAGATTGACAATTCAATCCCGCAATTATAGCTTTGGAATACCTGCAAAATAGTGAGACTCATACTATTTATAAATCCAATTCTTACTTTTTCCGACCTCTCTCCTTATATTTTTCTATAATCCCATGAGATTAGATTAATAATTCCATGCCCCTCTCCTTAGTGTTTCCAAATAACTACAAACCTACGAAATGCTTCTCATTTACTATTTCAATTTTATTTTTCTTTAATATGAAATCAAAATGTGTAATATTTTATTTTTTTTAATATTTTTAATAATAATAAGGATTGTAGTAATAATAATAACATATCGATCCTCTAGTAAGGACCCATAAAACTAATTTCAACTATTTGAGAAAGACAGGAGAGTCATGATTAAGATTATAAGTTATTATAATTGTAGTTATTGTTGCTTCTTGTCTTATTATAGTTTAAAAAGTTTATAAATAAAACATTAAAGGATTAGAAGAAAATGAAAATCATCTAAAACTTCCATTTTCTATGGATAGAAATGTAGAATAGAATTCTATAATATTAATAACGAGAAGATCACCATCTTTTTCTTAAGAAAAGCAAAAGAAGATTGGGATCATAAAGATTGAAAAAGTTGATACAACTCCAGCCTAAAAAAAACTAATTCAAATGGTAAGGAAAATGTGCATGCAGACAAATTGTCAGTCAATTGAGTCATATTCATCTTACGGATGTGATCACTGAATCGATCTCATTGAAAAGGAAGCATCTTGGAAGATGGTGGCCTTGGAGTTTCCTTTGGTGGAAGCAACAGAGAAAAAGATGTGGGTCACCGTGCGAAGAAAAGGAGGCAAGAGCATGCGAAGGCCAAAGGAAACAAGGATTTTTTTCCACGCACCGTTCTTGTAAAGTGATTGAATATTATTATTATTATTATTATTATTATTTTGTTTCATTTCCTTCCACGAGTAGTGTTGCGGAACAAAAACGGCAGTCCCCTTCCATTTTCCTTGAGAATCAAATGGCAACAACTCATATACCAAAATGGTTGGTCCAACAGTCGTTTTTTGTATGGCTGTGACAACCTTTCACATTTATTTTTGAACGTCTCTTGATGTGAACTGATAACAAATAAATCAAATCTAAGAAAAATAAAGGTGGTGGAAAACGATCTTAACCCACCCCCCTAAAAAAGAAATAGGGATGGAATTTTATTTTTTTATCCAAATTCAAAAGTGATGTAAAAATTTTTGTGTTAAATCACATCATGAGTGATTCAAAATAATCAAAAATGATGTTTGCCAGAAAATGCACAAACTTTAATCACAGCTCATAATTAATTATGAAGAAATGATGGTAAAATATACTTTTAATTTTATTTATTTTAGATTTTAAAATTTTATCTAAATGTCGTTGTATAGAATTATCAAATAGAATATTTATATGATTAATATTTTAATATTTTATATTCTTAAATATAATGAATTGATGCTAATGAGGCTCAACAATGATAGAATTAGAAGTACATTTATTTAAATTAAGTGCTATTAAAGAATCAATATCAATAGCTTTAAACAATCTTAACAAGGAGATGGACCAATAGAATAAAGCATGACTTTACTTTTTTTTATTTTTTTATTTATGGGATTATAATATAATTGTATATTGATAATTGTTTAATTTTAAAAATATATTTTTATGAGCTGTTGCTTAATTATATGTCATGTGGGAGAGTATCTGAAATTAAAAAGAGAGAAGTTAAAACCTATGGAAAGGGCTTAAAGTCTGGCAACATGCTGACCTCCACTTTCATATGCTTGGGGGGAACTTATTACACATATCTATGGAAAATGGAGTTGCCTAAAACTTTCTAAAAGAACCAATGATGGTGGTTTGATGCCATGGTGATGTTCAAACGTTCAAGTAAGTTTGCACCATTTTGAGCTCTTTCCTCTTGTGAGCTTTGTCACCACCTTTACCTAACACAAGAGACTAGAACATGCAACTAATGCAATTATGGTCCTCGCATCTCAGATGTGGGCCCTGTCAATCTTTCTTGGTCCTCTGCGAACTTGTGAGGGGTGGAGTGGGATGGGATGGGATGGATGTATCTGGTCATGAGTGGGGAGGCCCACGCATCCTTGCGTCTCACATGGTGTGACCTCCCAACCTTGGACGGCTTTAAGCCTGAACGAAAGCGTGCAAAAAGCTCCCTCCAAGGGGGTGGCGGGGCCATTCTTAGGTCTTTGCCCGTTGGCGATGGGATGTGTGGGCCACTGTTTAAAAGGTACGAACAAATACAGCTTCGTGGGTCCTCAACGCTAGACGTTTTCCAAAGTCATTCTTGGAGGGGAGGTCAAGGGCGGACTCTGAGCGAGCCCCCTTGGAATGCCAAATGGAATCTTAAAACCCTTTTAAGTCTCCAGTCCAGCCAAAGACGCATCACCTTTGTATATAATGGTCCTCATTCGCAGCAAAGTCCATGTGGAAGTCATAGGAAAAGCGTGTTCGATTTCCTAAGGCACGAGTTCACAGATATAAGATGGGTAAAGAACTTCTTCCAATAAGAAGGAAGGTCACGTAAGATTTATTTCAAACTTGAGGATGACCGACTTGATTTGGCCTATTATGTAAGATTTATTTCAAGTTTAAATTAAATTATTCACTATATTGTATTTTAGCTATCAAAGAGTAGCTGCGTGCTTGACTTGGGCTACAAACCTCAGCTTTTTTCGTTTCTTTTTTTTTTTTTTTTGGGAGATAGGGTAAATTAAAAATGATAGTGTATATCCAAAATTATATATATTGCTTTCTTGAATTTTTAAAATTTTTGAGAGGACCATGCCTCCTTACTTCCGTGATAGGTCCACTCCTGAATCTTGAATCAATACTATCTCGAATTCAAATATGTTGGATTGTTTCTTGATATACTTAATTTTGGCCCTACTTTGATGAACTGTTAGATTTAAATCCTTTTCATAAACTTAAACCCAATTTCACGTAAGTAATGGCTTGGAACAAGTTTTAGAACCACAATATATAAAATTGATTTGGATTAGAGTCAAATATGACTTGATTAAAGTAGACCACCTTGCATTTTTGAATATGATGATCATAATTATACAATCTTTTCTTGACTAAGTATTTATGATTTTCTAAGCAAAAATAAAAAAAAGTAACTTGTAGAATGTATATGTCTTTAGAAAAATCAAAATAATTGAAAGTTCAGTCATGCGCTAGAATGAAAGTAATATACCCCAGAAGAGTCGTTACCAACTTACTCAATTGGCACCTTCATGAGGTAACCTTTTATTTTATTTTTTAAAATTTTCAAACTGCTCGTAACCTTAATATTTATAAGATAATCTTGCCATCCCTGAATGCTTGAAATGGGTGGAGAAATGGCACCACCAGATGGGGTAGGGTTTATATATATTTTATAGACCCTAATACCCATCCAAGAGCCTTAGCAAACTTAAATATACTTTGTTAACAAACCTCTTGATCCACTTATACGTTCATAGTTGCTAGTTAGGAAAGCATGCGTTTGAAAGTGATAATGTCAATAGCTTCAAGAGAAAATCTTATGTAGATTTTTCTTTAGCATATGCCTTTAAAATATAAAAAGGGAAATAAATGCTTTTAATGTGCACTTCCAAATACATTGGCATATTAATAAAATGAAATTCTATTGACAAATATAATAGATATATGATTGACCATTTCATCAATATGATATCATATATTAGTTACAGTATAAAAATATTTAAATTAGTTAAAATTTGATATATATATATATATATATAGGATAAACTTGGCTACAATTAAATGCAGTGAAATTTAGGATTCGATCATCTTTCCTGTCCTTAGATCTGTATAGATCGTAAAGCCACCTCACCTTTTTTATTTTTTCGATCTTTGAAATTCATGAACTGTGTATATCTAAGGATGGAAAAAGTAATCAAATTTAGGTTTGATTATATTCAAATGTAATTAAGTCTATATATATATATTAAAATATTTATATTCATATCAATGATTTAAAATTAAAAAATATAATTTATATTATACCTTTATTCATTAATCATATTTCTACTGCTTATGTTCTTCCACTATGATGCATGTGCAAGAGACATTAGAAATTAAAAAAAAAATTACTAAGTATTTATATATTTTGGAACATGATTAATGACGCTTATCTTCATTTTAAGAGATTTTTCATTATTTTTTCACTAGAAAATGTTTAGGCCTAACTGTGTTGAACTTTTTTTTTTTTTTCTAAGTAGTTTCTCCTTTTAAGATAATTTATTGTTCATGATAATAACAAAAAAATTGAAAAGATTCCAAATTCTCCATTTCTTATAATTATTGTGCTCTAGAAAGTTACTGATCCTGAAATAACTATTGGACCTTAATGGGATACCCCATCGATGTAGCATTAACATCTTGACCGTAAGGAAACTTTAAACTATGAGTTGTGCAAAGGTCATCTCCAGAGTATATAATAAAGGTTTATGCGCTCAACCATGCATGGTCTTTGCCAGCTTCAGTTTCTATTTCTGCATTTGTCCCTAGTATCCTCGACCATTGACTGCAACCTTGTGTCTGACCTTGGAAGTTGCTTAAGATATTGGAAACTCTTAGCTCTTTCAACTCTTCCAACCCAATCCATGATGTCAAAGGCCATTAACTTATTATTCAGACCACCATGGATCTCATAGAAGTTCATAGCTCGTCACGGTCACCAATGTATGGATGCAATACCTACCAAATATTTAAGCCATGGAGTTGTGATTATTTGACAAATAATTGGAAAGATTCAACTCCCAAGCCATAGAACTTCCATGGGGAGCTTAGGGCAGGCAAGAATCAGCCAACCGTCTTATTATATTAACTGAAAGAAGAGACTCTAAAATGACATAGATGTGCATGATATAGGATAAGATTTGGTGGCTTGCACACATATGAGAATCTTTGGTCAAGTCCATAGTTTTTGAATTTGAAGAGATGGGAAGGGATCAACATGATCCTCAAAGAGGGCACTAAGGATTACAACATTTGTCTAGGTGCTAAGAAACATCAAGTTAATTAAGACTAATCCAAATATACATTCAAGAGCTGCGCCTAAGAGAGTGTATGACTGATAGAGAGGAGAAGGCATATTCTTTTGGTTTTTTTTTTTTTTCCTTTTTTTCTTTTTTAATAGATAATTACTTTTTGTTTGTGAAAATTCTAGCTAGTAGGATCACATTGGAGTGTCTACACAAGAAATTTGCACATGCTAATGCATGTAATGCTTTGGTTTGGTATTAGTGGCTGAAAATATAAGCAATGTAAATATGGAATGAAGACCTATCTTTGAGGAGACTGCATTAGAAGAATTGCATCTCAAAAGTGGCATACTTATATAACACAACTATTATTTATTATACAGCTAAAGTGAATTTTTTCTATCTATCTATATATCTATATATTTATATATCCATCTATCTATTTATCTTCTTATCTATCTACCTATATACACAGAAATTATTCATTCTTTCTATGCATCTATGTAGGCACATGAAACATACATATTTAAACATTCATACTTCTATATACATACATTATACGTACATACATATAGCAAACACTTTTTGCACATTTGTAAAAGTGCCTTCATTGCTTCAAAATATTACAAAGTAAATAAACGGTCCTCATTTAAATTTCATTGTCGCACTAATTGCTTTGTAACCTTCACATTTGAAACCTCCACATTGCGCCATAACCTCCTTATTGCATATGAGATTGCATTGCATGTCTCTTTCGATCCCATAAATTATTTGTCTTGTTACTCAAAAAGACAATTATTGATGTCTTGATACTCAAACAGACCTCTCGATTACACATGAGATTACATCACATGTCTCTTTTGATCTTATAAATAAACGGTGTCTTGTTACACAAAAAAGATTGTTTCTTAAAGCATCTATAATTTTCATCTGTCTTAGAGTTTTCATCTGCCTTATTAAGAGTTTACAAAATTTTGAGCTATCATATGGCCACACGTGTTGCACTCTAAAAGCTAGTGGAGCATTTGGTAAATTCTTCTAATAAAAGATGGTAAACATATAGTGAAGCTAATATAGCACTTGACTTGGAACACAAGTTTTCCTATTGCTCAACATTTTTTTAAATTTAAAAATTCAAATTTCCATTCCTTTGCAATTGTAATCATTTGAGGAGGGTAAGTACTTGCCATGCTTTCTCTCCAACTTCATAGCATGTTCCCAAAGAGTGAATGCATACAGCAACTCCACAGTATTTAATGCTTTGTTTTTTGGGCCAAACTATTTGGCAATTGCCAGATTTACTTCAACTTTTTACTGTTATATATTACTGGTATGAACTTCTGTTGTTCACAGTGCGAAGTTGGTAAGCTGGTACCGTCCATCCTCTCTTCTGCGTGCTCTTCTTTTCCATGAATGAATACAGAAACAAATTTGAACCATTCCTTATTTTTCTTGTTTTTTATTAAACTTTTGCTCTAGGATTCCAAAACCTGGTGGCACTGTAAGCTCGGTCGGTACCAGATAAAGCTACATGCATCCGTATCTCGGTGCAGTCGGATAATTACTTTTACGAACCAGACCAGTCCGCCCTCGTCCTCATCCTTGTGGCCTTGGACTCCCACGGCAAACGCTAAGCCATCGAAAATTTTAGAAAAGATAACAACACTAGCCATCCGCTGCGGAGGGGAGGGGAGGGGAGGGGACGATATTTAAATCTTTCAGGGGTTAAATCCATGAGTAAATTCTGGTCACGGCGATCCTGTTGAACCCGTCAGAGGGCGCGTGAGTTCCCGCGACCGGAGGAAAAGGCCGGGATTTGGATACAGTAAGCCAACCAACCAGCAACATCTGGTATTTATTCCGGCAACGCAACGCAAAGGCTTCAACAAGATCATCATCACATCAAAGCCGAAACCTTTCAACCACACCGCCAATATTATTTTTTTCTGCAGAAGATTGATTGCCGTGATGGAGATGCAGCCAAGCAGTACGCAGATAAGGACCATGACACGGCCTTTCCCTCACCCCCCCCCCCACTCCACTCCACTGCATAAACCAAACTCTGGCGCAGTGAAGTAATAATAATAATAATAAATAATTTAAAAAAAAAAAAAAAAGGAGGAGGAAACAGTACACACAGAAAGCCATGGCGTTGGACTCGTGACCGCGAGTTGCCTAGGAGAAAGAAAATAAGAGTTATAAAAGAAAAAGAAAGCAAGAAACGAAAACCTGGCTTAACTTTTCCGCTGGTTTCTCGTGCGCTTCCCCCAGCGCCCCGTTTGACCGTTCGTTGGCTCTCGCCCTTCCTCTCTTCCCTAACTGCACTTATCGTTTTTAATAATTGAATGAATCGATAAATTAGTCGGTTCCTTTTCCCGGATGACCCGTCGTGCGTGTATTCTTCTCTCTCTCTCTCTCTCTCTCTCTCTCTTTCTCTCTCTTGCGTTAGTGTTTGTTTAAATAGAGGGAGAGGGAGAGGGAGAGGAGGGGAGGCTTTAAATATAAGGGGACAGGTGGTGAGGGCAGTGGTTGCCTCCGAATCCGCTCGCTCGCTCTTGGGGCAGGAGGAGCACCAGCAGCGCTGTAATGGCCGTGCAGGCGCAGTACCCGTCCAACGCCTTCGCTCCGGATTTCCGCGTCAGGTGAGAAACCTGAGAGAGAAAAATAGAAAAGGAAGAAAGGGATTTAATGCCCTCTTTCTTCGCCCCTCTTTCCTTTAAACCCGTTTCCTTGTTCGGCTTTGGAGCGCTTCTTATGGATTCGTAATCCGTGCGGGATTACGGAGCCAGTGGTGAATACAGCGAGCACGGGAGCTTTTCGAGTTTTTCTCCTCCTCCTCCTTTTCTCCCCCTTTTTTTTTTAAAAAAAAAATTTTACCTGTTCTAACTCGTCTCGCCCTCCTCTCCTCCTGCTTTATATACAGAGCTAAACACTCCCTCCCTGGAACTACTCACGCTAACGCTCTCATCGAATCCCACTCCCCTCTCGGTGAGCAATCCGATCCAAAGACCTCTCCTCCTCCTTCCTTCCTTCTGTCTCTCGACATGGATGGTATTAACGTTCATTTCTTGGATCCATCGATGCAGGGGAGCAGCAGAGGATTTTTGTTAATGGAGCCGGGATCAGCGACCCGGAGAGCGAGCTGACGTGCAATGCCTCGGGATCGAGGAAGAGGTACCGAGACGACGGCGACGTCATGTTTCTCCCCCAGCCTGACCACCGGAACCACCACCAGCACCAGAACTCTCACGGTCTGGGCTTCGCCGCTGCTGCTGCCGGTGGCGCTTCCAAGATGCCGGACAAGGCCAACCCCGCAGCCCTGATCAACCCGAACTCCGCTGGGCTGCAGCTGTCATGCGATCAGAGCCGGCTGCAGGGGTCCGCCGGCACGTCCACCAGCGGGCGGCTGCCGGCCATCTCCCCCCTCGCCCAAGACCTCGTTTCTCATCTCTACCACCAGAGCGTCGAAATCGATGCCCTCGTCCGACTCCAGGTACCGAACCTCCTTCCTCCTTTCCCGTTATTCCTTCGGTTCCATTCTTGCACTCGAAATCGAATTAAATCCGTTTTCGTGGCGATGTTTTTGTGAGAACAGAGCGAGAAGATTCGATCGGAATTGGTGGAGGCGCAGAAGAGGCATTGCCGGGCTCTGATATCGATCCTAGAGCAGAGGGCGGCGAAGAGGCTTAAAGAAAAGGAGGCAGAGTTGGAGAGCGTGAGCCGGAGGAACGCGGAGCTGGAGGAGAAGGCGAAGCAGATCGCGGCGGAGAGCCAGATCTGGTTCAACGTGGCCAAGAACAATGAGGCCATCGCTGCCAGCCTGAGAACCACCCTAGAGCAAGTCCTCCTCCAGAACGCCGCCTCCGGCAGTGGTGGCCCGGCCAAGGAGGGCTATGGCGACAGCGATGGCGTGGCGGACGATGCCCAATCATGCTGCTTCGAGGCGGGGCCGGCGGCGGCGGAGGAGAGGATGATCATCGGCGGTGGCAGAGAGGACCTCCGGTGGCGGAGGTTGTGCAAGCTGTGCCAGGAAAAGGAGGCTGATGTGCTGCTGCTTCCTTGCCGACATCTTTGCCTGTGCAAGAACTGTGAATCGACGGTTCATACGTGTCCTATCTGCCAATCCGTGAAGAAGGGTGGTTTTGGAGTTCTTATGTCCTGATCACAATTAACCTAGGCGAGGGGACGTCCCTAGCTCTCTCTCTCTCTCTCTCTCTCTCTCTCTCTCTCTCTCTTTCTTTTTTTTTTTTTTTCTTTTTTTTTTTTTTTGTAAAATTTATTATTATTATTATTATTATGAAGGGTCTGGCATTCTGCCAGATATATCATGGACTGTAAAATATGGTAAGTGATGTTATTATATGGACTTGTTTCCATTTTTTTCAAAAAAAATTTTACTGAAAAATATTCCTTTAAAAAACATATATTAATGAAAAACGTAATAGTTAGAAGAGTTTTTCTACTAGGAGTTAATGTATATATTTTAAACCTTACCGATAATATCTTGTTAGATGATCAACCGTCAGGGACGTAGGATGTAAATTTTTGATGATGAACTCTTTTCTTAAAGTATGTTAGAAATGCAATGAACATAGAGTTTAGGTTTCCTTTTCACTCATTAATTGTTTATAGTTATATGAACTATTGAGGTGTTCTGGCACATAGAAGGTAGAGAGAGCGTACTCCCTTTCTTTGGAGTTCTACTTACATTTACTGGGTTACTAGTAGATGGAAAGTTGTTGCCTCTCCTTCTATTGTCTCTTTTTTAAAATTTTACAATGCAGAGCTGAGTAGGACTTCTAGCTAAATGAATAGAATCTCTACTCCCTCTCCTTCTATTTTCCTCTTTTTTTCCTTTAATTTTATGATGCAAAGCTGACTAGGACTTTTTTTTTAACTAAAAAGAAAAAGATACAAATTATATCCTTTTTTTATTTGAGTTGGATCCATTCTATAGCAGTTAGAAGATGATAAAACTTCTACTAGTAAAAGAATACAACTTCTCTCTTTTAATAATAAAAGTGCTCTCGTTTTATGTTAGTAAAGTCCAAATTAAATTTCTCTCCTAATTAAAATAGAATAAGATTATAAAAATAATAAAATATTTAAAAAATAAATTTGATTAGAAAATAGATCTTGACTTCTATATAAATTTTACTTTTGCTTATTGTCAAATTCTTTCTAAATTAGATGTTGTAGCTTTTCAATACTCGATGGATTCTTAGATGCAATAAATCTTACCTATAAAGCCTGTTCAAATCTTATGCAGTTTTCCTCATAATGGCCAAGGTGATTCACATCGAGTCTAGTAATTCTTTTAGATCGGAGCTCTTCCCATTTAGTTGATCATATTTAGTTTTCTTATAGTGGTCAAAGTGGTTCTTATTTAGTTTGATGATCTTTCTAAATTAGAGCTCTCTTTATTTAGAAGATTTAGGCCCCATTTTGTAGTGGCCCTTTTTTTTTTTAAAGGAAAAAGGTAAAGCTATAATGTTTTCCCTACCCAATTTATTAACATAAAGAATATTTATGTTACAAGTATAGCAAAGAAGAGGATATGATTCTTACATTAATCTCCTTCCATGCCTGCCACATAAAAGCTATTACCAACTGATTCTTCCTCCTCCATTCGGACCACAGTTTAGAGATGCTGGTAGATAACCTTCTGAGCCCCATACTAATAGCTAGTCACTTGAATAATGACCTCGAAGACGAACAATTGATGAATAAGTGAATTCCAAAGTATCCTTACACATAACACATCCAGTACTCACTGGCCACTCTTTTTCGGTAAGAACCTCACTGATATGTAACTTGTTATATAATGCCAACCCTAGAAAGATCATAACTTTTCAGGAATAAAGGGCCTTCCACACCATCTGGTAAAAGGGATATTTTACTCTCCTTGTGATTAATAAATCTGTATAAGGAGTTGATGGTGCACCTACCACCCCTGTTTGCCTTCTAGATTAGTAAATCTGCCCTAGGTATCGGAACAATGTACATGGACTCTCTAGTTGCTACAATTGCTAGTGCTCTAAGGCTAATAGTGGTCCAAGTATATGGACTCACCACTTTCGAGCCTTTCTACTCTACATCAAGGCTACCAAACAGTTTTTAATAGTTAATCTCTCATATAGGATTTCAAAAAGAGAAGATAGCAGTATGGGTACTAACTAGCTCTTCTTTCAGAATCTGATATTCTTTTCATTTTTATGTATGAAGGTGGTGCAATTGCAGAGCTGTTGATAATAGATCTTTTGAAAAAAAAATATCTGGTATTTGTTAGCTACATTTTTTAAATGCTATAAATTTTAATATCTACTTAATAATCAAACTAAAAAAGTACTTTTAAAATAAAAACAATGAAAAATATTGCATAATACTTTCAACTATCTAACCTATTAAAAATTATTATTATAAGTTATTCTAATAATATTATAATATATTATTATGGTAATATTAGAAAATTATAGCAATATATAGCATAATAATATTATATTTATATACTATATTATAGTATTTTATAATATTATTATATTACTTATTTTATACTACATAATATATTACAATTATAATAATATTTTCATAGAATTAGAATAATTATATTTTATTTATAATTAATATATTATAATATATTATAATATAATTTATTCTATTATATTATATTTTTAATTATATTATATTATTATATTATTATATTAAATATTATTGTACTCTAGGTTTGAATATAACCTTTAAGTCTAATAAAAACAGCTTCGTGATATTAATAAGTAGAGCTTTTGGGAAAAGCTTTAAATTAGATCTTTCTCAAAAAAAGCTTTTAACAGCATTTAATGGAACTAAAAAGTACTTTTGAAAATTTTATTAAATACTATAAAATAACTTAAAAGTACTTTTAGACCTTTAAAAGTGCTTTTATGTCCTTTACCAAATAAGACCTTTGCTCATTATAAATCAAATTTAAAGTTGGAGAAATGCTTGCTTCTCTATCTCTGACCCTTTTGGTTAATCCAAAAAGATTTAATCCTCTTACATTTTGTTTTTGTAACCTTCCTCTCAACAATACAATCATTATCTATTGGCCTCTTTTGCTCCACTATTTTCTAACCTTTATTTTTATCACTCCCAAATTTTGGTGACTCATATGTTTTGCTTCTATATTTGTACTTAGGGATGGTAATAAGGTCAAATTAGGTCATATATCAGTTAAATCGTAAGTAACTCGAGTCAAAAATTTGTCAATCCAAAGCCAACCTATTTAATAAACTACTTAAAGATTCAAATCTAAAATTGACCTTTCTATTAAATAAGTAACTCATCTCAACCCATGTAACCTATTTATTAAACAAGTCAAATTAAGTTAAATGGGTTAAACAAGTTATGTGAGCTTTTAATGGGAAAGATAGGTTTAAAATAGGTTATGTAAGATTAAATAGGTTAGGTAGGTTTTAAGTGAGTTAAATAAGTCTTAAATAAGTTAAATAGGTTAGGTTATGATCTAATTTAATTATTAAATAGGTCAAAATAGGTTAAATGGATAATAGGTCTAAAGCTAAACCCAATTCATTTCATAAATAGATAAAAAATAAGTTGATTTCTTTTCAACCCAAACCCATTTATGTCAAACCTAAAACTGCTTAAAGCAAGTTAATTATAGGTTGAATTGGCAAGTTAGATTATAAATCACCACTCCTATTTTATTCTATGGTAGAAACACACTTTATCATTCTTCCTTATTGATAGTGATGATGGCTACTTCTTCATCTTGACCCTAATTGATTGATCAATCAATGAAATTAAGAAAAAGTAGCTTAGATTCTTTTAGGTGGTATTAGCCCGTATCATCATCAATATAAATATTTATGGGTGTAAAAATGTTGCTTTACTTGGGTAGTGGTTACAAGATCTATTTTTCCTTAAGTTCTAAAAATATTAATTATGAACTTCTTTCTATTATTTGTTAGATGATACTTCCTTTCTCACCTATAGAAGATCATATCTCGATCCTAAATGTAAGAGTTCCACCCTAGCAAATATTTAGAAGAACTACTTTTTATATCACCTCATAAATGAACCTCTTGATTATAACAAATTTAAAGGCACATTACTTGGTGATCTTTAGCTTTATATCTTTTTAATCCAATCAAAAGAGTTAGGATGTAAATAAGGCTTTATTTGCAACCCTATCTTCTAAATTAAACTTTCAAAGATAAGGTTCTTCTAATTTTGAAAATCTACAATGATATTAATAATGCTCTATTTTAACTAGACCTTTAAGTAGAATTCTTCTCACATCTCCAAGTCTACTTTAGTTACTACCTTGGTTTTCTTGCTATCAAACTCAAATCTGAGTTTACTTGTTCAAGCTCAGGCAACTCTTCGACTTCACTTATATTAAGAATTGCCTTCCCTTTTTGCTTGGGATCCTTCGTCTTTTTTCTTATTAGCTATAACTTAAGGTAAAGTTTCGAATATTCTCCTTGCTATGTTACCTCTATATTAATCACAATAGGTTTTCTAAGCTGTGTCGGCTTGCTTCTCATTTTGCTCTCTTCTTACTCAGTTTTTCACCACTTTTTTTAAAATTGTCGCCCTTTCTATTTTCTATTGATTGGTTCTTCTCTTTGATTATCATGACATCATGGTAGTTTGATTGATGCCTTCAACTTTGAAGAGTTTAAGCTCCTTTGGATGGTTTTATAGAGACCTTCAACATACTTCATGAAGGCAAAATGATCATCAATGGAGATCTAATTGAGATAGCTTGCACATGGAACTTGATGATACAATTCTAAATAAATTGATCATACTTTTATCGTAGGTATTGCTACTTGATTAACTAATCTTCCTTATAACCGATTAAGTAGAATTTCTTCTTAATTAGGTTCTTTAATTGGTTACATTTTAAATTGGAGATGTTATTATTCTTCACATACAAATTCTACTAAGTAAAAGCATGGCTAAAAAGTTTGAGATGAGTAAAAGTTACCTTCTAAAAACTAGTGTATCCATAGATAGTCAAACATGTCTCCAATTAGTCCCTAGCTTCTCTGCATTGACTATTCTATCATACAAAGGAGTTTTAATTCAAGTTTCAACTTTAAAAGTTAAAGAGATAGGTTCTAAGAGCCCGCAGGTTGCTCATCCTTTTTATCCGATGATATATCCTCATCTTTAGATGTTGGAGAGAACTTTGCTATAAGAGTTGGCAATGCTTGAGTTGAAGACATTATTTATCAAGATATGAGCTCAATAAGTTGAGCAATCTTCTTCTTCAATTGTGTGAGATGTTCTTTCATCTCATTATCCATGGAGGTAGATGTAGTAGCCATGTTGATGTTTGTCCTTCGATGAATTTCAAGTGTGGATAACCTTTCTCCTATTTACTTATAGTGCTGATGTATTTATAGTATAAACAAAGGCCCTATTTTCTTTCATTCATTTTTTATGTTCCATAGATTATGATAGATATCACGAGTAAAAATTAGAATCTATGTACTTTTCTTTCACTCTACCATTAGAATTTTAGTAGTTTGAAAACTAGAGTATATGGTCTTTTCTTTCTCTCATTTTAGTCCTCTTTTATTCTCCCTTTTTTCTTAATGATCTATCAAACCAAATTACAAAACTCTATTTATATGAGTGAACTCTCTCTTATTTAGGGCGCTTTTTCTAGCTAAAAGAAGAGAAGATACATATTCTTTATTATATTATAGATGTCTACTCTTTATTTGAGTTAAGATTCCTTTCCTGATCATATAAGGATGAAGTTTTTTTTTTTTTTTTTTATGCTAGTGAAGTACTGTCCAAATCAGATTGAATTTCTTTTCTAATTAAAATAAAATAGCATCATAAAAATAATAAAAATATTTTAAAATTTCTAAATTTAACTAAAAGCTAGCTTTGACTCGTACATGATATAGCCAAAGGTCCTCTAATCTTTCAATCATCTTAATCAAAGATATTTATGCATATAAGAAAGATTCATCAAAATGACTCATCTGATGGAGGATCATCAAAGATTTTAAAAAAAGGGCTACGTTAAAAGCTATATTTAAATAAGCCTGAAGGATGATCCTTGGAGATACATATGAGGTAAGATGGTTGGATAGATTATACTTTAGCATATTACTAGACTATTATTCACTTCTTCAAAAAAGAATATATGATGACACATGTTTCACATGCATTCATTGAGCTTAAATTTTTAAATTTATCACCAGCTATATTGGCAAAGATAATTCAATGTATATTAGGTTAAAAAGAAGCTCTACCAATACTTATATAATTATAATTTCTAAGAAAATCTACTTTCATAGCATTTGGTATCCAGTCAACTTTCCAATATATCTTGGATCATAAAAAATGGGGGTTAGATAAGGAAGTTATAAGTGATTTATTGAAAATGTGTTTATCTAAATTAGCTTCTAAAAAATTAAAAAAATATGATTCTATAGCCCATGGTGAAAAGTACATTAGACAGATACATAATTATTTACTTTTGTTGACCTCACATTGGATCACAAAATAATTAAGTAAGTTAGTAATGGGTTTGGTGTAGAATCACAATGCAATGCAGGCATATATTAGTTACCAAGATGAATAAGATGGAATCCAACCTCCTAAGAAGGACTATGGTTCAAGAAAGAAAGTTTTGAAGAAAAACAAAACCAAAGAAGGATGTTTCAAGCTTCAATTAATTGAAATCCAAATGTTTGGGAGGATATTTAATGAAGAAAGATTAAGATATGAGAGCTAGCATACTTAATTTCATTAAAACAATAAGTCTTCTTGGCCTTGGATTGAGTTTCTAAGTTTTGAAGCCATTAGCCAACTCTCATGCCAGCTACTGATGCACAAAATTGAGAAAACAGAGAGTTTAAAGCCATTAGCTGACTCTCATGCTAGCTACTGATGCACAAAATTGATAAAATAAAGTTTGAAGCCATTAGCCGACTCTCATGTCAACTACTGATGCACAAAGTTAAGAAAACAGAGTTTAGAGGCAATTAGCCGACTCCCATGCCTACTAACGAGTTGATTCTAAGTCATAGAAAATTTTATAGAAGCCTGGAATCTATTAGTCGGCATGGTAGCCAACTACTGTGTGTTATACATAGAATTTTTCAAAAGTAGCTGGCATGGTAGCCGACTAACTGCTGGGACTGAGCACAATAATGGCTAGTTCTGACACTTTCAAACGGTTATAAATGACTAGTTTAACGTTCTAATCCCTTAATGGACTATACATATAAAATAAAAGGATGGATTAGCAAGAGTTTTGGTGAGTTTTTGAAGGATTTTAAGTAGGAAAAAGAGTAAATATTCAAGAGAAAATTCAGCCTTCTTTTGTTTTAAGAGCTGCATACATCCAAGCATTGAAAACCATTAAAGCTTATTTAAGGCTCTATCCAACAACTCCAGAAGCTTCTTCATATCCTCAAAGCTCCAGCATTTAAGGAGAAGAAACTCATTTAAAGAGGAGATCATCAAAATTTGTGAAGTGTCATTATTGTCTCATTTGCTCATATAGGAGCTGTTTATTCTGCTATTTTGTTTCCTTATATACTTGTTTGAGTTTCAACTTGGTTGAAACTTGTGTTGGATGTGCCAAATTCGAAATTGTGATTTGCAAGGCTCCCTTGTGCCCGGTAAACAAGAAGCGAGCTGGGTTAGCTAGGGTTGTAATCATTTGAGAAATGATTAGTGAAGAAAATTCCCAAGGGATTCTTGGAGAGTGGACGTAGATGTAAGGATTGGCACCAAACTACTATAAATCCTTATGTTTGTGTGTGATTCTTCTTTTGTGGTTGATTGTTCTCCTATTCACCACACATCTCTCTACACTTACGCAGATTTGGTTGTTTTCAAATATAGCACATTCTTGCTGAAATTTTTTAAAGAACCCAATTCACCCCTCTTTTGGGTTGCTTAGCTGGGCAACAACTTTCTTACCAAATAAAAGCAAATTAATATACATTATATTATTATTTAAATATTTGTCCAATTAAAAATATTATCCATAGCTGCATGTCTACATGGTAAGCATTCAATAACTACCTTTTCTAGCAAGTGATAATGAATTAACAAAACATTATTTCCTTGTCTTAATATTTATCTATTTTCAACACTATCAACACCACTATTGTGGTATTTGACCATTAATGAGATGGTGGAGAGGAGCCTTAGTGGTGAGGGAGGTCATTCAAAGAGTGCCAAGAAAAGAAGATTGACCTATTGCTACTTCCATATTATGTGCAAGGATTGTGAATCAAAGCTCATACATATTCTATCTATTAATCCATAAAGAATTCTAGTTTTTAAGTCTTTATATCCTGATGACCTCAAACTTTGTGGGAGGATGTTCTTAGTTAATCTTATTTCTTACTTTTTTTAGTAGAGTTTGTGTTTGTATTTTTGGAGGCTTTTGTATTATATCAAATTCATCCTATTTTGACTAATTCTAATGTATGTTTTTGAAAAAGGTTTTACTAAAAAATGTTCATTGAAATAACATAAGTTTTCTATTAACTCAATAGAGATTAGAAATGCATTAAAAATGTTTATTTGTGTGTAAGAATGGTTAGAAATATTATTCTACTAGGAGTTTGAATAAATTCAAGTATTTATTCGCATCATTCCATTAGGTGCTCAACTCCATGAGATAATAATATAAGAAGTAAAATGGTAAGATGAAAATTCTTACTAATGTATATCTTCCTCAAAATATACAACCATACATTCATGTCACTCTCACCCATTAGATAGACATGCTATTGTTCACTCTCTTGGCAAATGAGAAAAATTAACATGTATAATTTTATTATTTAGATATTTTTTCATTTTCAACACTATCAAAAACAACATGAGCATGCTAAGCACCCAACAATCATCTCTCATAGAAATTAAGAATGAACAAATGCAACAATATTTTCTTAGCTTAGTATCTATCTATTTTCAATACTATCAAAATTGCATATTTATATGGTTACGCATCCAATAATCATTGTTGATGATGTCTTATCATGGGTCATTTAAACATATATAATGACTTGAAGACTAAATGATATTGGTTTTTACGTATGCATGATGATAATTATTAAATTTATCAAATTAATATAACTCTAGATTTTTTTTATGGTAAGCACTCTAATTGGAGTCAAGTTGGTTTTGTTTGTGATGATTTGTAGTAAATGAAATTCAATATTAATTATAAATGCACACAAATTTAGCATTATTTTAAGGATTTTTTTTTTTTTTTTTTGCAACTATACTTGAAAGTTGCATAAGTGCATCCATTTTATATTATGTTATTAGATAACAAATTGATTGAAATTACCTTCTTCTCAATGCAAGAAAATCATTTTTTTTAAAAAAAATGATAAAACATGTGTTGAGATGTGAGCTATGGAATTGATATTTTATAAAAGGAATTCATCTTGTTTGAGAGGATCTAACTATATATATATAAAGTAGGAGAGAATTTAATCGTATTTAGATTGCCATATTTACCATTGATGAAGATAAGTGGTCTAGCTAATTTGTCTTTGTCCTATATTAACTTTTTCTTAGCAAATTTTTGTATTACTTCTTATAAGCGTTTGTTTGTTAAAATAAAAAGTAGATCATTTAAGGGAAAATATAAGATAAAACTGGTGGGTATAAGAATCTTTTTAATGGAAACTTGAAATTATAGTCAAAGCATTTTTGGAGCAAGATGAGTTACGACAAAATTCTATACTTTGAAAAAATATTTTTGAATGATTATTTACTGTAGCCATTTAATTGTATCCTTAGAATGGTTATCTCAAGAAAGATAAATTTAAAGGGATAGGATTAATTATAGTATGTAGATCTATATATTTTAGGATTTTGCATTAAAAAATTGCCTAATTGTTGAATTTGCAAAAGAGGGTCACCTTTCTTCTTATAAAGATATTTTATTTTTTGTATTTTACTCAAACACTATGTCCCTATTATTTTAACTATTTACAGCAATATTTTTAAGAATTTTATCTATTTGTTTTATAAGAATTTGTCTAGGAGATAATGGACCCATAAAGACCTAAGAAACTATTCTTACAAAATGAATGAAAATAGCCCTTTTTCTTACATTTATGAAAATAAACTAGGGTTTTTCTTTTGCAAAATCCTTTAGAAATTTACTATTTTATCAATCATAATTTAAAATATTTATTTTATATCTAATGGTCGAATACTATATCTTATATCTCTCATGTATTGGTTTTACAAAACAAAGTATGATTTATTGCCATATATGAACATTTCAAGATTAGTTGACTTATTAGTTAGTATGAAAGACCAAAATAATTATTAACAAATTTGTTTAATTGTCTATTTCTATTATTTAAATCTTAATCTGATTACTTTCGTTTTTGAAAAAAATTGCCATAGTAATAAATAGATTGGATTTTATTACAAACGTAAAAAAATCATGTAAGCTAGTATTTTTCAAATCAAGCATTTCTTAACATTCTTATCACTAGTAGAACTAATTTTATCTCACAGCAGAACATGGAGGAAGTTGATGCATACTTGGTATTGACGTTAGTTATGTTTGGTGTTGATTAGAAAACCTATGGGAAAGGAGTACTAACTAAAAAGTGTTTGATAATTTTCTTCAGAACTTCTTACAGAAAATGTTAGGAAGCTAATCCTTGGAGAGTATATAAGTAGAGCTTACGGCTTATGCTTAGGAAAAATATTTATTTCCATAAAAATGATGAGGTTGCATTACTTAAACTATCAATCCACCAACCATCTGTGTATTGTAACTGTCATATATAATGAAGCTATTTCTAGGGAAAGATGATGATAATAAAAGAGAGAGAAATCCTAAGTCCATAATTCTAAGCTAACTCAAGTAATTAAATTTATCAAAGGCATATAGGCCATTTTGTAAATTTTATGGTTAAGGTAGGCAAAAAAGACTTTGGGATGCATAAATAAGAAAATCTAGTGAATTGAAGCATTAATGTGTAAATTGAGAATATTTTAAGAACTAATATAAATAAAACCCCTAAAATAATTTCCATGAAATAGAATTAGAATGTGACAAAGGGGACCATTCTCCATTAAAGGGTTGGTGGATCAGTAGATCTCGTCTGACCTTGGTGTCCCCCACGAGACCTGTACAAAAATGACTCCCAGTCTCCCACCATTTTGCCATTTATTTTACACTTTCCTCACTAATTGCTGCAGTTGGGCTCTCTTGTTCATCGACAATGAAATATAATTCCTCAAAGTTAAGCATTCTTTTGTTTTTTTTATAGTCTGTTATATATTAGTTTATTGCCAACTTTACTTGCATGGCTTCTTGTTTTACTGCAAGAATCCCAAGATGCATACACTAATACATAAGCTACAGGAATAAACTAGACCTCTAGTGTGCTCCTTTCTCTCAATTTTATTAGGCCAAGTGGTTTATATCAAGCAAGTGGAGAGATTAAAGAAGCAATAAAACTCAGTTCTTTGAGGCTTGACAACAAGGGTGCATGTCAATGCTCATTTCGTGGTATAAAAGGTAAGCTTGGGTGGCAATGTACAATAACCTTTGCTTAATGAACTATCTTTACCTTGATATATAAAAGAATTCTCTCTATAACTTACCACACATTGAAAACATAGAAAAAAATTAACTAAACCAGAACTGTGTGACAATGAAATGCAAGGATTTGAAGCCTGAACTTAATCTAGGTTTAATAATAAGGAAGTATACAAGTCCCATTTGATGTGTTTCTGATAAGACAATGTGCTATTAAAAAGAATTAAGCTCCATGGTTAACTTGCATATGTGGGCATCAACCTGTTGAAAATTAGTACGCAAAGATTGGTACGATTGGGATGGTGAGAGGGAGAAAATGATAAATGAATGGCTCAAAGAGGCTGGTGATCAGTGATTATTGAAAAATAAGAATGACATAAGTTGCTTGCTTGTACCACAGAAGTGGATGAGAAGAGAAAATTTTCATTTCAACTACTGGATGAGAACAGAAGTAATTTAATATTCTAGGTGATATTCTTGTATATAATAAAAGGAAGCATCATAAATACCCCTTCATGTGATGAAATTCATGCTTTAGTATGCTATACCATGATGGAGCAACAGGTCTCCACCTGAAAATAAAACAACAGCTAGATTTAATTTAATTAAAATTTTTGACGAGTCAGAATAAAAGTTTCAAAGTGATAGGACTTCACACCACACAATTATGTTTAAGTCTACAAATTTGTGTTACTATAAATCAAGACCATTTCCATACTCTCTTATGCAAGTGCAGCATGCATGTAACTAGCGCTAAGCTAGCTCTCAGCTGGAGATTTGGATGAAGGGATGCGCTAAACTAACGTAATTTCCATCTTTCTCTGTGGAAATGCTAAATAGACACAGCACCTCCAAAGTCCGAAGAACTGACTACAGTTTTGGTTGTTCTGATCAAGGTTAATTCAAAGTCCTTAAGCTGGTCTTCTCTTGATAAGAGAAGGGAGAAAGTGGTAAGCTGGTCATTGTCAAGAGGGCTTGGAATCAAGTCCAGCCATCAAGTTTTCAACAAGCCCAGTCAATTCTCAATCCTTAATTTTCTCATGATAGCACTTTTTTTTGACGTTGTAGACTAGTGCAGTGGAACCGACCGTGTAGATCGCAAGTTCTTGGAAGCCTCCTCTGCCCCCTGCTCTTCCTCAAAGCTGCTTTTTTTTCCTTGCATCTATTTCAGTTGGTCTTTAGTGGACCAGGACAAACAAACAAAAAATAATAATAATAATATATCACAGTATCATTTATATCATCAGGTGCTATAGAGAAGAACATCTGTACCTGTGAGTTGAATTAACTCGCCTGTTTCTTTCTGTCCACCCGCATATGCTTGGTTCCTACAAGCCCTGGTGAATTGGTAAAGATCTCCATTAAATGAACTTGCCCTTCCACTTGCTTGCCTTGGAATTTGATGAGCTGATTGAGTGCAAGTAAGCAAGGGCGAGATGCTTATGATATTTAATAGCTTTGGATTCTAGCAATGAGATGTACCCACAAACGGCCACATGACTTCCACCTGGTACTTTTTTAACCTATTGCTCCATTAACTCTCTCTCTCTCTCTCTCTCTCTCTATCTCTCTCCATATGAAAACATACCAAACGGACAAGGAAAAGATGGTGAAATGTATGTGGGGGAGCTGGGCATCAATTTCATGGGAAATAGTAAAGACTTGAGATGAAGACAGGCACGCGTGAGTTGTTTTTGCTGAGTGGGGTTGCAAGCTTATCAAATGCGTTGTCTTTCTCTGGTTTTCATGCCATGGGGGAGGGTGGTGCGGGCCTCAAGAAGCTATTTGAACGTGGATATCAGTTGACTCTGTCTTGCTTTATGTTTTGTAGCTTTCAAGGCTTCTGACCTCAAGACACCAAGCCAGCATGGGTCTCTTTATTCTTCAATTTAATTTAATTGAGTCATGCTGTAAGAAAGACTCCAAAAATTAGTGCCAAGGTCCCCACGAATCTCACAATCTGATGCATAAGAAAGCACTTGGTCTTGTTTTCCCAAGCTTGTGAGATTTACCTACATTGGCATGCGGGCTGTCCCCACCTCACCCAATTTTAGGGGAGTGCACTAATATTGGGTGTTGTAGTACATGTGGGCGACACACCACGTTAAATTAATGGGGATGCCCTTCTCATGCTTTCTTGGGAGTTCCTCTGTTGATGGTAATGGCTTGCTGAACCTCATAATTTTTGACACAGTGGTCATTGTTCCCCCATATACATTTCAACGTAGGAGTAACGTAGTAACGTTGTTGTTTGAATTCTTCTTCCGTCATAATTGAAGCTTGTGAGATGGGTAGAGGTTTTGAAAAAAAAGTCGTCCAACCTCTGTTGCAATTGTCCTATATAATATTGGAATGGATTCATGCCCAGTGCTGCGCTTAGATAAATAAGGTGTTACGTGATCACATGGGTGGCATGTCCCCAATAAATAAAGGGCTTGAGGGCCTTAGCCAGTCCAAGAGAAAGGACAAGCCCTCTTTAAGTGCATTAAGAATAAGGTAAGGAAAAAAAAAAATTGTGGCATTCAGAGCTTCTGATGTGCATCCACATGAAGATAATGATGCTGTCAACAAGAATTGGACCTCTATTTTGGAATCCATGTACCGTTGGTTTAATGCTGGCGTCCGAATCCAATAGGATTCTAGTGGCAGAAAAAATTAAATTGGTCAGTTTCAAGGTGTTGCTGAAATATGATGCAAGGTGGGGCTGCGGCATTTATGGTCAGTCTTTTTGGCGCTACAAGGGAAATCTCCCATGTAATATCAAACTGCTGCAAGTAATGACGCGTTTTTGGAAAACTAATCAAGGCTAAGCTTATATACTTTTCCATATAAAGGATTCAATTTCAATTCTAATGCTTTTGATATGGCACAAGGTGCAGCCTCTGGGTACCATGTCCAACTCGATCATGCCAATCATCGTGAGATTCAATACATTTAATTATTAGGTCATACTTCTGATGCAGTTTTATGTTTAATGATTAAGTAAGTATTAGAGATTATATCCACCTCCCGACCTTCCTTCCCCTCTCGCCCTCTCTCTCTATATATACACTCTCTCTATATATATAGAGGGAGCATGCATCCTAAATTTGACTACATTCGTACGTAGACAAGCTCAGATTCAGTTACTCTTTTCATTTTTGAATTCATACTAATGACCTTAAGATTTATGTGCATCCAAAGATAGAAAGAACGATTAAATCTAGAGCTTGACTACACGCGAGTGTAGCCAAGTCTAACTCTTTCTTTCTCTCTCTCTCTCTCTATGTGTGTCTATATATATATAGCACTTTTAATATATTACATGATGGATGGTTTTTGGCATATTGATAAAATAATTTTAAGAGAAAATTTTTTTATTAAAAAAATGATTTCAATCTAATTTGCCTTCAATTTGTATGTGTAATCTTCAAAGTAATACTCTCAATGTCAAACCATTATTCACTCCTCATACTGTATCAATATTTTGCCTAGAATTGGCTATAATTGAGATAGCATGTAATGAACAGAAGGCTTTAGTACAAGCATTTTTCAGTGTAGCTCATGCTCTTCATCTTCATGACAACCTACCATAAAATTTTGGTGTGAATGTATATTAACCATTGCCCATCTCATTAATAGGTTACAAATGTAAGTGCAAAATGGACGGGCTTCATTTGAATCATTATTTGATAAGGATCTATCCCATCGTCATGTTTTTTTGGTATTTTTGCTTTCGCATAAATACTAATATTCAGCATAAATTGGATGATCGAGCAATGCTTGGAACCTTCATCGGTTATTCCTATACTCAAACTTGGTATCTTCATTGGTTTACGCTATGCTCAAAGGCTAATAAAATTTATAATTTGAAAACGAATGATATTCTTTCATCTTTACTCAAGAAAAGCTTATGCTAGCTAAAATGCTACCTTTTAGGGAAAAATCTTTTCATTTCAAACTCACAATTCATCTAATGGACTCACACCTGCCATCATTCCACTATCTATTTTAGATGATAGTCTTTCATTTATTATACACAAGATACCACTTCACCTTCCAAGGAGAAAGCCACAGACCTGCCCATCCACGGTACTTATCTTTCATCTAATGAATTCGTTAATATTTGTCCTCGTCACCCAACTCTACATTACTTCATGAACCAATTTTAATCTTTCACATTGGCAACTATTCAAGAGATTGTTTTACCACTGGCTTTTTTTTTTTTTTGAAATAATTACAATTTAATCCTTATAATTTAGGATTTTTTTACTTTAAACTTTAGAATTAGTAAAATATCAAAATGAATTTAGAATTTCTTTTATGTATTACACTTAAAACTCTCTATCCATCTGAAAGCAGGTATCGTTTAATTTGTTAGCAAGCATAAGGCATATGCTAACCATTTTAGCAATAAAAAAAAGATATCATTATGCGATTGGGACCTAAAAGAATGGTATGTTTTTAAAGCTCCAATGTTCAATTGAGAGCTCCATCCATTGTGGTTGAGAGCTCAATCCCAGTGGTGGTGCTTGCGGAAAGTAGTGACTCTATGGAGGATGCCACACGATGCATCAATGAAAAAAGAGCTCAATTAAGGACCTTTTGGATACCATCAAATCCAACTCAAAGATTTTTTAATTGTTCAAAACATGGGATAACATACTTGTCCTCCTCCTTCGCTTGATATCTTGGCTCCTTTTTTTTAAGCCTAATTTTCGGTTGCCTTCTTGACTCTTTTTTTTATCCTAATTTTGTTTGGCTCATAAACCCATGGTGCTTAAGAATTTTTTCTCAGGTTCAATCCTCCTATGTGTGCCCATAGTAGGTAAGTTGTGCCAAGATATGTTAATGGAAGATCTTGACTACAACATTGCATTGATATATATCATATGAGGGAGAAATGGCTTGTCCATTTTTTAGTAACACTAATAGTGCTAAACATTTTGGTTATAATTGGAAGTTATAATTTATGGTGAAAGAGTTCTAACTGAGGGTACAATGCAATGAATATTTTGTCATAAGCATTAGCTCTCTATGTTTTGTAATAACTAAACCTTCATAATGAAGTATAAGTTGGGTAGCAATTTTGTTGACCTTTTTGTTTTTAATTTATTTTCTGATTTTATGCTCAGTTCAATGGTTGAACATTGAATCAATATAGTAAACAAAGTAGCTACTTTGTTCAATGCAGTAACAATATGAATATTGAATCAATACAATTCAATTTTGAGTAGCAACAAATGCTTTGTTTTAATGTTTATGTGCTTATTTACGATCTCCTCTTCTTGAGAGCTAAGAGCTATTGGCAATAATTTATAAATTATATGAATATAATTTCAAACTGTAGCATATAATTTAGAACTGAAAAACACATAAATTGCAACATATAATTTAGCAATCTTCTCTTCTAACGGCCTTGAATAATACATAATATAGAGTTGTCCATATTTTAACAGCTAGCAACATGCAATAACTATACCAATATAACAGCTAGCAACAAGCAACACATACAATTTAGAGTATTTACAAGTTAATTACACAAACAAAATGCAACTTGTATAAACAAACTAAGCTTTGAATTATACATCCATGCAACCATACAAACATCCAAAATAAGCTTTTAATCTTTTCCAACTACAAAACCACACAAACATTCAAAATAAGCTTCACTAGAAGGATACAATTACATGATCATAATAAACATAAAATCAATCCAAACTATTACAAATTGTCACAATAAACATAAAATCAAATCAAGTTCTCACAATAAATTTAAAATCAATCCAAATTATTACAAATTGTCACAATATACATAAAAGCAGTTCAAACTATCATAACCTATCACAAAACATATATTGATATCACAAACTATTCATAAAATACAAACAAAATGCTCGAAATCACTGTCTCAAACCATACAAAAGTCACTATCCACAAATCACTATCAACTGTGCAGAAAACATAATACTATCTACAAGTCTAGTATCCACAAACATAAAATTATGCACAAATATAAAACTATCCATACTCACAAGAAACTACTCAATGTCTACATGGTGCCTTTCCTTTTCCCTTTGGATCTGTTGCGCCTCTCTATTCAGTTTAGCACTACTTGTAGCAATCCCTCTTGAATTTGTTGTAGGCTCATTTATACTGATACATCTGGTGGTCTCTTGTATTATGGCTTAAAAGCAAGTGAAATATGAAAATAGGTTAGTAACTAAAAACTATAAATTTACTGCTCAGTTTCTAAAAACAAGTGAAATTAAATGGCACTAATTGAGAAATATCAATTAATCTATAAAAATCATCAATCAAATGATAAATAGCTGAGAGAAGTAATACCTTTATCTCACTACGGACATCAAGAGCTGTTCTAATCCCCATAAATACCTTAGTCTTCCTCTGAGCTTATTCTGAGTTTAATAAATTTAGCATGCAAGACACTAACCTAGTTAAACCTTAAAAACTATACTATGGTGGTAATAAGATATAAGATAGGGGACACTTACAAATAATTTAGGTATTTTACAACATACTTTCTTACTTAATTAGTCTCTTACACGTCCTTTGATTTTAGCCATAAGAACCACATCTTCTAAACCTCAAACTTATATTTATCTTTTTCAACTTATGTGAGATCTCTGGCTCTTTAGGGTTCCTAATTTTTTGCTTTTTAACCTTATTAGTGACTTTACTCAAGACCGTAAGTAGAATAGGGTTGAGGCCTATTTTAGGCCACATGTTTTAACCATTTAGGGGATTCAACGGATAGGATTATGTGCACATATAGGTTTTCCATATGATATGCTCTGTGAACAGAGTTTTTCAGCCTCTCTTTTTAGTAAAAGATTAATGTCACTGCATGCACACAAGGGATTTCAGAGATGTCTTAGTTATAACAGCTACAAGTCCTCTTAGATAAATCAGCCACAAGGTCGGCTTTGCCACAATGACCTCGAACCTATCACCTCTTGACCAAGTTGGTGCCATCCCTTAGATGTATTTTCAACTTCTTTAATTTCTTCTGCATTTTAGGGTAGATGTCTCCTCCATACTTTGTTATGTTATCTCTATTCTCATGAAGCCTAATCATCAGTTTCCTCCTAATTGTCTCTAGCATTGTCAGGATTGGCTGGTTCCTAGCATTTCTTATAGAAGCATTGAATGACTCACTTATATTATTTAGAAACTTCTCATAATTGTAAAAAGAGCTAAATACATGTCTGCAACAATGATCTTTATCCAAATCCATCAACCAATTCTATGCCCTTGGGTTCTGTGACTCTATCATTTTCATATTCTTTTCCCATCCAATATAAGTGGTTGCCCTAGCTACTGCTCACATTCCATCTTTCAACCACTTCTCCTTAAATTACTTCTTGAAGTTTGCATGTAAGTGCCTTAAACAAAATTTATGATGTACCCTATCTAGGGTAAATTATAGCAAGGTTTGAAATCAATCTCTATAGTATACATAAATGAAGATATTATCATTTATATTATGCCCTAGCTTAGAATCAAACTAGCATTTAAAAAAATAGTTAATGG
This sequence comes from Metroxylon sagu, assembly GCA_017589505.3. Classification (NCBI taxonomy): domain Eukaryota; kingdom Viridiplantae; phylum Streptophyta; class Magnoliopsida; order Arecales; family Arecaceae; genus Metroxylon; species Metroxylon sagu. The sequence continues at coordinate 659,134 of JACVBY030000647.1, read as the reverse complement.
ACTATCTTTTGTTAATCATTTATAAAAGTCCATCCATGTGTGTCAACAGGATCTATGTCTTCAAGTAAGTTCATGAGAAACTAAGATAAAGTTTTCCTTTTCACCATTGAACCGATCCTAGACGACCCATATGACCTAAACCCAAGTGAAACATAGTAGGGTTACGTTCGAGTCTGGGTTGAAAATGTTAGTTATATTGAATATAAAATTGATTTAAAAATTTATTATGTAGGTGAGTACCAGCCTGATTTGAACTGATCTAACCCTGTTAAATAGCAAATCAAAGTAAGTAGACTAATTATAAATTAGCCTTTTAATAAAAAGATTAATTTTATAATTTTGATTATTTATTTATTACTATTAAATTATAAGAAGATGATGAAATAGCTATAATTATTGACATTGTTTAATGATCGATAATTGCATAATTGAAAATTTTGTTTTATTTTGATATAATTAATGATTAATGCTTACTGCTCAAAGTTATTTTTATTATTGTTTAATATGCATAAATAGGAATAACATTGATTGATGTCCTATGTAATAGTTATTGATTGTACATATACTAAATGTTAAATCACTGGATTGTTTAAATAATTTTAATGTACACTAATTACCATGAAACTTTATAGTATTTAGGCCTTAATACCATGTTATAATAAAAGAGAAAATAATGGAAATGCATGACCACATGAATAAGCAACTATTGATAAATAATAAATTATCGATTAAAGATTTAAGTAAGATATGAAACTTTCAGCCCGCTATGTAATAACATGATGATAGATGACAGATATTGGGACCCATCTTCGTAGGGGATATATACGAAAATTCAACCCCCATTCATAGGGTTAAAATGTTATGCACTGGTCTTGTCACAGGGTTATATGTGACCGTAGCTCGTGATCATAGAGAATTAATTAAGTGATGACATGAAAACTGTTTAATAAATAATAATTTGAAACTATTAAATAAGTAATGACATAAAAACTATTTAATAAATGATGGATATGAAAACTGTATAAACTGTTCAATAATGACAATAGAAAAATTTTATCATGATGACATGAATTGTTCATAAAAGATTGAATTATTGACTTAAGTACTTCAAGATTTATATAATAACAACATTCATAATAGAATATCAGTTTCTTAACAGCTTGCACTCTTATTACATTTCTCATTTCATTGATTTACTAATTTACAATTAGCCCTATTTATTGAACCTAAGCTCATAAAACATCTTTTTTTATTTATTGAACCTGAGCTCATAAAACAACTTTTTTTTTTTTATCAGATTCAAGGAATTGAAATGGGGATCTTGAGTAGAAGCCATACCTACCAGATTGCCTTCTTAGTTACCTTTTGAATAAATCTTTATGTTAAATGCTTTTCTTAATTTCTAGTTGTATGAACATTCTTGGTGGAATGGTTATGGAATATTAGTTTCATTTTGTTGATTAATTATTGTTGCAATAGATGCCTTGCATGCTCTGCGTGCGATGAATTATCATAACCTGAATCCATCCTCTAAGCGTGACGATGACCCTTTTGCTTCAAAAAGCTCGTCAAGTTCTATATTATCCGTACTTAAACACTGATGCCTTGGCAAACTAATCATGCAACTTCTTCACCCATTGGGTAAAGAATTTGGGACAAGTCTTGCAAGAGATTCAACTGGCCGGAAGCTCACTCATCCGTGTCATTAAGTCATCCAAATATGTTGCAAAGAGATACAGCCACAAGCTATCAGCCCTGGAACAAAACAAAGAAAACCTGAGAGTTCGGGACCCCAACAAGCTTTATTTCTTTTCATCTCACCGATCTCTAATAAATATTGTTCTCCAGCAGGCCATGGCACAGGACCACCTATCAGGGAAGGTGTCAATCATGCAGTAGGCAAGAGATTGGATGAGACAAGGTGTTGGTCCATGGCTCTTAAAACCCAAATAATACAAGATATATTGGTAGATGGCTCTGTATCTGTCCATGGATAAAAACAGGTGCACATGAAGACCATTCCCACTGCCACTGACATCAGGGGCATGATGGTACTGATGATTTGCGGTCCTTGTGAGATCTAGCGAGCTGTTAGCACATAGCCATCATCATCATCATAATGTGGTCTCCAATTTATGTTTTCAAATGGCACCACTTGGGGTTTGTTTTTCCTTTTCCCTGGGAAGAAAGTATGCTAAATAGATTTATTTTGGTGCCCCACTGCTGCAAATTTTAAGAGGGGTTAATTACCAAGTTTATATTTGGGGACAGCTATCACGATTGAAGTTGTGTTTCCTGTAGCTGAATTAATGGGAAAATAAAATAGCAAGGTACTTAGTTCTCTTATCTTCCATGTAGTGAGAAGTATTTTATTTTTGATAAAAGAAAGGGAAGGAAGATCCACTAAAAAAGGATTACCATTTTTGATAGAGAAAAGAGAGACCTGCGTCATCAAACCCTGAATTACTGGCTAGTTTCATTTTTCATCTATAAATAAATTATTTTTTACTCTATGTACTTTTCAAGATTCAAATATAGAACCTCCTTCAACAAACTTTCCTTTATCTCTTTTCCAAGACACAGTGAGGGAAACCTCGTTACATTTTTATTATTTAATCCAAAGTACTTAGAAATACATCATTCAAGATTCTAATATAGAACCTTTTATTACTAAAGTGATGTGCGTGACTATTGGAGCAAACCTAAGGTTGAAAATGGAATTGGGTTAGACCAACTTCCAGTCAGGTTAAAGGCTTGGCTGATAGGGTTCAAGCTTGGGCTATATAGAGTGCAACTAAAAATTGGCTTGCCTCAAGTTTGGCCTCAAGATCAACTTGGAGCCCCACCTGGCCTGTCTTAGGTCACCTCTTTTGGCTCCCACTCAACAAGCTTCTATCTGCCTCTTTCTTTCTCTTCTTTCGGCCTAGATCACCTCTTTTGGTTCCTACTCAAATGCCAATTATTGATTTAGCCCAGCCCAAGCTCAATTGGCACATAGGGTATTAATATGAAGACATGGTTTGACGCTGATTTTGGGTTTAACGTTCCATGCAAAGCTGGGAAACACATTGTCACCAAAGTGAAGTCATGGGAAGCACAAAACATCCATTTTAGCTGTCAGAGACCACTGATGGACTACACCTTATTAACATGTAATATGTCCCCACTTGGCAAACATTAAAGGTTAAAGAGGCTCATAGGCACCTTTATTAGTTAGAATAATAATAATAATAATAATAATAATAATAAAAAAAAAAAAGGTAAACAACAACCATTTCATTTGTGGGTTGGCTATGCAGAAAGACGAGAAACTGGAATAACCACAAGGGATTACATCAAATTAGTTTGGAAGATGCGCGAGAGTTTAGACCCAATTTGGCAAAGCATCGGCAAATCCCATTCTCCTCTCCTCGCATATAATTAATTATTTTAAAATAATGTGATTGGAAATATATGACATTTAATTTGAAGATTAGATATATTAAGTAGATATAAAATGTAATTAATGTAATATTTGGACATAAAAGGATGAATAATAAATTTTGTAAATTTGACTGTATACATAGTTTGTATAAAAGTTTTAAATCAAGTAAGCTATTTTATGTCATAGTATGCAAAAATTTATATGTAAGTGGATTTTTAATATAGATACTAGAATATTTGTTTATAAAATAAAACGTAATGTGTGTGAATACACCTAAAAATTATAGACTCACCGTAAGACTGCTTATGAGTATACCAAGCTTATTGGAGTTTATATGAAGGCTATTGTTAGTTTTGAAAGTATAAGTATGAAAGGACCTACATTGTAAGGGTTAAATGTAATACTGAAAGGACTTACTCCGCAAGGGTTAAATATGGTAGTGCTGTTTATTAAACCTTGTCACTTTATATGACCGTAATTGTTTTAGCTATGGAATCTTATCATAAATTTTGAAACATGAATTAATGTTTTATCAAAACAAAGCTATTATTGATTTGACAGAAAATGTATGACTTGAAAGCTAATTAATATCATTTTATGCTTGCAAAAATTTGATATTCTTGTTATATATGAATCCTGAAGTTGTCTCATCTTTTTGATTTTTTTTTATTTTGGAATTTATGAACTATATGAATCCAAGGATAAAGAAGGTGGTTAGATTTAGGCTTAGCTATATTCTCTCTTTATATATATTGATAATCTAAAATTTATTTGAAATGTTACCATTTATTTGAAGTGCAAATGCAAATATTTTTGATAAGTAAAGATTTTATTGAAAATACTTACTTGATCCCTTTAATTATATTTGTGATTACTTATTGACCATTAGCTTATAAGAGTATTTGTTTTTTTTTTTTTTAGAGGTTGATACATATGAAGGGTGCAAGTCGAAGCTAACCCAGTTACTACATAGATATCAAAATAATTTAAGTTTTTATTTTAGAACAATTAGTGTTTGAATTTAGCACCTTATGCGAATCTCCACTATTAGTTATTGGCATTGTTTTGAATTTGATCAGTTTCATTCTAAAAGAAAATTAGTTTGTTTTATTTAAATATATTAGCTATATGAATAAACATTTTGAATGTGAGGAATTTAATTTTCAAGTATGTGTCTGAATTCATTTAAGATATGAGGTGTAACATAAGGAATCTAAAATCGTGTATTTTAATAATTAGACTACAATAACCAACTTGCGATTAGTTCGCAAAAAAACTTCTAATAGTCACAAACTTATAAAGTTTGATATTCTTAGCCTCTATTCTATCCGCTAATATATAGGAATTTTTACGTTCAGTATATCATGCTTCGTCCCATGATATAAAACCCTAGTTTCATTCCCATGGAGCATATATCCCAAAGACTGAAGCGCATTATCTTAGACTAGATTGTGGTAGGTTTTCTACTCATTTCTTTTTTCTTTTTTAATCTGGCATTGGTTGGGAACTAGATTTCACTCAATTCCTTTATATATATATATAATTTCCGATGGACGGGGAGGATAGAAGCCTACCAGTACTATAAACTCAACGCTCAAATGCATTGGATTGGATTGAGATTATGCCCGATCCCGGCCATTCTAAATGAATTAATGTATGCATTTTTTTTAAAAAAAAATTGATGAACCTAATCTAGCTCGACCTGGCTAGCGAATGGATCAGGTTCAGGTCTAGATGGTAACCGGTTTGGATCCGGACCATGCCAGGCCCTGTGGCGGTAGCCGCGCGCACGAGAGCTTGTGACCGGGCGCCGCCGCAATAGTCAGCGAATTCGGCGCTACATAAAAGTGAGCTACAATTGCCGTTCCTCCCCGCTGAAAAGCCGAAACCCTAGCGGCCCTGAAGCCCCGTTACTTTCCTTTGCCCTGCTTCTCTCTTCTCGCCGCGGCCTATCAAGGTAAGATCCCTTCCTTCCCTTCCTCTTCCCCCGATCGACTGCCGTGCTCTAAGTCTTTTCGGTTCCATGTAATGGCGTATGATTCCAAATCTATTTGCTTGAGATGAAATGAATTCGATTCCTTTTTTTTCGACTTTATGCTATGATTGCTCCTTTAATTTCATCCCTTCTCTCGTATATTTACTTTAGTAATTAGATCTGTGGCTTGAAACTTACACTGGGTGTAGATCTTAGAAATAGTTCTCTTCTAGGTTTTAGGCTAGACGACCGAAGAATTTTAGCTGGATTCAAATATATTAGAGACTTCTTCTTTTCTAGTGCGACAAGTACATTGCTCCTGCCATTTTGTGGGTAATGCGGTCTAGAGATTGTTTTTACTTTGAAGTTTGAGCAGAAATCTGGTGAGATAATTCATAAAAATGGTACCTTTCATGCCTGTTTTATTAAATTTAAGTTTATTGGAGCTGCTGGTTATAGTACACCACGCATCATCCTGGGGTTGGGTTTTTGCAGTTTTCTAGCTGGGAATAGTGTGAGATGTTTTTGTGTCCATGATCAGTGTTTTGAAATTCCTAAGAGAATAGATAACATTTGGGTCCTTGTACGATAGCCCTGTGGACAAGGAGCATGAGGGTTGTAAAACGTTTTCGGCCCTGAAACTTTTTGCTGTGTGAGAGCCTGTTAATGGTTCCAGCTGCTTGTTCAGTTTGCATCATCTGCTACTGAATTTCACCAAGTTTAGTGTAGTTCTGATGCAGCTGGATGAGGGAATGGTGATGTGGGAATATTACTAAAAGACCTCTCTGTAACCTTGAACTTTCTCTTCCAAACAGGACTCTGTGATGTGGTATGCTTGAAAGAAAAAAATAAGAAATTAAATGAAGATATGCCTGTCATAGATAATGCTAAGGCTATTTCTCTATAGTGCCTTAGGGGGCTCCTTGTCAAGTAGAATAATCTTGTGCCTTAATTTTCATATATATATATATATATATATATATATCTTTCTGTGTGTGCGTGTGTATGCAGTGAATGTTGATGTAGTTCTAATAATTAAGGAAAGTATGACTTAGATGGTTTGAATGTGTGCAATATAAATTTAGAAATGCACATGTGCGGAAGAGTGACTTGATACATTTAGAGAAAAAAAGAGATAGAGATAGACCGAAAATCACATGGAAGAAAGTGAAAGATTTAGAATTTTTGCATCTTATAAAAAAATATAACTTAGAATAGAGCTGAATAAAGGAAAAGGATTCGTGTAGCCAACTCCAACTAGTTTAGTATTAAGACTTTGTTGTTATTATTATTGTATATATTCAAGACCTCTCTAGACCCTTGAATAATATCTTCCTAACAGGACTTCATTAGGTATCATCCTTGATAGTAACAATAAAAGAAATTAAAAGAAGACATGCCATTCATAAATGCTATGTTGTGTTGCTTTGGCAACTTAGGATGTCCCTTGTTATTTATAATGATTATGAGCATTAATATATATATTTTTTGAGCTTGCATTAGTGAAAGGGTGATTTGATTCATGTAGAAGGAAAATAAAAGGTAGAGGTAGATCAAAAATTGTATAAAAGAAAGTAATAAAGAAAGATTTGATATTTTGTATCTTATAGAATATTTGCAGTGTTGTTAAAAGTGCCAAGCGCACTTAAGTGTAAAGGGCTTTTGGAGTATAGGCGCAAGGTGTAAAGCACAGGTGCGTACCTAAGTAAAGTGAAGCACATATTTTTTAAATAAAATAAGTTATATAACAAGATTCATAACACATAATAGAAAAAAGCTAAAAAAAATCATAATAATAATATATTTAGCCTATTAGCTCAATGGAAAGCTTTCTCTTTCTCAATTAAGATTTTTAGTCCTTTAATGTTTTTCTTTTTCTTTCTTAAATAAGCATAATTTTTGTTGTTTCATCTCTTTATCTTTCAATTTTTAGTTTTTTAATAAGGTCAGAAAAATTGTGTATGGGATGGTGCATCATAAGTCAACATATTCTAATAAATATAATAGATTTTAAAAAAATATTACAAATATAGCTTAGGAAGAAAGGTGTGCTTTTCTTGCATCTCAAATCATATTAAAAGCGTACATTTTTACACCTTGTGCACCTAAATGAAGGTACCTTGCTTAAGGGATAAGAAGTACCTGATCCGTCTTAAGCACATCTTGTGCTTTAGGCACACCTTAGGATATAAGAAACGTCTTTTGCCTTATGCCTTTGACAACACTGAATGTTCGACTCTAAATTGAGCAGAATGGAGAAAAAAAGATTTTGTTAACCAACCCTAACTAGTTTGGAATTAAGTCTTTTGTTATTGTTGTTGCTCTATTGAGCTTGTATTCCTGTATATTGAATCATATTATGATGAATTTTGATGTGCTTCTGATTATTTAAATTAAAGCTACTAAAAGCCTCTGCCTCTGTTGACAAATTTGGTGATATTATGGAATCAATATGATGCTATAGCACTTGAGAGAATGCCTTGTATATGTAAGTTCTTCTAGCTTGCCACTGGCCTTCTTTGATCTAGAAAAAATTTAATGGACCTTATCTTGCCCACAGGAATGGCATTGTAGATGATGTTCAAATCTATCTGGAATCAGTGTTTTCATTGATAAGCATTGAGTTGTAAACTACAAAAAGGGAAACAAGTTCAAAGATTGAGTTGCAATGTCCCAAATAATAAATGCTTAAAAAATGGAATCATGAATCAATCATAGTTTAGTTGAATTCATGAAAAGGTGATAAAATAAACAAGGTTTTAGGTCTTGTGGGATGGTCTATCGCCATTTTTTGAGGAGATGAGATGTGCTGCCATCCCATTTCATCCTGACACTCGGGATGAGGATGTCCTAGAACGCATCGATTGGGATGCTGCAATAATGGAGGGATAGTCTCATCCTTACACATGAGATGGTAAGCTGTCTTAGCACCTTGCGGAGTGTCTCGTTGGGATTTGGAACCATGATAATAAATCCTATTTCCACCGTAAGGAGCCTATGTTTTAAGATGTCTGATGAAATAAGCATAATGTCCAGTTATTTAATATATCTATGTACACTGATGTAACTTGTAGACCCATATTGTTTTTGATCAATAAAACATGTGAAGGCATTGGTTCCAAAAACTGAATTTCTTTAGATGGTTTAAGACAAATAATATTGTCATGTTGAGTTGTATTCGAATTATATGACAAGCTGACCCTGATCCATGGCTCTGATCCAGATTATTATAGTCCTGTCATCGGCTGTAAGATCTTGATAAGAATTGAAAGTATCCTAAATAGCCAAAGTTGCTTAAGTTTACTGCCAGATATTTTAGCATGTTTTTCATCAAATTATTGATAGTCAGTGCTCTTTGCTGTCTACAATTATATGTGGTTTATAATGTGGAATTCCAGATGAGTCTGTCTAACCATGAAGTGGAGATCTTTCTTCAAGTAATTCTAGTTATTGGATTCTCTAGAGTAATTTGTAATCATTTGCATATTTCATATTTTAAAGCAACCTTAAAACATAATGTGGCCACATTGACAACAAGCAGTTGTTACCCATTCATCTCTCAACTTTTTGCACCATATTCTTTCTCTTTTGCCTGGAATTATTGGTTTTATCTTGTTACAATTTTTCTTTCTGCATTTCATGCCTTTTGTAAATTGTGCGGCTTGTTCCTATAATAATAAATATTCTTGGAAATATCAGAGCTCCTCTGCACTGTTGACGGTTATTAGTTTACCTCAAGCAGATGAACAGGGAGAAGCTTATGAAGATGGCTGGTGCTGTTCGCACTGGTGGAAAGGGCAGCATGCGCAGGTTTGGAACATTTTCTTTTGTTTTTTTTGTTATTAGCACGCTCTGAACTTTGAAATAATGTGAAAATGGGGATATTTTGCTGAAATGCCTGCAGGAGTTCTTAAAAACTTGTGAGAGGTCAAATATTTAAATGAACACTAAATATAGGATATTGAGATAGGGTGATGAACTTTATGGGAATCTTGGTTGGGATTGGCTGTTCGGGAGAAAATGATTACAAACAACATCATTTAGGCTTTCTAATAAGTTTTGAGATTTAAAGAACAAGATCTTATAAGAGTTGAGTCAGGGTGGGTCTTGGCATAATTGTAAGGCTGCTCCATTGTGGCCTGTAGGTCATTGGTTTGAATCATGGAAACCTTTACATTAGTTGAATAATTTTTTCTCGCACATTTTTTGTAGATTAACATTTAATTGATAAATTCTATATAGGCAATGAAATCAAAACATCACTTTTGAGTACACTAGAACCTCTATGTTATGCAACATTTCTTTTTCATGTTTTTGTATGATAGTTGATGCATACTAATTTTTGAGGTTTAAAATTTTGTAAGCCTTTTCTTAAGTGCTCTGTCTTTGAATATATTTGTTTATGTTCTCATCCCCAGGAAGAAGAAGGCGGTTCATAAAACAGCAACAACAGATGACAAAAGGCTTCAGAGCACTTTGAAGAGAATAGGGGTGAATGCTATCCCTGCTATAGAAGAAGTGAATATTTTCAAGGATGATCTTGTTATCCAGTTTTTGAACCCTAAAGGTAGAAAAACCATCATGTAAGCGGAGAGAAATAATTCATATGGCAAGAAATCAGTTCATGGCTTTTGATGTACTAACTCCTTCTGTTTCTCTTTCAGTTCAAGCTTCGATTGCAGCAAATACATGGGTAGTCAGTGGTTCTCCACAAACAAGAAGTACTCTCCTTTCTTATATATCAAGAATAATATTAAATAAATAGAAACTTTTGCAAACATGATGGAATTGAAAGTTTGACTATATTCTCTCTAATTTGTCTTTATTTGCAATTTCTTCTCCTGATTCCGTGTCTCACGTTTGAAATTGTCTGCCACAGAACTTCAGGATCTTCTTCCAGGCATCATCAACCAACTTGGTAAGTTCTTCTCTTAAGGTCTGACTTTGTGTTCATTTGTAGTAGAATTACTTGACATATAGAGTTATAGTTATTGGTACTGTTCATAAACCATATGTCTTCTGCTTTCATAGCCTGTTTTCATTTGTGATTAACTTTTGTTAGTAAGGTTTGAAATCCCATCCTGTCTCAATAGCCATCCTGATTGAGTATCCGATGATGTACCTTCTATCTCTCTCTCCTTTTCTCTTTGTTTGTTTGTTTGTTTGTTTTTTCTTCTTTTTTTCCCTTCTTTCTTCTCCTTTTTTCTTTCTTTTTCCTTTTTTTTTTCTTCTTTCTTTCCCTTCTTTCTTCCCCTTCTTCCTTTCTTTTTCCTTTTTTTTTTCTTCTTCTTTCTTTCCCTTCTTTCATCTTTCTTTTCTTTCTTTTCTTCTTCCTTTCTTTCTTTCTTTTCTTTCTTATAATTTCTTGACTTTCTTCCTTCTTTCTTCCTTTTTGTCTCTCGTTCTCTTCACTCTTTATTTCTTTCCTTTTTCTTCTTCTTTTCTTTCATTTTCTTTTTCCTTATCTTCTACTCTCTCTCTCTCTTTTCTTTCCTCATTTTTCTTTCCCTATATTGGATGGATTTCATAGTCCTGCCCCATCTTGGTCTAGTTATCTCTAGAATGCCCATCATCCTACTAGGAATCAATACCTTGCTATATAATTGTCTTGTGCGGTGCATTTACTTATTTAGATAAATCTAATTAATATTTTTTTGATTTTTTATATATAAGATTTTGATACCTAATCCCCCTTCCCCCCTCCTTTTCTGAAAAAGTGTGTTTGCTAGCTAGCAATTGCATATCCTCCATAACATCACAATTTATCATTAGCTAAGGGTTCAGATCCATTTTAGCTTTGCTTGTCCTGTTGTTTGGTGTTTGATGTTGCATGTTTTACTTTGTTCTTTGAGTTGAACTAATCATCTGAAAAATACAAAAAAAGAGGGTATATATGAGTTAATTGCCTAGGCAGCTTGCCGGTGTTAAAAAAAAATTGACGATGTTTTTTTTTTTTAATCCCTGTTGTCAAAAAGTGAAAACATTGATGTTCCACATGGTCTTTGATTCCAGTGATTTTTACTGAACTTTTTTTTGGCCTCTGTTCAGGTCCTGATAACTTGGATAATCTGAGGCGGCTTGCTGAGCAAATTCAGATGCAGGCACCACCTGCTGCTGGTGCTAACACTCAGGAAGATGATGACGATGATGTCCCTGAACTTGTGGCAGGAGAGACATTTGAGGCGGCTGCTGATGAGACCAAATCCAAGGAGACCCCAGCTTCATAAAGGTTACAGAATCTAGAACGTTTTCCCTCGTCTCCTCAAGCTATCGTCAGTTTTTTCTCCATTTTTCTTTTTGTGACTTGTTGGGAAAAGCAGCCTTTCTGCTGTTTTGATGGAAGGACCCCAGTTAGTCCCTTTGCCCATACTGGCAGGAGGTTCGCATATTTGCTACAATGAGTTGATGAATGGCGAAGGTTCCAGTTTATATTATGAAATTGCATCATTTCAACCTGTTGTTTGTAGTCCTTTTTGTTTGGACGTTTTGCTGAATTTACCAGTCTGCAAGCTCAACCAGTCTCATCATTGGCAGAGAGATCACAAATCACTTATTATTCCCTGTTCCAAAGTGCTACATTTCTGCCTTGTGTATTTATCTTTATTTTTATTTATTTAAGAGCTTTCCCAAAGGTAGTGATAATTTGTTTAGTGATATGAGGAGATATGAGGAGTTCTGCAGTCAATTGCATCTCCCACATGAATGTTGGTCTGCACAAGCTCGTACGTGAAAGCACGCATGCATGCAATCACATGTAGCATCAGCCATGTATTAGGAGGCCATTTGGGCGACTGCCCCATCCGTAGCATGGGGTAGGGGTAAGACTAGGAATGGCATGGATTCAAAAGAAGGGTACATTCTTCATTTCTTCTCTCCATACTTCATCCTCGAATGAGATTGATTTTTCCCTTTATTTTTTCATTCTCCATGGAAGATTCTTATATATCATTTATTTTGTTTTTAAAATTGAATTGTTAATACTATATAAAGAAAAATGCATTTGAAACTTAAAATTTATTATAAATATATGAATATTTAAAATAATTAAAAAATTAAAATTTAAGAGTCTAAATATAATATTTAAGGATTTAAACTTAACATTTTTATTAGAAGAAAATGATCGAGTTTTAGGAATGGCTTTCGAGATGGAATTTTTGAATCCCACAAGCTTTCAAAAGTTTTCATTATCCTCATTTCTATCTTCATTTCATCCCTTCAAATTCATTTTTGATTGAATTTTTCATGTTCATTGCCATTCCTAAGGGGTGTTCAGGAAATTTTTGTGCAATTAATGAAGTGTTATGTTTAACCTAAATAGTCATCCTCCAAAACTTCCAAATGAAGCAATTTTTTTTAAAAAAATTCTTTCTAATTTAAATTTAACCCATTTTATAGCTTTTGATATATTTTCTTAAGCGGCTATCAATCTGATGTCAACTCTCTTTCTCATTTGAGCCTGGGATCAACGATAACAATATTGGAGCACTGAGTCAAATTAATAAATAATAAATCAAGCCAATATGGTGCTTAACTCTAACATTCACTGATAATGTTCAAATGTGAAGGAAGATTTATGAATAATGAGAACATAAAAATTAGGAAAGTGTAAACCAAACCAAACTTTCAATGTGATCCATGCAAGCCCATATGAAAAGGTCAATAGCATCAATCAAATTGTGTATTATGGGGGTAGTATTTTCTTTTCCTCTCATTTTCCTAGATTTGATTGAAGAACGAGGAAATAGTATATAGAGCCCACACACATTTTCCTCTTACTTAAAAAATAAATACCACGGCATTAAATTAACAAAATTTTCTTTCAATATTTTTTTTTTTATGTTTATCTCATGTCCCTCCAATAATCCATTGGCCCCCTCTCTCCTCTAGAATCCTCGTGTGTCTGGCTCTCAAATCCAACAATCGTTGAAGTAATCTTCAACATCTTGCGGCTTTTTAGCATTAGCGCAATAGATAAAGATATGTCCATATTATGAAATTTAATTTTACATTCAAGAAATGATTTTGTTTACTTCAAAAACTTTGAATCTTTACTTTCCACACCCATTTCATCTTGCTCAACAAGGTTGTGGTGGCAATCAATGAATCCAAGTCTTGGGCTTTTAATATCGCAATAAATCAATGAATCCAAGTCTTGGGCTTTTAATATCGCAATGCTCATTAAAGGTAATCCCTCAACAATTCATCTTTCTTTTATTTAAGGGTTATCAATGATGCAGAAGTCTCTCTATACTTCTAGTGGCTAATAAAATGGCCCATGAATAATTGGCTAAGTTGCTAAAAGAAGTCGATGAAGGATGCCTTTAGACTCGAATATTAAGTTCAAGCCACTTTTTTCAAAGTAATGGAAAAGATCCAGCACATTATAACATCTAGAGATCTATGCAACAGCATTAACACTTTAAAACTCTCCATATGATTGATTAGGTTAGTCTTACCATCATACTATTTAAATTGAGGCATCTTGATTATGAGAGAAAGTGGCTCGGCCATAATCCTTTTAGTAAATAGATGCTCAATAGGGAGATCAAAGTCGTGCCTACCCCTTGAGCCCAAGCTTGTTGCATTATAGCTTCAATTTTTTGGTTCATCTCTTCAAATTAGCGGTCTATTATCCTCTAATTCACTGAGGGTGCTCTTAGGCTTACATATTCATTCGAGCTAGCAAAGTAGTCTTAACACTCCTAAGGCAATTGGGATAAGTTACACTCGCTCGTTGATGCGGATGATTTTTGAGCTCGATTAGAGGCCAATCATGATAGGGTGGAGTGTGAACTCTCGGTCGTGGGCAATCATCAAGCTTTTCTTGAGGTAGTCAAGGCCAACATCCTGACATACCAGCTGCTCTACTTTGGAATGGCCTCTACAGTCAGATGCTTAAGTGATCAAGTTTTGGATCATATCTATCATCATATCCATGCACTAATCCATTCATTGGAACATCGCATTGAATTGTTGTTGAGCCTCATATGAAATTGAGGATGGTGTCAACATTGAGGTCCTAAAGTGGGATTAGTTGGCTCTCTCATATAGTCTTGGGAACCAACTAGCTTATGGCTCGAGCCCACTTGGCGATTGCTTATTGCTTATTGCTTGATCACGTAGTATCGACAGTATGATTAAGCACTCTTGTTTAGTATTCATACAGATGATGCCAATCTATTGACGTTGAAATCTAACCTTTCATATATTAACTGAGAAAGAATATTTAGCTCACCCAAACAAAACACTTCATGCTGTTAGCTCGGCTTCTTGCGTTGAAAGAAAAGCGTTAAAGGGTCCCGAAGTTTTCTTTAGGAAAATCCTTTGATGCTCAAGTTAGCCAATGTGAAGAAGAAATAAAAAGTCTCAAAGCTCATTAGGCAAGGGTTCCAAGCTCTAAAAATTTTTATAAAAAGTCCTTAACTTGTGAAGTATGGGCCTACTTTTATAAATATTTTGAAGAAATAGTGTTAAGAGTTGGACTCTTCTTATAGGAATCTTGATGAACATGGCCGGTTAAGCAGGAAGAGATCCTTTCTCGAATTATTCGGCTAAGACTGCAGCTGATTGGCTTGAGGCTCTAAATAAAGATAGCACCGTGCAGAGGTCACTAACATCTTTAGAGTGAGCAGGCAGATCAACCAATTAGAAAGATCAACTACGTCACGCCTTGCTATCTATCTTACGTCGTTATGGTTACCCAGCCGAGCTCTCACGTCCTCTCTAGTCTACATCAGTGGCCCACAACAGAATCCAAGACAATTAACATCATCAACCTCCTCTAGCTGGAAATGAGTCCTCCACAGCGCTGAAGAGAGATTAGCAGCTAACAGCAAGGTTTAAGACATTGGATAAAGCTGGATGTGAGAATGTCACCATCATTATGCTACCCTGGTTGCGTGCGACTAACTCAAATTGCTTTAGTGAAAAGGGCCAAAAAAACCCAAAAAAAAAGGCAATCATCAATGATGTAATGGCCATCATGCATCCAATTTGGAGGTATGGCGCTCTCGTACATCGGATTGCAAACTTCCTATGAACAATTCTGGCTATATGATCAAATATAGCAAGCACAATAAGGTTTTATTGCATTAAAAAAAATTTAAAAATAATTTTCGAAATCCAGTGTATGTTGCAAGAATGTAGTGAACCTCAGTTCGACTCAATAAGAAATTAGTTCAGGTCTCGCTCGTTTGAACCTCTACTGCAGGATTTCTCCATGCCTGAGTAACTGAGAAAGCCTTAGGCCTGATTTAGGAAGCGTAAGAGATGACACGTGCGACAGAGATGATACGAACAAGGCCACGTGGTGGGTCGTGAGAATCTCACAGATGCTTTTTATTTTTTTTTTATTTTTTTATTATTAAATGCAAGTGTGCTAGTCGTATAATTTTTTGCAAATTTATCCTTCTAAAGATGAAATCTAACCTCTTGATAAATGATGCACGGCAACTTCATTTGACAAAAGAAAAGACGACTACTTCTCTATAATTAACATCAAATATCATTCTTTCACCATGCGCAAAGTAGTTTCTAGTAAGCGAAGCAAGTGATGGCTTTCAAACTTAGGCGGCAACATAGATCATGTCATATTCGACTGATGAATCCGCAGGTCCCACCAAAACCAAACGTCATGGCAAAATCTATGCAGGCTCGAACAAGCTCAGACTAACAGATTAAAAGGAACCAGAAAACCAACGACATCGTCAAGCGTTCCAGACCAATATATTTTGCTCAGTTCTGATGTCAGCGGCCGCAAATTGAAGAAAAACCCAATGCACTGCCATTTCAAGCATTGGATGTTTTATCTGTTAATTACATCAATGCTGTCGATATATCAAATCTCATGATGCAGGCCAAAGCATGCAAAGTTCTGATTAATATTTTTGAAAAGATCAACAACCTCTGACAGAGCTGCTGTATGTGTTTGTGGAAAGGCATGCGCATGTTGCCATGCATCTTTATGACATGAGATTCAATTCATGGTGATTTTCATACAGGAAGCAGAATTAAATTCTTCACACAACTTGAAGTTGTTTCAGAAACATATCAAAGTTTTGCTTAGAAAAAATACCTGAAACTTGTATGAGCGCATGTTTGTGCTCAGACATGAGAAATTGGCTAGGCTGCTTTAGCTTTTGCACTAGGAAAAAAAACTACACACATATACAGAATAATTTAGAATGCAGGTCTATAAGAAAACATCTTCCCATAAATGCAGAGTTTTATTCACCAGAGAATTTGGAGAAGTTTCAGCAACAGATTGAAAATCATTGACAAAATATTAGCATAACAATAAAGCCTTTGCCCTTGTAATCAGAAATTATGCTGAATTAGCTGTAGCTAGAAAAATCTCCAAAAAATACTTATCAAAATTGTCTACTCGCAGCACTTCTCTATAACACATTGCAATAAAAAAATAATAACAATTAAATACTGGCTGCATGCACCTGGTGCTGCACGGAATTTCATCAAGTGGCACTTTCCAGTCCCTCATAAAGTTTATCTTATGGAGCAGCACACACTAATGCTGGAAAAATATCAACTGATCACTTTGGAGACAACCCCAGCACCGACCGTCCTCCCTCCTTCCCGCAATGCAAATCTTTGCCCTATCAAATATATATAAATAACTAAAAAGCAAGCACACTGAATTGAATCTCATGTCATAAAGATGCCTTATTTAATATAGGATGGGCAACCCAACTACAAGATTCCCTCAAGCAATTCAGGTAAGTGATTTAATTTGAGCAAAGATGGCCAATAAGAACCATATAGATTGAACTGGAGAGAGAAGACAACTCTAAACATGATCTTTGTAGTAGTGAAAATATGTGTTCTCTTAGCCAAAAGTAGTTCACTCTATAAGACTACCAGGCAACAAGATAAAATTGACAGTAGAATCATTCAAAAATCAACTCTATATAAATTTTAATCAACATCACATGCAAGATAAATATTATATGGATCATTCAACCAAGAATGTGTCAATGTCTGTAACAACAAATAATAGAGTGAGACTTTCAAATTTCTTTATGTATCTTTCAAAGTTAAGCAAACATCACATATGTTGAGAGTTATTTTATAATATGTTTAATTTCTAGTTGGACTGTAATATTTGTAGGTCAATTTCCCTCTAGCAGTAGACCATAGAGACAAATCATTACATGCATGCACACATGAATGCAGACATACATACATACATATGAAACTCCCCATACAAAGTCAACATTGAAGTATTAAAGCTGCATCTAGATCATCACATTATACCAGTGAGATGACGAACTGGATTAAGAAGGATAAAGGGTTCTGTCAAGATGCGAATAGAAGCCCCACTGTCCCATGATGGACTAGTCCACATCTGCCACTCCCAATATAAATTTTAGCTAACTTCATTATATGTCTCTCTTGAAAAACCTTCATTATATGTGGTTTGTATAAGTTCAATCATCTTACATGAAAATGCAACCAAAAATTATTTTCTAGAGCCACTTGCCCCTGGTGCACCTATCAGATTAAGCTATTCTCAAAGTAGCATTAGATTTCTGAAAATGTGGAATGGTATATGACAAAACATTACCTGCTTCAAGAGGAACTGGTGATATCAATTCAAAAATTGCTGTAACATTGTCACCAGGCATAACCATCTTCACATTTTCAGGTAATTCAACTTTCCCAGTAACATCTGCAGTCCTCATGTAGAATTGAGGGCTGTAATTTGAGAAGAAAGCAGTATGGCGACCACCTTCATCCTTTGTAAGCACATAAATCTCTGCCTCAAACCTCTTGTATGTCTTCAGAGTACCAGGTTTACAAACGACCTATAATCATGACAATAACTACAAATATTTTACATGAACAAATTGACAAGCCAAATTAAGATCATTGAATCAGAATTCAAGTCAATAAAGGCATGGACAATAAAAACAATTTAGAGATGAAGAGTCAGAGATGGTTGATCAAAGTAAATGTATCATCCCCAAAGTTACAAAAAAGAGGGCCTGTTGAGGATTTGAATTTTTTTAATAGCATGGGTGAATAACACAAACATATACACTGAAGTATTATTCTGCAATATGTGTGATCAGCTAATTGAATCGCCTACTTGGAAGGCTCTTAAAAATGAAAAAGTATAGAAGTAGACCAAATTAGAATTAGTATCTTTGTTTTTATAAAAATCATGGTTTCGAATCTCGATAGAACGTCCTATGGAACATCAGGATAAGTTGCTATCTCAAGTATCGAGACCGTCTCGCTTTTATCCCAACATCCCAATAAATGGATCTTCGGACACTTCTTGTCTCATAGGACAGGACAACAATGCATCTTATTTCATGAAAAAATTGAGATAGCCCCATCTTATGGGATTTAAAACCTTGATAAGAACTATAATTAGCATCAATAAGTGCATGCTTGTTATGGTGGAACTGACCTGTCCACGCTGTACATCTCCACGCTTCAGGCCACGTAAAAGAAGACCCACATTATCACCAGCCTACAAAATGCATTCTATTAAACAAGGGAAATTTGGCATATCAACCAGAGAAGGCATAAAATGTCCCACACACTAGTTATACCTGTCCATGGTCCAAGATCTTCTTGAACATCTCTACACCAGTGACTGTGGTCTTTGTAGGACCACTCTGTCAGAAACGAATAAATAGATGAGAAATTATCAAAATCACTTCCATTACGAAACAATTGAACTTTATCTGAATTTGATTAAAATTCTAATATTTTATCCTCTTTTCTTCATTTTTAAATATTTTTCTATTTATGAATATTTTGACAAACTTCAATGCACCCTTCATCAAGTGCGCATGTCCGTATAATGAGAGAAAACATACAAACATAAGCATCTGAGTCATAGTGCTTGCATAACACCATACAGAAACCAACTTGGTCAGTAATGTTAAAAAAGCAGCATCCATTCACTCTTACAATGTGCCTGCTATGTGACAGATGCAAGAGATTACTAATAATTTTTCTTTTTCGAGGTGGTGCCCAGATCTAGCACACTCCTGCACTCACACCAACACATCATGTATGCATGCCTGCACTTGCACTTGCACGCATTCATGTAGACAGAAAAGACCTGTTTGGAACCAGAATAGCAAAGGACACAAGGTGTAGTTCTAAATTCTAACTAAGATTAAGCATTGACTTTTGAGTGCAATTAACATTGAGTTATATGTGTGCTTAAACAAGTCCAGTGTGCATTTGCTGCAAATAGCTGAGTGTACGAATGGCAATGGGGCGGGGCGGCCCATCCCCATCCCGGCTAACGGGGATACCTATGGGGATCCCCATCCCCATAGGGATCTCTATCCCGCCTACCTTATTTTTAATAGAGCCCCTATTTCCATTCTCACGAAGATCCCCATCCCGCCGGGTACCATATCCCTACTTACCTCATTTTTGACATTAAAATATTCATTTTTTAATTTTGATTCTCACTACATTTTAAAAATAAAAATAAAGTATTGAGTTTCATAAAACAAATGAAATAGATTCATATAAATTTACCACAACTACAAATTTTATGAGCTAATTCATAAGAAACATATTAAACCATAATTTTAAAGAGCATAATAACATAAATTTATGATCGTGACTTAGTTTACACAAAAAAATAAATAAATAAATACATCGAACCATAAATCTCAATAAATAAAAAGAAGGTAAGAGCAAACGGTCTTAAGGTATTTTAGAGTATATATAGGAGTTATATTTAGGATACTAAAATAATATAATAGCATTTAAGTAATATAAAATATAGAAAATTCTATGGGGTAGGGATCGGAAATCCTGTGGGGTAGGGAGTACCCTTTCCGTCCCCACCCCATCCTCATTTATTAGGATAGAATCTTTCCCCATCCCCATCCCCATACCATGGGAGAAATTCCCCAATCCTCGCCCCATTCAGAGTGGGTCCCCATGGGGATCGGGGAAAATGAGAAAAATTGTCATTCCTAGCTGAGTATGACCATAAGGAAGTAAAGTATAGTGCTCCAAAATATGGAGCAACCTAAAAATTTCAACTTACTTGCATTAAACCCAATATCTCAACATCTTCCCCAGCTTTAATGGTCCCTTGTTCAACACGTCCAGTTACAACAGTTCCACGTCCCTGTAGGACAGAAACCATAGAAATTATTAAACTGGAATTATGACAACATGTAAAAACAAAAGTTACCATATTTCAGCATATAATTTTAAGGTCTATTTTGAAAGGAAACAAAACAACCATTGAAACATCAGAACTATTGTTAAGCTCTTGGTTCCATAATGCACCAAAGCAAACCATTATAGAAGATACACCAAGAAACTAGATTTTAATCAAAATACCATAAAAGAAGTACCAGCATATTTGAGGTTCTAACTCCCTTAACTTACGAACTCATATAATTTTCTAGGTGAGCCCCAAGATCAAAGTTTCAAATACAGATCTAAATATTTTTAAAATGCATAGAACACTGTTGGGCCAAAGAAACCCCAGGGGTATGAAACGCTAACACAAGTACAGAAAACACAGAGTACAGATATCTTTACAGGTAAGGTGCAAATAATATTCTCAAAGTAATGTCACTAAAATGGACAGCAGTAAAACTAAAAGAAAGAAGAAAAATTTAGAAGTTCTGAAAAGGAAGCAAAGGAACAAGTTTCTGCCAATAAAATAGCACAAGGGCATGAACTTCACCTGCATACATCTTTACAGAATAACCTCATCTAGAACTAGCAGCACAATATTCTGGTACAATACAAACTCGTGACCATATTCAATTAGATGTGAGATGAAAAATCTTATCAAGATCTTTAATTTATTCACACAAAATACTAATTGAAATGTGCACACAATAGTCACCTTGATATATCCAACATGCCATTTACAACCCCTATAAGAGAACAACAATCTGAGAAGCGCTCTCCGGCATGTTTCTCAAAAGATGATCCCAACTACCATAGTTCTTCTTTTCCATGTACAATCTCAAGTTGTCACCACAATCTGATCGTAAACAAGCACCACACCCTCTCTTTCTCAGTGCTGCTGTTCATACCCAATGACTTGATGAGATAATACAACCAGTCACTTAAATTTCTCCTCTCCTTTAGTGGATCATTAGAACCATTAAGGCCTTTTAATCTTTGCCAATTACATGGCAACCTTTTTTATCATCTGAATGCATAGCGTGTGTCTTATACCAGCTGCTACTTTGAAGAAGGTAAACTTATTGTTATGAAATACATTATAATAAAAAGGAAACTGATAATCTTATAAATGATTAACACATTTTATTTTCTCCCATCACATTATAATGGTCAAACCATCAAACATTCCCAAGTACATCCTCTCATGAGTGATCAACAGTCCATCACAACCATCTAGCCTTTTCATGACTAATTGGGGCCAGCTTGATCCACAGTCCTTTAGATAGATCTTAATCATTCATTAAGGTCCTCTCTACCAATCATGGATCATGGGAATTACAAGTCATATAATAATAACTGGGTACAAAGTCAACAGGAACGCAGTTGCTTTCTCACTCAGACAAACTTCTAATTCAATAAAAAATAATGGGACCAAATTGTAATCACCTGAATTGAGAAAACATCCTCAATAGGCATGAGGAAAGGTTTGTCAAGCTGCCGTACAGGTTCTGGTATGTATTCATCAACTGCATCCATTAATTTTAAAATGGCCTGCCTTCCTATTTCATCATTAGTGCCTTGTAAGGCAGACAAAGCTGAACCCCGAATGATTGGAATTTCATCACCAGGAAATTTGTAGAAGTTAAGCAGCTCTGTAAAGGGAGGAAAACAATAGAAAAAAGTTAAAAATAGTAAACAAAGTTAAGAATCATTTAACATTTAAACAGAAACAAAGATGCTCATGAAAGCGTACCACGGAGCTCCATCTCAACAAGTTCCAGTAACTCTGGATCATCAACAGCATCAACCTTGTTTAGAAAGCATACAAGTGATGGTACACCAACCTGAACAATAGAAACAAGAAGTAAATAAGCTAATTGATGTTAATATCATAAATAATTTCGGAATACTTGCCAACAACTAGCTAAATGAGTGAAAAAATAGCTACCAACCTGACGAGCAAGTAGAATATGTTCCTTAGTTTGCGGCATTGGTCCATCTGGTGCTGACACAACGAGAATGCCACCATCCATTTGAGCAGCTCCAGTAATCATGTTCTGCAATTCAATCAAATTAATATTTCACAAAACCATGTACTGTTGATATGTTCAATTAACACAGACACACATAGCTATATAACAGCAACAAAGGAAACATGTTGAACTGAAAAATCATCCAGAGCAATCAAAAGACCAGCACCCCCCCCTGCCCACACACACACACACACACATATAATATATGTATGTATGTACGTATATGTGTGTGTGTGTGTGTGTGTGTGTGTGTGTGTGTGTGTGTACATATATATACATATATATCTGACTGTGTGTGTGTACAAGTCCTACCTTCGAAACAAATATTTTATAATGATGACGACAGATATTTTTTAATGATAGCCATCATATTTGTGGGGCTATATTACCAAGACTCGCATCAAATTCTCAGTGACACATCAGTAATTCTACTACATTTAACACTTCCTAAATAGCAAATAAGAATAAAAAAAAAAACTATGCATTGTGACTCCTAAACTTCTATAATTATCTTCTAAAATCTCTCCTTAAAGACTTGAAAAGCAATTAGTTCATTAGACCCAATTTCAACTCTTAATTGTGTTTGGTGCTCCAACATGCATTTATGATGTTTCTGGCAGTTGGATAAGTTCCCAAAACAATTTGATCGCTTGCCAATCACATAATCTAATCCATTCATTGATTGCATGGTAATCTAGGCACATCCAGTATCCATTTTTGCACTCATTGCATTTTCCTCCTCCAGAGCTCTTCTTCAATGATTGCTTCATCAGTTTTTTTATGACTCCACAGAATTTTTGATTTGCGCAATAAGTGATACAGATCTTTGTTTTAAATTGTTTTGGAATTCCGGATTGCTGACAGTTCTGGACACTTGGACAGAAACAGGGAAAAGAAATAATAAAGCATGACAC
Source organism: Metroxylon sagu (assembly GCA_017589505.3). Classification (NCBI taxonomy): domain Eukaryota; kingdom Viridiplantae; phylum Streptophyta; class Magnoliopsida; order Arecales; family Arecaceae; genus Metroxylon; species Metroxylon sagu. The sequence continues at coordinate 635,638 of JACVBY030000647.1, read as the reverse complement.
TGCTTGTCACTCCAGAAACAGTATCTTGCCTATCTTGGACAAAAAATATTAACACTGGACACAGATTTTTTAATCACATGAGACCCCAGTGTAAGTGATGGCATTTTAATACTTGGCTACCTAAAATACTAGGAAAAATAATCCTCAAGTGTCAAGTGTCAGACACTTTTATCTTCTCTCTTGGTTTAATAGGAGATGCACATATGTTTTATCTACGCAGATTAACAACTTTAGTATGCAGCATATTTTAACATGCACGTATGTTTTATATTCACATAACTGGGTTGTAAATAGTGCCCTAGTTTCAATATTCTGGAAGTCAAAGTGTCAAACACTGTGGCAATTTGGCACCTGCCAGGTGTCAAGGTAACAGAATTGGCTTGCTTAAGACGGGCCAAAAATGACCCTCATAGAAAAGCTTGAGCGCCAAGCAAGCCAATGTTTGTAAAGAGGTTAAAGAGCCAAGGCCAACTCTTTCAATTAACCAAGAATAGTTTGAGTAAACACAATCACTCATAACACACTACTTGGAGTGGACTTTTATGCCATGTTTGAGTGCTTCCTTGCTAGTATCAAGAAACATTGCTGCAGCAATGACATTCTGCTTTCTTGACTACACCTCAAAAATTCCTATGATTATTACCTCTGTCCTCCTTAAAACACCTCCTTTGTTGATCTTGCTTCCCTCTTCACCTTGGTACCAGCCACCAAAATGCTAATTTGAGTCAATTTCATCGTTACTTTTCATTAGTGGTCAAAAGTTTCTAGGTTACCATATGGAAAACATATCCCATGTGGAATTCATCTTACCACATTCAAATATTTATTTTGCATCTTTTGCATTAAATACAACCTTAAATTCCCTAAAGGTCAAAATCTCTTCTTAACAATTATTATGCATCATAAAAGCATATGATGCATAGAAGAATTCTTGTGCATCAGGTAATTGCCCTCTCTTGTTCTCAATCTACATCTCTTTTCCTCTTGTCTAATCAGCTGCACCATCTTTTCATTTGTTTCTTCATCTTTAACAACCTTCCCACTAGCTGCCTGCATCATCTTTCCTTTCTCCTTTGTTCTTAAACAACTTAATTACTTTCTTCTAACTCTCATCTTTTCCTGTCTTATTTTACTCTCATTTTACTCTTGTCCTTTCTGATTTTATGTTCTTTCCCTTCTCGTAAATTCATTCTGTGGGTGGTGTCAAGTTAGCTATGGCCACCATACCTCCCAATCCAGCAACCATATCAATAAGGGCTTTGGGATTAATTTTCAGCATACCATAGTTATCCATAACTTGGATCAGGTCAACTATTCATCCAAGTTGGTGAAGAATTACAATATCCATCAGGCCTATTAGTTGTACCAGGAGATATAAAGCCCTGTACTATCAAATTTGTTGAGTTGTAAATGGGGCATGCTCCTAAGTAGGTTTGCTTAAGACATATTAGCATGAGGAACAGTAGTAAGCATAGATACTTAGACAAAAGGTACTAAAAGACAAAAAGCCTAAACAATATACATATGAAAAATCAATGAATTAAGTACCAGATAACATCTACATAATAGGTAATGTGAGGACATGACCTTTCTTTCCTTTTTAATCAGTATAAGTACATGAAGAAATAATGCAAATGTGAGGAGATGAACAATTTGTCTGAGTATCATAGACACAATACCCCTGGAAGCATTAAATATAAGAATTCTTCATAAGCTTTACAAGCAAGAGCTAAAAGTGTGGTAGTTACTGCAGTATATCATATAAAAACAGCATGATAGGTAAAATGCTTGGTCCAGCTCAAGGTCGTATCCACAAATTTTACACCCAGTCTCATACACTAAGAACCTTTGTGATCATTGCAAATCAGGTCTAGGCCTGGCCTGTCAGTTGTCGAGATCAGGTTAAAGCCCCACCAAAACTCGACAAAGTTGGACCACAATACTAACTAGGTTACCCAAATGTGACTCAACCTGATAATCCAACTAAATAATCAGGTCGGCTTGAGTCTAAGTTGAACCAACTTGGTCACAAACCAAATCAAGTGAAATATCTTTCGTAAAGGATATTCGATCATATATACTCATAACTTTTAAGCTCTGTTTGGTTGCTGAGAAAAGGAGGAAAAAACTTGTTAGGAAGGAATCTTCTTTCAGTTGTTTGGCAGTAAAAAGAAAGAACAAGGACAAAAAATCAGAGAGAACATAAAATGCCAAAATTTTCCATAACAAGCTTAAAATTCTTCTCAAAAAGCTTTTTAAGAGAAAACAACAAGAAGGTAAGCAGCCCAAGATAATTTAACCACTTTCTCATCAGTGTTTTCTATAATTTCCTTTAACCAAACATGTGAAAATTCTTGGTTTTGTTTCTTTTTCTTATGTACCAACTTCTCTTTCCTTTCTTTCATTTTGGCATCAACCAAACAAAGTCTTACATAATATAAGAATAATATATGCATTTATATAACAAAATCAGGGTTTAGGTTTTGATTAAATTGATTGCTAGGAGGTTAAGGCTACCATTCTACAACTAACATTGATTCCTTATACTCCTCTAGTCTTGCACCTCATCCTAGAGCCCCCCCCTTTTTACCTTCACCACCACATCTTAACCCCTACTACCATTACAAAAGTTGTTAAGTGGATCAGATAGTAGGTAGAGCTGCAAGCAATTTGATCATGGATCCTCATGACACTGAAACATAAGACGGAGCTGGAGCAAGAGGCAAGTATGAGACATTCCACATCTATCACAGATGCACTCCACAAACTTAAAGGTGATGCTACTGGCGAATACAATAACCACCAACAAGAGGTGGCAACAGGACCAATATTTCTTTGAAGAAGTAGGTCCCTCTCTCTCACCACCCAACTCACTCTCCCACCAACACACCATCGACCTTGTTCCCCACACCACCAAGCCCACCCCCTCACCATCACCTATCCCATGTCCAATTGCTGCCATGTCGAAATCCATTCCTAGCACAGACCCATTGCCAGCTGCCCCTTTCGTTCCTTTCTTTCCCAAACTAAAACCCATAGCTAACCACTGCTCTGCTCTCCTTCCCCCACCTTAAATTGAACCTAACCCTACCTTTAATTAAAAAAAGGCTAGGGCACGGAAATATTTGGGTCAAGTAGTTGTAAGTCAGACCAGGCTTTGGCCAACTTATGCCCAACCTAACCATAATCTTGAGTTGAGTCACCTATCAACCTCTCCTGTATATTAGTACCAAACCCCAAATCCAAAACATCTCATGGGTCTCCATTTAGATGCACATTTGACCAGTAAACCTTCAGGTCCGAGGTTGTGCTTGGCTCTGATCTAGACTGGAAACAGGTTTTCGAGTCTAAATGACAGCATTACTCTTTTCTTTCTCTTTATACAATTAGTGGCAGTTCTTCCTTTGTACAACTTTGTTTCTTCTCTACAACACGGCTAATGGTAACCAGCAAGAAAGTAGTGCAACCTCATATTTCTGGTTACATCAAATAGAAAAATGACCAAAAGATTGTTACATCAATTAAAAAATTAGCCTGACATCCAAAATTCTAATCACCTCACCCTTATGTTTTATAAAATCATCTTAGCATAATATGACATGATATAATACAAAGCTTTGAACTTGTAAAGAGATTTATCATATAATAGCCTCAAATTTTAAAATATTTGGTTAAGATGCTACAGTCAACAAAAGGATAAATGATTCTTTTGGGGCCAAATGAAAAGAAAAACATATGTATTTTCAGGTCTTACCATTCAAGATGGGAATTTGAACCCTGGCTTAGGGCCTTTGACCCCTCAACTAGTCTTAGCCTCCTAAAAGATACTTATCATATTATGTCGTACTGATACATACCATCCCATACCCGTATCGAACTGAGACTCAGTACCAATGCATACCAAGTGTCTATACATTGAGCCGACCTGCGTACTGAGCATACCGATACTGCATCAGTATAGTACCAATATGGAGACCGATAGTAAGACAGCAAACCTTAACCCTTACTATAATACTTTAACATATTAATGTGAATATTTGAGCACAAAACATCATCACCACACTAAAATGACCTTTTGTTATATAAAATAAGGATTGAAGACTCAATGGGACGAGAGCCGTCCAAGCCGTCCCAAAGAGAAACCGATACCTAAGATGGGTGCGGGTCTCCAATCCGGCCATCAACACATCATCCTGTCGATCTCGTAGGCATACCGGCCAGGACGCAGGCCGAAATGCATTGTCAGCTCACCAAGGAGGCATCGTCAGCTTTGAAATTTTCTCATGACCAGGGGTTGAGATATTAGAGGGACGGCAAGCATTCCACCGACTCTTCCAAGTTCCATCGTCTTTGATCCGTGATAAAAAAAGATTAACGGATGTAGGAAAGAAAGGAAGAAATGTAGGAAGGAGAGGAAGAAGGGAGGGAGAAAAAAGGGGAACGCCTACCTTTCGAAGCCCTCCCATTGTCTTCGATCCGCGGTGAGGAAACGGGGAGGAAGGAATGCAAAGAAAAGAGAAAAAAAAGAAAATGCTCGAGCGAGAGGAAGAAGAGAGGCGAAGGGGAAAAAAAAAGCTCGAGCGAGAGGAAGAAGAGATGCGAAGGAAAAAAAAATGCTCGAGCAAAGGTTATGGATGCTGAAACTTTTTGATTTTTTTAAAGTTCTTATAGGTAATTAGTTTAGTAAATTTTAATTTCCTTACTATTTCATAGCCAACCATTGGTCATTGTGGTTAATGGGACTGGTTTAAGATGGCGATAGAATGCAAGTTCGATTCAATCTCATTCCATTTTTTATTTCCCATCAATTAAATTATACAATTTTTAAAAATTATGTATATAAAAATATATAAAATAATATTAACAAATAATATGATATAAAAAAATGTAATATCTTTTATTTGTAATAGATATAAAAATGTAAATAATATTTTTATTTGTTTTACTCATCTAAAACTAATATTTTGAAAAGCAAAAAAAATAATTTGAATAAAAATTTTTAAAAAAATTTAGTAAGATGGCAATTAAGTATGTACATTTAATAAATTTTATACATGCTTATTTTGTTATAAAACATTTTTTAGTTCCCATCAATTAAATTATATAAAATTTTTTAAAAAATATGTATATAAAAAATATAATATGATATTTATATTTTTTATTAAAAATAGTGCATAAAATTAACAAATAATATGCTATAGAAAATGCCAATCACCCTTTATTTATAACAGATATAAAAATTTAAATAATATCTTTTATTTATTCTACTTGTATTTAAAAACAATATTTTAAACTTAAAAAATAATGGATCATGATGTATGCTTTATAGATAGAAAGTCTTGTCTCTACGTTTATTTGTGCATGATTTGTAAACCAAATATATGCTCACCATGGTGATTGAATTTATCTAAGAGTTTTTTGCCTCAATTTTTGATGATTGTCATAAGGGATAGACAATAAAACCCATCTATTTTCTTGTGTAAGATAGATTAGAATGCTTCCATGACATTCAATGATTATCCATATGATATATTTACGCAACAAGTTGAAGCCACTCAAGGGGACCCCTTTTTTTAAATCAAATAAAATACTAAAGATTCATAAATGTTTTCTACTAAAAATTCACAAATATTTTCTTTTAAAAAATGTCCAAAACAAGTAACAAAGTGCCTAACCGAGACAGGGACCTCCCGTCCCACGAGATATAAAACCTTAATATAAAATTCATAAAGCTCTACACATTTAGTTAAATGGCCATGTAACCTAGAAAAATTAAGGAAATGACCAGATTCGGGAACTTTCCAAGGTCTAATCAAATTGATGAAAACATTTAAAGATGCCAAGAAATTAAATACAACTATAGCCTATTGATGAACCCTTTACATATTGATGCATCCAAATAGTTTTGCAAATAATCTTATTTCAGCTCAAACTTACCAAAGCATTATAAAAAGGGATTCTATATTACACAATGCCCCAAAACGGCATGTAATAGCATTTTTTGGATTCTTTATCTTTTTCTCTATTTTCTCTTTTTTATCTATCTTGACTTTTTGGGATGAAACTCTGATAAATGGGAAAAAATGCCAAAGGAACCAATACTACTAAATCAAGACCCCGTGGGCCCAACCAAAACCAAAACAGAGATTTCAAGCCTTGGCTACAACATCACCACATCAATCCTAGCGAATAAATTTATAATTGTCAGGAAATGAAACTATACTCCCACATCCTATTCAAGAGGAAACAAAAGTTGCACGCCAACTAAGATTTTGTCAGGATACAATGTATATTAACATCAGCCACACAGATCAAGATGGCTTGTTCCATCTTGTTTCTATATGATCATTATAGAAACAATCTAAGCCCTATTTTACTCTGCTAAGTTAGCATACATGACATAAACAAAGGGCTTGGATTCCTAAATTATGCATTGGTTTAGAAAGGGAATTTTAACACTGTTGTGATTAACAAAAAATATTCCACTTAGCTTCTGCTTTCTCCTATACAGAAAAGGTTATCTTCATTTCTTTTATAAGGTTTGTTATCACTTTAATGTCTTCATTAAGGAACAGATGTTATAATCTTTAAATTACAAATACTAGATCTTCTAAGTGAATGAATTAATATACGCAGGAATAAATGAAAAGAGAAGCATACAGGAACAACCATAATCACAACCAACAAATTTTATCTTGATTCTTGATTATTTAACATTACCAAAATAATTAATCTTTGCCATTCAATCTTGCATATGAACATTATAGTTCTCCCATATTTTATCTAAGTCTCAATTTTATAACCTCCTCCAATACCTCTCAACCAAAATTTAAAAGTCCTCAGGGGGTATGTTCCTTAGCCATCTTAATCATTTCTCCTCATTTTATATTTTCTTGGTGTTAATTTTTTACTACTCACTCACAGTTGTGCAGTTTTGCCATGCAACTACTTTAACATTCTCATCTTCGTCGTGGTTTCCTTTGATTTCTTTTATGTATTTCATGACTTGTAAACTTTTCTTGAGCGTTGGGTCAGTCCCCTGACCTTATGAATATGCCAATTGCGTATCTGATATAATTTCTGAAACTAAGCATGTCGGGTATTATGAGAATTTACCTTAACATAATCTGCATGTCCCGGGCAATCTACGTGAGCATAATGCCGCTTAGCAGTCTCATACTCCACATGAGCCTGAGAAACCATGTTAAGAATCTCTATAAGTATCACAAAAATGATTGAAGTATCTCTGCCAAGGCACATTATACAACCTACTTCAATCCAAAAATGTCGTAAAACATCAAAGGGAAATAAAATAACCTAACTGTTGCAATGGTAATCCCTCTAGCTTTCTCCTCTGGGGCCTTGTCGATTTCATCAAAAGCAACTGCCTTGGCTTTTCCCTCTTCAGCAAGAACCTGACAGCAACAGAATCCAGTTATTAACACAAAACCATGCAGGACAATCCTTTAAATTTAATTTTAAAAGCTTCAAATTCCCCACAGTAAAAGACACAAAAATGAAAGATTTAAAAGAACAGCAAAAATCAGAGCAAATGAAATATCAAACCCATTAAGACAGTTCAACCTTAGTAATTGCTGCCGTGAGTGTAGTTTTCCCATGATCAACATGCCCAATGGTACCAACATTTACGTGAGGCTTCCTGTGGCAACAAACAACTTATGATAAGAACAGAGTTACATTTTTAGCGGACATCATTAAATTAGGTTGGAGTATGCACTACTGAAAACAATCCACTGTGCACGAGAAAATCATCAACTAACCCTGGTATCAACCAAGGCAAAACCCTAACGTTAGAGATCCCCTGCCAGCACCTCCGGACCTATGTTGCTGCTACTGAATGCAAACCGTTGTGCAAAAAGAGCATAATTGATCAACTAATAGGCAACACAGTGTGGCAAACAAATGCAACTCTAATAGGAGGATTGAAATAACTCAATAGTCCTTGAACTTGGAAGAAGAGAACTAAAGAAATAAAACTAAACAGCATAAAATACTTAATGGAAACTACCCATATTTTCAAGCAGGGACAGCAGCAACAACAACGATAACAAGATGGACTCATCGCAAAGGAAGAGAACTACAGCCTCGAAGAACAGAGAGCATCAAGGGGAAAAGTTGAAACTTTCATCTAAATTACATACGTAGACTGCAAAATCCCAGCATCGAATATCCATTGCATTCATACTTACGTGCGAGTGAAGGTGCCCATCGACCTCCTCCACCAAAATCCCGCCTCGAAGACACTCGCCCCATTGGAACGCAGCAAAGAGTGCGGCTCCGGAACCGAGAAAGGGCTCGAGATCGCTCCTCGGACGCAAGAGTAATAGAGAGGGGAGGAGAAGCGGAGAAGGCGCCTCGAGCTCGAGTTTCTCAGGACGGCCGCGGCTGCCATGAAGGAGGCGCCTGCGAGGACGGAGAAGACTGTGAAGCGAGAGGAGGATGAAGGGGATGAGATGTAATGCCGCGAGGATGAGGTTTGACAAGGGTTCAAGGAAGAAGGCTTCGGTTGGGCAAATTAGGGTTTTGGTGCCGCGGATAAACGAAGACGTCACGCCACAAGCCTGAGGGTTTTCACAGGGTTTTCGGGGGCGGTGAGCGGAGGGTAGAGGAGGGTTTCTTGTACGCTGCCAGACGCACGCCAGGTGCATGCTCTGAAGGGCAACTGTGGATGGATGGTGAAGATCCAAGGCTGGCGGTGATCAACGGTAGGATCTCGAAAAAGAATTTTCGGAGCAGGTCACAGTGCTTGATGAGAAGATTTTTTTTAAAGAAGTATTTTAATCTTATAAATTTTTAGCTAAAATATAATTTTAGCAATGAAATTTCTTTTCAAACTTTCAATTATTGCATTCCCACGTTTCATTGCAAACTACCAGTTAAAATTGATAAATAATTATCATCCTAACATGAACATACAGAATGATTGACAAGATAACATCCTAATTATGTCATCAATTTTAACATGATCCTATATAATAGAGCGTTGAATGCAACAATCTTATGCCAACAAAAAATTTAAGATTCAAAATAAATTTTAAATAAAAGTTTAAGGTTTAAATTATATTTTTCATTTTTTTTGCATCACTTTTATTTTTTAAATAAAAGTATAAAAATCAAAAAAAATAGTTGATGTCATATTTTATTTCATATAAATAAATCTTATTGTTTCTAAAATGAAAGTAAAATTCTTATTTTTATATTTTAAAAATAAAAATTTTAATTTTACAATCACTAGTCATAGCGACTCTTGCCACCAGCGGCTTAGCACCATCTTACCCACCACCATATCACCTTCACGTAGCATCGTTATTATCTTTATGATATTATTAAGTACTACATCATTATCATTGATATTATCACTACATCATTATTACTATTACTATTGTTTTAGCCGCATAGCTGAAACTCTACCACTAACACCACCATCTATGCTACTTGCATCACTATTGTCACCTCTATCGCCATCATTATATTTATATTTTAAAAATAATTAATTATATCAAATATATTTATATTTTAAAAAAACTTATAAAGAAATAGGAATAAATTTTTTTTTTTTATTTGAAAATGACATCTTAGTTTACTTTCTTCAAAAATTTTTTATTAGATCTATTAAGTTATATTTTGCTATAATATAGCCCTTCTATTCATCTCTGTTACGTGACTATCACTAGATAACTTGGGCCCATATTTGTACCCGCAATACCCTAATCTTTTAGGCTGTATTTTGATGGGAATAGGGGGTAATCCCATATTCCCTTCTCTATTTTCCCAAGTGGTCCTCACGACCAGATAGAACAGAGTTATTCCTTGTTAAGACAAGGGATGAGATATCTATCACACTTAAATCATATCCCGTTCCAGAGGCTCAGATTGGTTTATTTTGTGGAATTGTGTAGATAGCTATTTTACTCGATTACCATAATGTCACTGTGCCAATTATTAGATCTGATCCGACCTCCATCACTTCTCCCTTATCCTGTACTACTCCCCTTCCTACTCTCCTCCATCTGCTCCTCCTTTTTCCAATCTCCATTAATCAAATTCACCTTGACCTTCAAGCTCCACCTTCCTGACTACCCCATGCTTCCTCATAAGGGGCATGTTGTGCCCTAGTCAAGCATCTCTTTCCATGGCATTACCCTTATCAAGTTAGTCTCCACAAATACCTAGACACTCATTCTCTTTCATCCAACCTTAACATTGTAGTTTCCCAAAAATTAGTTACTTGATGGACATGATTTATCCCAGCGATTTGTAGCTTTCCCTTCTGATTTTGTTGTTGTGGTTTGACCATCAAATTTGGGTTGCTTATGGCTTTGACAAACAAATTTGGGATGCTTGCCAAATTTAAAGATGAAATTTTAGATGCATTATCCTTTGTTTAATTTTTTTTTGGCTCAATGCCAGTTGCAAACCATTATTTTGTTATTTGTATGGTTGAAGAAGATAAGCTCTTTGAACTTGGTATTCAGGGGAGTAGAAATATGATGATAATTTTATTATCTAGAAAATCTTTCTACTTTATATCTAACTCTAACATGCTATCTATGTTCAAGAATAATGTTGCTTAAAGAAATATTTGAGCAAAAACAATTAATTCAAATTTTAATGATGTTAGGATAAAAGAAAAATAATTTTGAAATTATATTACTTGCTTGTATTTGCTGACTGGCCACATACATCGCTTTGATAAGTATAAATATAATTATGAACACATGTAAAATTAAGAAGAGATTAGGTATGAATCTCTTAAGGAATTAAGATGCTTGACCTGATGTATGATATCCTGTTTTATTTAAAATACTTGTAAATAAATAAAAAAATTCTAAATCATTCATCATTTCCTACATGTTTTTCTCTCATCAAACCACACCGTTCTTTTTTTTTTTCCGCCATCTGTCGTCTCATACTTCGCCGCCGGGTCTCCTCTCTCTTCGCCATCAACCGCTGCCACCAAACATCGGAAACCCATCCCTCCTGCCCTCTCTTCTCTGCTCTTTCTTCCTCTTTCGTTACTGGATTCTCGTCGTCGCTGGCTCTCTTCCCTCTCTCTCTCTCTCCCCTGCCGGACTTCACCGTCGACCTCGGCCACGTCGCCCTCCTCTCCGGCGAAGTTCACTACACACGGCTTCTCCTCGTCCCCGACGAAACTCGTCCACTGCCTCCGTCTCCTTCCTTGCTGCTGCTTCCCCTCCTCTTCCTCTCCATGGCTTCTTCTCTTATCCACCGCTATGTCCTCCTTCGTCGCTGTCACGGGAGTCATCTTTCCCGTCGCCGACCACCCGTCACGGTTTCCTCTTCATCTCCATCTCCGACAGCCGCCCAACCACCACCGCTGCCTCCCTTCTCTGTTACCCTCGCCGAGCACCAGCATCGCCATCGGATCTCACCTCTACGGTCCCCTTCTTTCTCACCGCCGCCGACGTCATGCCATTCCGCTGGCTTCTTCCTTATCTACTTCGCCAATCTCCATTCCCTGCTTGATCTCCTTCCTCTGTCTCTCTTCTTCCTCCTTCACCGCTGCCTTTGATCTCCTCCCTCATCTCTTCTTCCGTATTTGCTGCCGTCTCCTCCACACCACCGCCGTGATGCTGGAGATGGCGTCGGATGGGACGAAGAAGACGGCTCTTCTTGGTCCTTCTTCAGGTGGCCAAGTGAGTAGTTAAATGGGCTGGGTGATTACCTAATGGGTAATGGGCCGGCTGGGATTGGGTCTGGGCTGGCCTAATGGGCCTGATGGGTCATGGCCCAATGGGCTGGATAGGTCATCGGCCAGCTGGGTTAGTGGGTTTGGGTTTCTTTTAAAAAATAGATGTTGGGTTGGGTCCCATTTTAATAATAAATGGGCTGCCAGGTTGGGTTGGGCTGATAGCTACATAATAGTTGGGTTGGCCTGATGGGTTAATGGGATTGGGTAGTGTTCGTTGGGCTGGTAGATAAATGTTAAATGGATTAGGCTGATGACTTGGTTAGTAGTTGGGCTAACTAGTTAATCAGGCCCAAATCTAAAGAAGGATTCAAAGCTCAACATATTATTTGGGCTTGGGCTTTGGGTGATTAAGCATAGGTTAGTAGGAGCATTTTTGTAAATATAATGAAGTGATGAAAATCAGCAGTATTAGTAAATAATTAAATCTTGGTTAAAAGCAGTTAAGTAAGGATTAGTGGTCATTTTTGAGTTTTAGGCTAGAGGGATAAAATGATATTTTTTTTAATTAAAGATTTTGGTGATTAATTAATTGTTTATAGTTGATTATAGGTGATCATTGATTGATTTACCTTATATTGAAGAGTTATTGGAATAGCGACTTGAGGTAGAAATTCTATACCCTACTTTTGTGCAATATATTTTCATGATTTGCATGTTTGCATATTATTGACCTCGCATTGATTTTGATGATCACAAAACAATTAAGTAGGTTACTAATGACTTTGGTGAAGAATCACATGAAATGCAGGTATACAAAAGTCACCAAGAACATTTAAATAGATTCTAAGCTTCAAAAGAGAGAGTTCCAAGATCTGAAAAGGATGGTTCAAGCTTAATTTAAGTGAAACTCAGATGTTTGGCAAAGTTATCAAATGAAGAAAGTCCAAGTTTTGAAAGATATGACACTTATTCTCCTTAATGCAATGAGTTTTCTTATCCGTGGAATGATTTTTTAAAGTTTTGGAGACATTAGTCAACTCCCACGGTAGCTACTGGAATTTGGAATGAAAGATTGAAGCCATTAGCCGATCCACATGCAAGCTAACAAGTCAAATATGTGGCACAAGTGACTAAACAGTGGAAAGAATTAAGTTAGTTGGTTCTAAAGCCGACTAGTGTGACCATACAGTGGGCTTCTACAAGTTAGTCGGCTCTAGAGCCGGCTACTGTGGCAACCACAGACAATTTGACTGTGTACAGTGGGCTTCTACAAGTTAGTCAGCTCTAGAGCCGACTACTGTGGCAACCACAGACAATTTGACTGTGTTAGTTGGCTTTAAAGCCGACTAACTTGGCCTGGGATGGGAAAAATCCCAGGTTAGTCGGCTCTAGAGCCAACTAACACCCTGGAAATTTCTGCAACGGCTAGTTCTGACATTTCAACGGCCAGAAACGGCTACTCCAACGGTCCAATCCTTCAACCAACTATAAATACAAGTTAATGGGATGGATTAGTAAGAGATTAAGTGGATTTTTAAAGGATTAGAAGGGAGAAAAAGTGAGATTTATCAAGTCAAATTCAGAGAGATTTCAGCCTGTTCCATTTTGAAAAGTTACTATTGTGAAGTTTGAAAATACATTAATGCCTATTCAAAGCTCCCACCAACCACTCCAGAAGCTTCATCAAGTCCTCTTAACTCCAGCATACAAAGAAGTGAAGCTTATTTAAGGGAGAAAAGCTTCAAATATGTAAAGTTTCATTATTGCCTTTATTTGCTCATTAAGGAGCTGTTCTTGCGAACTTACTTCATCTTGTATCCTGTTGAGTTTTAACTTGGTTGAAACTTGTGTAGGGCATGCCAAACCCTTAATTGGTGTGTTATAAAGGCTCCTTTGTGCCTAGAAATAAGAAGCTAGCTTGATTAGCTAGGGTGTAATCGTTGGGAAAACGATTAGTGGAGAAAATTCCCAAGGGTTCTTGGGGAGTGGACGTAGGTGCAAGGGTTAGCACCGAACCACTATAAATCCTTATGTTTGTGTGTGTACGTACTGTGATTTGTTCTTATTTTGACACTTCACTATCACACTGTTTCATTGTTTTAAAATATTGCACATATTTGTTAAAAATTTTTCAAAGAACCCAATTCATCCCCCCTCTTGGGTTGCTTAGCTGGGCAACAAGTGGTATCAGAGCCGATTCTTTTGCTTATATTTGTCCTAATCGACAAAGAGTCCAAGATCTATGGCAGCCCAAATGAGTTCCTTATTGACTGAAGGTCAGTCCACAAACAGACCCCCTTTATTCAATAACACAAATTACACATATTGAAAGGCTAGGATGAAAATTTTTATTCAAGCACTTGACTATGATCTATGGAGTATCATTGTCAATGGCCCTCATACACCCATTCTTATAACAAATGGCACAGCTGAATGCTAAGGCCATGAATGTCTTATATTATTCTCTTGATGCAAACGAGTTTAATAAAATATCTACTTGTATTTCTGCCAAAGAGATTTAGGATAGACTTGAGGTCACCCATGAAGGCACTAATCAAGTGAAAGAATCTAAAATCAATATACTTGTACATAAATATGAACTGTTTAAAATGGAACCAAATGAATCAATTACTGATATGTTTACTAGATTTACTGATATTGTGAATGGCCTTAAAAGCTTTGGAAAATCTTATACTAACAGTGATTTAGTGAGAAAAATTCTGAGATCTTTGCCTAGGTCATGGGAAGCCAAGATGATTGTAATTCAGGAGGCAAAAGACTTCAACATTCTTCCTCTAAAAGAACTCATGGGATCACTGATGACCCATGAAATTCAAGTCAAGCAATATCTAGATGAGGAGGAGTCTAAAAGAGAAGAACCATAGCCTTGAAGTGCTCAGATCAAAAGGAAGAATGTGATGAATCTTCTGAAGAGAGTGAAGCGGATGATGAGCTTGCTCTCATCATAAGAAAATTTAGCAGATTCATGAGGAAAAAGAAATAAGAAGTGAAGAGAAGGCCACTGCTAAAAGAAAATTTCAGCAAAGAGAAGGAAAAAGAGCAGCCTCTCACATGCTATGAGTGCGAAAAGCCAGGACACTTTAAGGCTGATTGCCCACAATTAAAGAAAGGTCCCAAAAAGGCTAAAAAGAAAGCCTTGATGGCAACTTGGAGTGACAGCGATGATACAAGTTTAGATGATGAGAAGCAAGAAACTGCAAACTTGTGTCTCATGGCCTGTGAAGAAGAGGTAATCTCTAACTCTCAAACTAAATTTACATTTGATGAGTTACAAGATGCATTTTATGATTTACTTGCTGAATTCAAAAAGTTAGGCACCAAAAACAAAGATTTAAAAAATCAAGTCCAAAAATTGGTTTTTGAAAAAGAGAAGCTTTCAAATAAAAATTCTGTTTTAACCTAGGAAAATTTGAATTTGAAAAATAAAGTAAAAAAACTGAAACCCATTATGGACAAGTTTACTTTAAGTTCTTCAAAATTACAAATGATTCTTGATAACCAAACAGCTGTTTTTAATAAAGCTGGATTAGGTTATAATCTTTTGAAGAAGCAGAAGTTTTTGAAAAATATTTTTATTCCATCAAACAACTTGTCAAAAATTACTTATTTCAAATGTGGTAAACCAGGACATAAAGCCTATGCATTTAACTCTCATATCAACAAGAATATTAAGAAGATTTGGGTTCCTAAAGGAATCATTCATGCTAACCCCAAAGGACCCAAAAAAACTTGGGTACCTAAAAACATAACTTGAACTTGTAGCTGTAGGTGTGTCTTGTGACCCAAAATGCAAAAAGAAGATGGTACTTGGACAGCGGGTGCTCAAGACACATGACAGGTGATGAATCTCAATTCATCACTTTAGAAGCTAAGGATGGAGGAGTGGTTACTTTTGGAGATAATACTCAATGAAGGATTATTGGCATTGGTAAAATTGGCATCACTTCCCCTACCTATATAGATAATGTTCTTCTTGTTGATGGATTAAAGCATAATTTGTTAAGTAATTAGTCAACTATGTGATAAAGGTTTTAAAGTCATCTTTGAATCATCTGTTTGCTTGGTTACAAATCCTGCTGATGATAGCATGAAATTTATTGGTCATAGGCATGTAAATGTTTATATTGTAGATCTAAATGAGCTAAATGACCAAAACATGGAATGTCTAGTTGCCATGAATTCTAAGTTTAATGAATCTAGCTGATTATGATATCGTAGACTTGCTCATATTAGTATGGATTTGTTATCCAAATTAATCAAAAGAGATTTAGTCAATGGTTTGCCAAAATTAAGTTTTGAAAAAGATAAAATCTGTGATGCTTACCAATTTGGAAAACAAACTAGAGTTTCATTCAAATTTAAAAATGTGGTTTCTACTTCTAGGCCTTTGAAACTTTTGCATATGGATTTGTTTGGATCAACTAGAACCATAAGTCTTGGTGGTAAACGTTATGGTTTTGTAATTATAGATGATTTCTCTTGTTTTACTTGGGTTTTGTTTTTAGCAAGTAAAGATGAAGCATTTTCTGCATTTTTGAAGCTTTTCAAAAAAACTATAAATGAAAAAGGTCTTTAAGTTTCATCTATTCGTAGTGATCATAGAAAAGAATTTGAAAATCAAATTTTTGAAAGTTTTTGCAATGAAAAAGGAATTAGCCATAATTTTTTTGCACCTAGAACCCCATAATAAAATGGAGTAGTTGAAAGAAAAAATAGAACTCTTAAAGAAATGGCCCGAACCATGCTATGTGAAAGCAATCTCCCAAAATACTTTTGGGCTGAAGCAATTAATACAGCATGCTATGTTTTGAACCGAGCTTTGTTTAGACCTATTTTGAAAAAGATCCCCTATGAACTTTGGAAAGGTAGAAAACCAAACATAGGATATTTTCATGTTTTTAGATGTAAATATTTTATTTTAGACAATGACAAATCTAATCTTGATAAATTTGATGCAAAATCTGATGAAGAAATTTTTTTTGGTTACTCTACTAATAGTAGAGGTTATAGAGTATTTAATAAAAAAACTTTAGTGGTAGAAGAATCAATTCATGTAGTATTTGATGAAACTAATGAACTTTCATCAAGAAAGAAGGATGTAGTTGATGATGCAGGTTTACTTGAAGGAGTGTATGACATCACACTAAAGGAGAAAGAAGGCTCAAATGATCAAACTAATCAAGAAGACAGCATTGAAACACTCCAACAAGCTGAACCTCAAGGTACACACGACTTGAAAAAGGTGTGGAGGTATGTTCACAATCACCCCAAAGAACTTATAATTGGTAGTCCATCACAAGGGGTAAGAACTAGATCATCATATAAAGATGCATGCAATCATTTAGCTTTTGTTTCACAAATTGAACCTAAATGTTTTGATTAAGCTAAAAATAATCCTGATTGGATAAATGCAATGCATGAAGAATTAAATCAGTTTGAAAGAAATAATGTATGGACCTTAGTTAATAGACCAATAGATCATCCTATAATTGGTACTAAATGGGTTTTCAGAAATAAATTGAATGGGCTTAGAAACATCATTAGGAATAAAGCAAGATTGGTAGCTAAAGGTTATAATCAGGAAGAAGGCATTGATTTTGATGGAACCTTTGCTCTAATTGCTAGATTAGAAGCTATTAGATTATTACTTGCTTTTGCATGTTTCATGAACTTCAAATTATTTCAAATGGATGTTAATAGTGCTTTCGTAAATAGATATATTGCTGAAGAAGTCTATGTAGAACAACCATCTGGTTTTGAAAATCATGAACATCCAAACCATGTGTTTAAATTGAACAAAGCCCTGTATGGTTTGAAATAAGCACCCCGGGCATGGTATGATAGATTGAGCAAATTTTTGATAAGTAATAATTTTGTTAGAGAAAATATAGACACTATATTATTTATAAAAAGAGAAAATGATAATATGCTCATTGTGCAAATTTATGTAGATGACATCATTTTTTGCGCTACTAATGAAATCTTGTGTCAAGATTTTGCTAAGCTCATGCAGGGAGAATTTGAGATGAGCATGATGGGAAAACTTAACTATTTTCTCAAACTTCAAATAAAACAAACTGAAGAAGGAATCTTCATAAGCCAAAGCAAATATACAAGAGAAATTCTGAAGAAGTTTGGCATGAAGAATTTCAAATGTGCCAATACCCCTATGAGCTCATCATGCAAACTTGATATGAATAATAGTAGTAAAAATGTAGATTTAAAGCTTTATAGAGGCATGATAGGTTCACTTTTATATTTAACTGCTAGTAGACCTGATATTCTATTTAGTGTATGCATATATGTAAGATTTCAAGCTAATCCTAAAGAATCACACTTAAATGTTGTAAAAAGAATTTTAAGATATTTAAATGGAACTAAAAATCTTGGTCTTTGGTATGCTAAACAATCCTTTGTTGATTTGATTGGTTATTTAGACTCTGATTTTGCTAGTTGTAAAATTGACAGAAAATCAACTAGTAGAACATGTCAATTTCTAGGGGTTAACTTAATCTCCTGGTTTAGCAAGAAACAAACTTCAGTAGCTTTGTCTACAGCTGAGGCTAAATACATAGCTGCTGGGAGTTGTTGTGCTCAAATCTTATGGATCAAGCAACAACTAGAAGATTATGACATTAAACTTAAAGACATTCCCATAAAATGTGATAATACTAGTGCCATTAACTTAACTAAAAATCCAATTCAGCACTCTAGGACCAAGCACATTGAAATTAGACATCATTTTATTAGAGATCATGTTTAAAATAGAGATATAATTCTTGAATTTGTTAGTACTGATAAGTAATTAGCTGATATTTTCACAAAACCCCTCGATGAAAATAGATTTTATGAAATTAGAAGAGAGCTTGGCATGTTTGACCCCCTAATAAAATGAGTCAGCTACATAGATTGATTTTTTAAATTTTTTTCGGGCATGCTTTTAATGGTTAAAAATCATGATAATTAGCCCAACTGACCCCTCTATATGATCCCATAACATGCGTAGCTACTAAAAAATCAGTTTGTATGAAATTTCCTGAATTTTCTGGAGGCTAGGTGACTTTTTTCAGGTGTTAGTCGACTGGGGAGTCGACTAACATGGTGTTAGTCGGCTTGGATGCCGACTAACTCTAAGAGATGCTCGATTTAAAAGAAAACCGAACGCCTCTTGGTCTCCCACTTCTTCATTTCCTCCCCATCTTCTCCAAACTCTTCCCCAAAGCCAAGAACCCTCAAAATCCCTCACTCCACCCTCTCTAGATCCCTCCTTCCCTTCAGATCTAGTGTCCTAGCTCTATGGCTCCACGGATGAGGCTCCCCCGTGCATGGCAAAGTGATGCCCCGGAGAGCTCCCGCGAGAGAGGTGCGCAAGCCCCTACCGTGCCCTCTTCCTTGAGGTTCTCTGGCATCTAATCCTTGTCCACAAGGGCCATTTCGAACGGGAGAATCACGGATTTTGGTTTTCTTTTACGAGAACGGTTCTCCATTGGAAGAATGCTTCAATAGAGGTGATGGAGCTACATGTGTAAAACAAAGGTTGCCATCTACCCAAGACTGGTAAGGGAGTTTTACCAGAATCTTTCTGTTGATTTCACTTCTGCTTCATCTGTGGTGAAAGGGGTTAATATTGAGCTAGACTGTACCTCCATAGGAAATGTTTTGAGAGTTCCTGTAGGTGGAATTTGGGAGGATTTTCCTGAGGATAGAGCTCACAGGATTGAGACAATCCTTGGGATTGAGGATGGAGAGGGAGTAGACCGCTTGAAGGCCAACTCCCTAAATATGGAAATGAGATTACTCCATCATATCATCTCTAGAATTTTCATCCTCAGGACTGATAGTTTTCATTTGATCACTAAGAAGGATTTGACTCTCATGTACCATATAGTCAGTGACATCCCCTATGATTTTCCTGAGTTGATGTTGACTGTGTAGAAGAAAACAGTCAACAGAGCTAGATCTGCTCTTCCTTATGGTATGCTTCTCACCCATTTCTTTAAACACTTTGGAGTAAGATTGAAGGGTGAAGAGTCCACTAAGCTACACCATTTGGACTTCTACAATGACCACTCTCTGCATCGAATGGGATTTGTAAAGGTTAATGGTCGGTGGACTAGAGGAAGAGGCAGAGATGCTGAGGCAGATAAGCCAGCTGAGGCTGAGGACCCATCTTCATCTTCATATGAGGAGGCTGGACCAAGCTCTAGGCAGCATCCTGAGGAGCCCACTGCACCACAGAGGACCTCTATAAAGCTTAATCAGGATCAGCTACAATTTGCTGTCAGAGAGGTGACTCTGCACTCTCCAACAGAAGTTTAGGGGATAGTGGCTCGTCTATAGGTGATCTTATGATGGTACCTCACATTTCCACTGTAAACGAGACTATGTCTCAGATGATGATAAGATTAGAGAGGTTGGAGCACTCTATAAATGTTATAAATGGAAGGCTGCTGATGCAAGAGATGAGAGACCATGGATCTGGATCTAACCGTGACTCTGAGGAGATAGCCCGAGTGGCTGAAGAAGTGAGGCAGTTGAGAGCCAAGATTATTACCTTTGGTGGGAAATCTGAGAGACTAGAGATGTCTATTGGTCTTCTTCACCATCTGGTCTCTACCATCAGTGACCAGCTAGCTCCGGTTGCTTTTCAGCCACCTTTCCATCCTTTTTAGCCGCCTCCACAGCCTGGTTTCACATCTGCTCACCCTCGCTCTAGGCCACCTCATGCATCCTACCGCCTTCCTCCACAAGGACATAGCTTTGGATCTTCTGCTCAGCCATCTGTTGTATCCTCAGATGAGGAGTAGCTTAAGTTGTCTTGTTGTGTTTAGCATGTACTAGGACTTTTATGTATTAAAATGTTTGTATTAGAACTTGATGTTTGTAATGCTTATATGAAACTCTTTGTTATGAAATTTTATGTATGAAATTTTTTGCTTAATGAAATGTTCCCTTTTATAAAATTTTGTGTATGAAATTTCTACTTATGAAATGCTTCTTGTTAATTATATAAAATCTTCTACTTTAATTATCATGAAATTCCTAAAATTGAACTATCAAGGATGAGACATATGGAATTAAGTGCTTGACCTTTTACTTTCTTTTTGATTGATGACAAAAAGGAGGAGAATGGACCTAAGAAAAGATCAGAGAGGGTAAGCACACATTTAAAAAGGAGAAGGATTTTTCTTGTCATGTTTCGGCAACATTTTCAAAATTTTTATCATGTTTCAACAACGTTTTCAAAATTTTTATAATGTTTCAGTATGTTTTCCAAGTTTTCAAAAATTTTACATCATGTTTTAGCAAGCTTCAACATATTTCAATAAGTTTCTAAAGTTTCAAAAAGGAGCAATGTGAGCATATGTTTAGGAGGAGAAAAATGCAACAACATAAAACTGTTTCAGCGAAATTCAACCCCTTGAGAAGAAAATGGTCTTTTTGAAATTTTGCAACAAAAAGGAGGAGACAAAACTTGTTGGTTTCATCTTACTTTCATTTAAAACAATTGAACTTCTCTTGAAAACTTTCCTTGAAAATTTCGGCATCAAAAATCAAAGTTTTGACACACTATGCAGATTTTTGGCACGCTTTTGGCACATACTTGTTTAACTGCCGAAAATCTAAATTTTTAGAACCAAAATTGCAATTTCTGGATGAAGACTCAGTTTATTAGCATAAAACTTCATCCCTAGCACATAACTTTTGCATTTGGCACTGAATTAAATCGTTTTGGCACAAAATTCAACTTTTTTTATAAAAATTCAGAATTTTTGCTGAAAATTCAGCTTTTTGGCTTAAAATTCACTATAAATCTCATCAAAAATCTGATTTCTCTGAATTCAAACATGAAAAATGCATGACGTATTGTTTTCTCAAAAACCCTAATGAAAAAGTTTCAATTTTTGACTCATATCCTCACTTTTGGCATTCATTTCAGAAGTTTTGGGACAAAACCTCTATATGGAATTGACGTAGGATTTTTTTCCTGATATAAGCCAAATAGTCTCAACCGTGTGTTAAGTTCAATATTGCATTGCTTTAAATTGTTTAATTTATCATTTTAATTCTATACTTAATGGTTTTGTCATCATTAAAAAGGGGGAGATTGTTGACCTCGCATTGATTTTGATGATCACAAAATAATTAAGTAGGTTACTAATGACTTTGGTGAAGAACCACATGATATGCAGGTATACAAAAGTCACCAAGAACATCTAAATGGATTCCAAGCTTCAAAATGAGTCTATGGTTCAAGAGAGAGAATTCCAAGATCTAAAAAGGATGGTTCAAGCTCAATTTAAGTGAAACTCAGATGTTTGGCAAAGTTATCAAATGAAGAAAGTCCAAGTTTTAAAAGATATGACACTTATTCTCCTTAATGCAATGAGCTTTCTTATCTGTGGAATGATTTTTTCAAGTTTTAGAGACATTAGTCAACTCTCACAGCAGCTACTGAAACTTGGAATGAAAGATTGAAGCCATTAGCCGACCCACATGCAAGCTAACAAGTCAAATCTGTGGCACAAGTGACTAAACAGTTGAAAGAATAAAGTTAGTCAGCTCTAGAGCTGACTAACTTGGCTTGGGATGGAAAAAATCCCAGGTTAGTCGGCTCTGGAGCTGACTAACACCCTGAAAATTTCTGCAACGGCTAGTTCTGACATTCCAACGGTCGGAAATGGCTACTCCAACGGTCCAATCCTTCAACCAACTATAAATACAAGTTAATGGGATGGATTAGTAAGAGATTAAGTGGATTTTTAAAGGATTAGAAGGGAGAAAAAGTGAGATTTATCAAGTCAAATTTAGAGAGATTTCAGCCTGTTCCATTTTGAAAAGTTACTGTTGCTGAAGTTTGAAAATATATTGAAGCCTATTCAAAGCTCCCACCAACCACTCCAAAAGCTTCATCAAGTCTTCTTAACTCCAGCATACAAAGAAGTGAAGCTCATTTAAGGGAGAAAAGCTTCAAATCTGTAAAGTTTTATTATTACCTTTATTTGCTCATTAAGGAGCTATTCTTGCTGAACTTATTTCATCTTATATCCTGTTAAGTTTCAACTTGGTTGAAACTTGTGTAGGGTATGCCAAACCCTTAATTGATGTGTTGTAAAGGCTCCCTCGTGCCTGGAAACAAAAAGCTAGCTTGGTTAGCTAGGATGTAATCGTTAGGAAAATGATTAGTGGAGAAAATTTTCAAGGGATTCTTGGGGAGTGGACGTAGGTGCAAGGGTTAGCACCGAACCACTATAAATCCTTGTGTTTGTGTGTGTGCCTACTGTAGTTTGTTCTTATTTTGATACTTTATTATCATACTGTTTCATTGTTTTAAAATATTGCACATACTCGTTAAAAATTTTCTAAAGAACCCAATTCACCCCCCCTCTTGGGTTGCTTACCTGGGCAACACATATATCATATTTTGTTGTTGGTTTTCTCTGCATGATTTGAATTGAGCATTGTGGATTATCGTGGGTTTGCGTATATATAGTAGTATATTATTTTGTCATAAATGATTTTTGGTTTTGATTTGAGATTATGAGTTTTGGGTATTCTAAAGGTAGTATGGTGTGACTTGGTTGAGAGATTTGTAGTGGAGTTATAATGGATATGGTATGGCTTGGTTGAGGGATATGTGGTAGAGCTATAATAGATATGGTATGGTGTGCCATGGTTGAGGGATATGGTATGCACGAAGAGTACTATTGGTACGTAGTACTAGTTCTGGCAATGAGGGTTAGTGCCATCACTCGTATAGATTGGTGGCCCGAAAAGGGCATATAGGTTGAGGAGGCCGAGCAGAATAAAGTCATGACGCTGACATGGCTAAGTTTATTGCATTAGGTATTAATATATAAACCAACTTAGGCGAAAGAAGTATTGCCAAGTTAGGTTGTTGACACATAATACTGCATTTCAGTGTCAGTATGTACTAGTAATACAGCCTCATGATGCATGCATGCTAAGACAGTGACTTACTTAATAATACTTTATGGGTGCTGTGGCAAGAGAGTGAGGGGGGCATAGGGCATATTGCTTACTAAGTGAGGATGACTTGTTTAGTGATGTCTTACGTATGGGTGCATGGATGGTTCGATGATGGTTGTGGTTATCTGGATGCTATGGTTGTAGTTACATGGATGGTTAGGATGTGGTTGTGGTTATATAGATGGTTTGGATGCGGTTGTGGTCACATGGATGGTTTGGATGTGGATATAGTTATCTGGATGCTATGGTTGGTTTGGCTATGGTTGTGGTTATCTGGATGCTGTGGTGTGGTTATCTTGCTTGGCATGGTTATTTTGAGTTTGTTAGTTTGGTTGTAGATGTGGTGTGATTATCTTGAGGATAGTTGGTATTTATTATGATATATGGGTTTTATTGGCTTTTTAGACTGTTATATATATTATGATATCTTTTGTTCAAGCATATTTTAGCTATACTTAACTTTCATATTCATGATGGTAAGTGTAGAAGTTCTACTGGGCTTTTTAAGCTTACCCCTCTCTTTTTTACTATTTTGCAAAGAATGAGAATGAAGCCTACATGCTAGATTAGAACTTTTGAGATGGTCTAGTAGTGAGGATAGTTAGAGGTTTGTATTGATCAATAAAAAAATGTAGATAAAGGATTGATAACTTGATATGGAAAGTGATATATTTGAATTTTAGTATCTGCAATTGCATTTTGTATGTGTTGAGGTTTAGCATGCCTTGCGTGTTCTTGAAGTTTTATTTAAGAGTACACAATCGTGTCATGGTGCCCGTGGATCGGATTCAGGATTAGGGGGTCGCAGCATGATATAACCAAATGAGTTTATAGTGATACATCATATGTTTCTTTGTTTTGAGGGTGATATCTCCATCATGGCCCTAATGGGTGTCTAGCTTGGAGCTCACAAGTGCAGGTGTGTCCATGGTCGCTTGACTCCTTTATCCGTATAAACTTGGGATTTGGATTCAGCCCATCATGCGTGAATGAAAAATGTTACACATTGGGTCCAATTGAGCACCCATGATGGGCTAACCAATCTTAATTAATGTCACCTAGGCCTAAGCAAGCCTCAATGAATTTTGATTATCAAACTCCCATGATTTGGTTCTATGGAGTTTAGAAAAACGATCCACGAACGATTTCTTTCTGATGGTGTGGCTCTCTTTGGAAGAGGAAGAGAGCCGGCGGCTACTTGCACTCATGAAGATAGAAAGGATGATGGATTCAAAAGCTCACAAAAGTGAAAGCTGGGTTGTGAAGAATAACCCTTGATAAATGTTTCATATTGCTGGGTTTCTTCAATAGGCGGTTATATTCTTTGTATTTAAAACTACACCCCACGTCCGTCTAGTGTAAAATCGGGCAAGATAACCTAAAAAGATGTTCTACTCTGACATTGTTGTTAGCAATGAAAGCTAAATCCTCTGGTAAATTCATTGTTGGTTATAAGAAAAAGAAGTATATGTATTGATTTGTTTACATATTTCTACTAATCTGGCATCGTACAATTGCAAGATTTGGTAAAAAAGCTTCCCGCTGAGGCATGCATCGTACATCCGCACGTGACTAAAGGCATCCTCAGCCACTGCTGTCCCCTAGCACTACTTGAAGCCAAGCCTCTGGCATCCTTGCCACATAAGTTTAGTAAAGCCCTGGAAATCTGATTCCTATCTGGTAGCAAAGGAAAGAAATCTCAGTTACTCTGGCTTCTCTCTTTCGAAAGAGCTATATGTACCAAAAGTGGAAGCAGGCCTCTGGAAGCAAAGAATTGATACCGGAGTGCAAGGACAAATGGACCATAATAAAAAGGGTAATGGTCGTGCCATGGTCATCCAGGCAACCAATTGGGGTGGTGGACATGGAAAGCAATGGTAAGCCGTTGAGCCTTGCTGATGAAGAGGAGAGCTGGAGCAAGAGACCGTTATACAGGTTGGCCACAGTCATCAGGAACTCAGAAAAGTGCTTTCACTCCTGAGGTTGTATCTTTGGTCCCTACTATCACAAAGCAGAGCACTCGAAGCTGGTGGTGAAGCGCAAGCGCCAAGCCTAAATCCACTCCCCCAAAAGGGCAGAGCAGCCCTTGCAGGGAGAGAGACTGTGAAGCAATTGTAGGACTCGCAAGTACTTCATGCTCGAAATGCGCCGTATGACCGACAACACCTAGAGACAGGCCAGGAGCTAATTCTGTTCAGAGTCCAAAGAGAAGCCCTTCAGCATTACTGGTTGGTTGGATCACGCGGATTGCTGATCCGCGCACTGTAAGGATGAAAATGGATTCTTGATCTTGAGTAATTAGGATGGGATTCATAATCCACCTCGGTTCCATGATTTCCACTGTTGAAATAAGATTAGTTTAAACATTTACATAACCTTGTTTAGATCCTTGTATCAAGTGGTCATCCATGTCAATCCAGGAGAGAATCAATGCGGTTCGCATGCTTTCACCTGCTTGTCGGTTTCATCGCAAATTATGCGAACCAAGAGTCTTGTTCGCGCAGGAGCCGACATCTCTCGGATGGGACCCACGCTGCCACTTTAGCCAATGGAGAGGCAAGTTTTGATTTTTTGCTTGGGTTCTACTCAAAGGTCTTAAAAAGAATATAATACCGCTAGAAGGAATAATATTAACATTTATACATTTGTGCCAACGCAAGTTTCGCGAGTCATGAGAGAACTTTCGTCGTGTTGATTTAATGATGAGTATTTCTTATCGATCAAGTTGGTGTTATCAACTTATTTACATCCCAAACACCACAGAGCTCTGCGATTGCCGAGGCAAATTCATGGACCCTCCCATCCTGAGTTTGATGACAGCACTGGGTGTGCGTCATTTAACACTGTGGCCTTCTGAGTACCTCCATGTTACTTCTGATGGTTATATTCTTTAGATTTAAACAACTTCACCCCATATTTCCAGTGTAGAATCCGGCTGAATTAGTGAAAAAAGAACGTGAATTTTAGAGAGTAAAATAGGCTGCTGTAAAATATCTCTGGTAAACACATTAATCTGGATCATTGCAAAGGTGTTGTTAGTATAGATTTGCCTACATTTTTCTAACGATATCGCATAATTCAATTGCTAGTTTTGCAAAGAAAGCAAAGGCACACAAGCTGTAAAGCCTTTTATCCGATGTCCCCAAAGATGCACAATCTGTCCTTCCTTTCTTTTCAAGCAAACTCTCCAGTATCTGTTTTGCATATTTAAAGCCAATCTAAGAAATCATATTCCTTGCCTTGTTGTGAGGCAATGAATTCCCAATCTCTTTAATCTTTCTCTATGTTATATATTTCCTAATGTGGAAGGAGGTCCTGCCATGATTGCCATGGGGGGCTGTGAGTTCAAAGACTGGGTGGTTGGCATTCAAAACGACGCCAAGTCTGTCAACCTTTGTAATGAAGAGAAGAAATGGACGATGACGTCGATATACAGGGTGCCCTCATTCATCAGAGACATCAGAAAAGAATCCTTCACGCCGGAGGTGGCCTCCTTTGGTCCCTACCATCACAATGCTGACCACCTGAGGCCGGTGGAGCAGCACAAGCGTCGGGCTCTGGCCCATTTCCTCAATAAGGCGGGCAAGCCACTAGATCAGTTCATCCAGGCGATGCGGAGTATTGAGAAGCAGTTGCAAGGCTGTTACCATAACCTTGACAACAAGTGGAAAAACCCAGAACACCCTGACAAATTCTTGATGTTAATGATACTTGACGGGTGTTTTATGCTCGAAGTTCTACGGATGAAGAAGGATGAGAACTATATAAAATATAGGTATGCCGAACATGATCCCGTTTTCAGCAGTTACGGAGTGAACCATAGGTTACCTTACATCAAGAGAGACATGTTCGTGATGGAAAACCAGCTACCCCTTTTAGTTCTAAAGAAGCTGCTTGAAGTCGAAGGCTGTCAACCTCATGTGGTAATCAAAAACTCTTTTTTACTTTTCTTTCATGTGCTTAGCTATTTCTATTTGTTTTGAATATAACTTGCATAAAATACGAGCACAAAGCGCAAACTTTTGACCCATCTATTTGAAAGCAGCCCACATTCCGATGCAACAATCGTTTGTTTAGCAATTGATGTGAACTTTGTAATGCAGAATGATGAATCAATCAATCAGCTGGAACTCCGGTTCTTTGGGGAGGATTTGGAGGCCGATATAACAGGCCTGGGCCTCCATCCGCTCGACGTGTATCGGAGGAGCTTGCTCCATGGCACACCAAGGCGGCCTCCGGCACCCGAGATGTTCTACGAAGTCAGGAGGCCAGCCGTGGAGCTCCGCGAGTGCGGAGTCAAATTCAAGAAAAGCAAGACCGCTAGCCTTGCTGATATCGACTTCAAGGATGGTATACTTGTAGGCTCAGGATCTAATCTATTTTTCTGAAATATAATGTACAAGAATCATAAAAAAGGCATTCTGTTTTTCATATACTGTTCTTCATATATTTTGCAGAGACAACTTGGCTTGTATAGCCATTACAAGAGAAGTCTAAGAGACATAAGTTCAAACAACTATATTAAATAAATCATTACATTTTCAAGTCAATTTAATTCAGTCTAAAGACTTTTAATTCTTCAAGAAAGTAAAACTTGAACTTAATGAAATTTCATAATCAAGGCAGTTTGGTTTAGAGTTCCAACAATACTGACCCTCCCAACTCTTCAGGTCGATGATAGTGAAAGAGTTATGCCCTAAAAATCAATCATAATCTGTATTGTGATGAGGTCTTTTTTGTTCTTTCAAATCATGTACATAACATTTTGGTTATAAACAAAATGCATTATGTTTCATCATTTGCTGCTTCTTATAATTATGATGAATCCCATAAATTAGGGCAATGGTTTTAGGGCTACGATGAAATCATACCAGTGAGACCTAAAACCCTAAAACCCTAATCTAAAATGTTCCCAATCGTTGGTACATTGAGTCGGAGATCAATGTTACCGAAAAGACTGGCACATCTTATGTATGCTCGATGCAGAGGGTGATTGATCTCATAATCACTTGTGTAAGACACTAATACAAAGATGTGGGTACTCATTAGAGGAATCAGTTCACTGAATTGACCTACTAAGAGAACATCTTATGAAAGCTTACTTATTTGTCAAAAGATGATTTTCTAAGTGGAAGTTGTGCAAGTGATCCTTAGACCTGAGATCACCATAGTATCTTATGCACATGAATTCATGTTTTGGTTGATACTCATTCACGACATTAAGTTGTGTACGAGGTATTCTGGATATGATGGATTGTGTATGAAGATTGTGAGTAGATCAATAAGGAATCAATCACTCTAGTAAGAGAAGACCACATCCTATTTGCTCTAATCTTATGATGATTCAGGAAGTCTTTGATCAAAGCAGAATAAAAAGATTATAAAGAATTTCTAATGTTTCATTAATTGAACTATCATTAGAAGATTAAGAGAGACATGAATAAGTAATTGAGTTTGACATTGATCCATACTCATATACTTATTCGGGATACAGTATAATTGAAAGATTGAATTGCACGGTAACTTGCCACTGAAGGGTATGTTTGGTATATTCACTAAATTCCATATCTTCCGGGTAGACATGATACGTTGCTAGGCGTCAATCTTGTTTTGTAAGTTTGATTGAATTAAAGAGTTTAATTTGATCAACAATTAGAAATGGTTCTAATTGTCAAGTTTGGGATTGTACTGATTGGACTTATAAAGATTAGAAATGTTCTAATCATGATAGGTCAACTTGCACCCACACCTACTGCTGGCTAGATGTGGAACCCAATGGGTCACACACAAAAGAAACTGATCAAGGGTCTAATTAGATTAGATCATGTTTGCAGGATAGACATGCTAGCACGTGTTGCCAACCCTAGCTCTTGATTCGAATTGGATTCGAATCTGATTCTTGTATTAGGTTAATCTAATATGATTAGATCATTACCTAATATGGGTTGGCCAAGAGTTGGAACCCAATTGGCTTTATCTGGACCATTGGATGGCTTCTTGAATGAAGGACCTGGACTATTGGTTGTCGCCTGAATTTGGACCATTAGTTGGTGCCAGAATCTGGACCATTGGTAATGGCGCCTTGCTTTTGGACCATTGGATGGTGTCTTAATCTGGACCATTGGATTATCATAAAATAAGTGTGGGGTGAAATTATCAGCGTGAGAAGGCTGATAGCGCGTGTATCGGATAAGTTTTTGAGTGGATATGTCTTTCCGCTCTCTTAGATGCGCCCCTTCCCTTAGCGTCTCATCATGATGAGGCGCTATCCTTGAGACACGCCCCATCATGATAGGGCGTGTGGATGGGATGCATCCTTTGGTGATGCATCCCTCTGCCTTTTATAAATAGGAGTGCGTTTCGGAGTTCAGAGATATTGAATCCATCCGAAGAGAAATCAATTCCCTCTCTTTCTTATTTTATTTCTCTTATATGTCTTGTCCTAAACCAAGACAAGGAAGTCTTCTTCAGAATAAGAGGTTGTCTTGTCCTAAACCAAGATAAGAATGTCTTCTTCAGGACAAGACCTAAACCAGGATAAGGAGGTCTTCTTTAGAACAAGATGCTTTGAAGGGTTTTTTGTAAGAGAAAGAAAATTAGAAGGGAAAGAAAGCAAGTCAATCAAATCCTTTGGAAGGATTAAGCATCAAGGATCAAAGTTTTAAAGGAGTTAGAGCCTTGAACCTAGTTCCTGTGTGGATCAACGTTGGAGGGTGAACACTTGGGTACCTTGTGAATATTCCAACATATTGGATTTAGCATTACAGGTATTCTTCTTATCCTATATTTACTATTTATTCATTTGATTGTTACTATTAAGAAGATCTTGGCTATTAAGGGTTCATATAAATATATCTTATTAAGAAATTTACGAAATCTATGCGCTTCCACTGCACTCTTAGGCATGCACAAAAAACCCAACAGATAGCACTGAGTGCATGTTACTCAACATCATGGCCTTTAAACACCTCCCTATTGGCCTTGGCGCGGAGATCACCTCCTACGTTTGCTTCATGGACAAGATCATCGACTCCAAAGAGGACGTGAGACTCCTGCACGAGAAAAAAATCACTATAAACGCAACAGGGAGCAATAAGTCAATCGCCGAGCTCTTCGGCAGGCTCTCCAAGGAAGTGACAGTAGATTGGATGAGGGGGCATACAAATGTGCGAGAGCAGGTGAACAAATACTGCAGCAGACGATGGAATACTTGGAAAGCAGGTCTACGTCACAGATATTTCAATACCCCGTGGTCCGTGATCGCACTCATAGCCGCCACACTCCTTTTGCTCACTGGCGCCCAGACCTTTTACTCCACTTATCAGTATTATCATCCAAACGATAGCTCTAAATTATCTCCTCCACCAGCTCCTCCCCACTGATCTTTTTTATTCTCCTGATGCAATAACATTTGAGACACATTCTACTAAGCCTGCGTTCTATTGTGTGCCTAAAATTATCGTTGTGCTGTATATTTCAGAAGACTGCTGCTGCTATCCTTGCTGAGTGGAAGGGATTGGTCGTGGAGTTTTTGACATTCTGTTGCTTTCGAATAAGTTTGCACTAGCTAGTCTTGTTGTACTAGCTAGTCTTGGTCTTGTCTCTCTTTTGTTTGATTGCAATTTCATGTTATTTTCAAATTATTGTAATAAACATTGACATTGGTATTTTATGATTATCCATATGAAATAATTATGATGCAATAAATATTTTTATTTAAATTAATCATAAAATGATAAGAGTCCTTATTTGACTATAAAGGGATAACAATGAAGTGGTCAAAAAGACCTTATTTTCTGGATTAGCACTCTTATCTAATAATCCTTAAATAGGGGATGA
Source organism: Metroxylon sagu (assembly GCA_017589505.3). Classification (NCBI taxonomy): domain Eukaryota; kingdom Viridiplantae; phylum Streptophyta; class Magnoliopsida; order Arecales; family Arecaceae; genus Metroxylon; species Metroxylon sagu. Next base: position 604,113 of record JACVBY030000647.1, on the reverse strand, counting down.
GGTCCACTATTTCTAAGAATAACAAAAAAAAAAAAAAATTACATGCGATCTTTCCACCTTTGGTCTAACATTTGGGGTATGGAAAGTTTGTAATTGACTTTAGCAGCCATTGCACGAGGCGAGAATGGAAAGCTTGTGAGTGACTTTGGTAGCCATCGCTTGTAGGTGACTTTGATAGCCATTGCATGAGGTGAAAAAAAAAAAATGAGGTTCGTAATACAAGCCAAGGATCCTGATCCTTTTGTTTAGTCTAGTCTCAAAGAGGTATTCCGCTTACTCTATATTCTTTTATATATTAACCAACGGTGGTATCAGGGCCTCTCATGCTTATTATTCACTATTAATGTTATGTTAAATCTTATATGAAAAATTTGATGCATGCTATATTATGATTATTAATGATAAATTGATAGATGCAATGTTATGATCATTAATAATATATTTAAGTATGCTATGAGATGATTATTGATGGTAGACCAATCCCTTGTCAAGCATGAAATTTATATGAATATATATTTTTTTATAATGGAATAATCTCCTATAAAGATTAGAGAAAAACTGATGTGAGATTAAATTTTAATTTAAACCCTAATATCTTTATTTGAATTTTTAAGTCTAATTGTGACTTGATTAATTAGTCTATTTGCTGGTAAAGTTAATATCATTAGAAAGTATATTGTGAGAGCTCTTTAATAGTATATTATTTGTTAAATTTGGGTTTAAAGAAAGGAAGATACAATGATGCATACAAAATATCAGAAAAAAAAAATCCCATTGTGGGCCGTGGCGGACTACAGGCCGAACCCACACGCACTACAACGGACCACGATCGCGCGCATAACAGCCCACATATGATCGTGCACGCTGGGCCTTGCTCATGCGCGGTGACCCACGTGCGACGGCGCACGTTGGGTTGTGCCTATGGGACCTTGCGTTGGGCTGTGAAGCAGGCCGTGCGCTGAGCACGGGCTGAGTGCTGTGAGCCAGCACTATGGGTTGGGCACCATGCTACATACTGTGGGCAAGCACAAGCTAGGCCCCTCTCTATGTACTTGGTTGAACGCTGCGGGTTTGGCCTCTAAGATCATTTGCAACACTCAAGCATGAGGTTGTTTTACCTAATGGGTAATAATACCAGAGTTCCATACAAGAGAATTTGGGCACAAAAATTATTAATTTGTAATTTTGGATCTAAATCTCACTTCCTTATGTAGTGTGAAAATTTATATTTAATTAACCAATGTGTGTTAGAAACAAAGATTAGACATTGCTGCATGTGTATGGTTATTCTATAATTGTCCTAATATTACTTTGTGAAAAAATAGTGAGTTGTATATCATTTTTTTAGTTGCTTCATTTAATAACGATGTTGTGAATTATGGGTATTTTATTCTTGATCAGTTAAACATATTATTCTGCTCTACATATTAGGAGATGATAATTAGCTAAATGCAAGATTTTTCAATCTTAATATACAAAAAAGAATTTGATGGTCTAATTGGATTAGAATAAAATATAAGATATATATGCCTAATTTAATATTTGCGCAATAAATATAGTGAAATGGCCTCCAAGAACTCAATTGCCTATTTGATATGACTGAAACTAATACACCTAATGAAAAAAATTACGATATATGACATAGAAAAATATAGTACCTCCTTAATGAGAAAGAAATACTTGAAACCTTAATCAACAATATGATTCCACCTTGAAGGGCCAAGAAGCTTATCAAAGTTGATATAAGAAGGATAGGAATGCACGCTTTACTATATTGAGCTGCATGCAAAATGATTTAATTGAAGAGTTTGAGAACTTGTAGACTGCTAAGGAAATATGGGAATAGCTTAAGCAAAAATATGAAGGTACGATAGCAACTAGGTTGTAAGCTCTAAATTTAAGGTTCAATCAGAATATACTAGACCCAAAACATTCCATGGTGGAGTATCTTACAGTGATGTCTTCAATGATTAGATAATTGAAGGCTACTAGTAATGATCTCATTGATGAACAACAAGTTCAAGCTGTTATTAGGTCACTTCCTAAATCCTTTTAGGACCAAGTAAAATTAGTGTTGATACATAATGAAGGTATTAAGACCTTCAAGGATATTGCACGCCATCTTGAGCTTGAAGTAGAGTGAAGAGATGTAAATCGCAATATAGCACTAGTTGCTCAAGCTGCATAGCGCAAAGGAAATAAGCCTAAGCATAATGGACAGCAAAAGAGAGTGAGTCATGGAAATGCAGGAAATCTAGCACCCAAGGATAGTGGAGTAGCCAAGCACCACAGGAGCAAGCGTGGCAAGAAAAACTTGAACAAGGTCAAGTGCTACAACTACCAGAACATGGGTCACTACGCTCGTAACTGCACTGAGCCGAAGAAGGTAAACCCATATCCTTACTCTCCCTACTTATGTCTATTCACATTATTTGTTGTTCATTTTTTCTCTCATTGGATTGTAGATTCAGGAGCAACAAAATATATAGCTCGAAATCGAGTAGGATATGTAGATTATCGTTGAGTACTAACAGTGATGCGGAACATGAAGGCATGCTGTTGACTATCATAAAAAAACTAAATTTTAGATTAAAGATTTAAGATTTTTATGGATTGATTCCCAAAGACAGACCAAAAACATGCAGATAAAGATATCAAGTTGTGATTTTTCAGAACTAAACCCTTTAAAATAAACTAAGAAATAGGATCACAGGAATTGAGAAACTCCTAATTAGAACATACTCGTTATCTTCAATAAATCAGATCTTAGAGGAGGGTAGTTTGAATTACCTAGCAATGTTGTAACATCTTCTGAATCAGCAGGTTTACACCGTTCCTCGAAGGATGCGCTCTAAAGGACAAGTTAGATTTCTCTTGGGACCCTAGGTTGCAGGCTTATGGTTTTGTGGCAAGGAAGAACCTCTCCTCAGATCTCGGTACCTGAGGATCTTGAGTTGTCAAGCTCGATATTGCTGAAGCTCTTCAATCTGGGCTTTTCAAACAATGATCTGGACTCTTTGCTGATTGTAGAAGATCACTTCAACCTTGGTTTGCCAGGAGAACTCTTGAATGCCAGGGACTTGATGCTTATGGTGGACGACAAAGGATGGGAACTAGGAGTTGGCAGCCAAGGGATGGAACTAGGGTTTGTATTGCGGTGCTTTGGGTCTCTCACGGAATGAAAATGCTCAAGGCACGGAAATAAAGAAGAGGTCTTCTTGTTTCATTCATCTAATTATTCTTCAAGTACAAGAGAAAGAGAGGGAGTATTTATAAACTTCCTCTACTCCTTGTTACAATAGGACTAGAATTCATCATACATAGAAAAGAATCTTAGGATTGGTCCAAGCATGACAAATAGGAATAGAATATGATATCCACATCTCCTTCTTTACTTAGACTAGGCGGTCATGGTAAGAAAGCATGGGGTGGCAAAGCATTCCTCCTTTAGATTGAGCGGTCATGGCAAGAAATCATGGGGCGGCAAAGCATTTCTCCTTTGGACTAAGCGGTCATGGCAAGAAAGCATGGGGCGGCAAAGCATTCCTCCTTTGGACTGGGCGATCATGGCAAGAAAGCATGGGGCGGCAAAGCGAATCCTTTGGATTGGGTGGTCATGGTAAGGAATCAAGGGGCACCAACTTTCTTCCTTTTATGGTATGAGGTGGCAACAAGAATCAAGGAGCTTCCATATATGTGTGGAACGGCAACAAGGGCTTCCATATTTGTAGTGGGGTGGCACAAGAATCAAGGAGGCACCATTTACATTCCATATTTGCTTGTGGTCCATGCATGAAACAAGGGAGGGGCACCATGTATGCTGTGGAGGTGGCGCAGGCGTTGACTGGAGTCTCATGTAATAGCTGAGGTGGTGCCACTGGATATAGCCTTCACCTTCTTGACTCAAGACACTTGGCTTGATTTAATTACAGGACTCAATTGACTCATAAGTGGACTACACTTTATTGGACTCAATTAAATAACTCAATTAACTCATAAACAATTTGAAGGATCAATCAGAGATTCAAATGGACCCTTGTAACCTTTGTCTAATCCTGGTGCCCGCACCAATTCTCCCCGGATGGGAGGAACTCGACCCTATCAAGTAAGGGTCAATCTAGCTTTGGTAACTCTCTAGTAGGTTCGAGTCTATGCGTTGCAGATCCTCTAGGGTAACCTAAGAATCCTTAGATTCTTGTCGACCTTGCCAACGAACCAGGTAGTGCTAGTAACCTTTGTTCCGGGTACTGATAGCTTGGTCATTTAGAATTTGCTCAATCATTTCTCTTCTCTCAGGCCAATTTGTAGGTGGACACTCTGGGATGGGTTCACTCTCAAGAATAGGATCAGGTCCAAATGGCTCACTAGGTATCACTGCCGGTTCCCTATACTCAATTAGGTCTGATATATTGAAAGTTGAGCTAATGCCTAATTCAGGAGGTAACTCTAGCACATAGGCATTGGGTCCGACTTTCTTAATTATTTTAAAGGGTCCAGCTCCTCGGGCATGCAACTTTTTCATGGTTCCGGAAGGGAACCGCTCAGGCCTAAGCCTAATCATTACATAATCCCCTTCAGCAAATTCTTTGGTTTATTTTTGAGAATTAGCCAATTATTTATATGCATCATTACTTAGTTTAATCTTTTGACTGATTTCTTTATGCAAATCCCTAACATGCTGTGCAAACGATTCGGCTGACTCTGAGACTCGTGCCTGTGTGGGCAAAGGGATTAGGTCTAAAGGTTTATTAGGCCTATAACCATGAACTATCTCGAATGGACTTTACCAATGGACCTATTGATTGAACTATTATAAGCGAACTTAGCTCTAGGTAGAAAAAGGTCCCAATTTGTAGAGTTTTCTCCAACCAGACATCTCAACAAGTTTCCTAAGCTCCGGTTAACTACCTCAGTCTGACCATCAGTCTGTGGGTGGTAGGAAGTAGAAAACTTAAGTTTGGTTCCTAACATGTGCCATAGGGTTTTTCAAAAGTAATTTGTAAATCGAACATCCCTATCTGAAACGATGGTTTTAGGAAGTCCATGTAATCTAACCACTCCATCTAGGAAAAGTTTGGCCACTCTGGATGCATCAAAAGTCTGGGGACATGGTATAAAATGGGCCATCTTAGAAAACCTATCGACCACAACATAGATTGAGTCATGTTTTCTCTGGGTCTTAGGCAATCCTAACACAAAGTCCATATTGAGGTCTTGCCAAGGGCAATCGGGTACAGGTAATGGGGTGTATAGGCTAGTGTTTTGCTTCTGCTGTTTGGTAATAGCACAAGTTCGACATCTAGACACAATCTGGGCAACATTTCATTTGAGGCTTGGCCAATAGAACTGGTCTTCTATCGCTAAGATGGTCTTGTTTCTACCAAAATGATCAGCTAAACCTCCGGCATGAGTTTCCAAAACCAAAAAGTCTCTAAGGGAGGTCTTGGGAATACACAACCTATTGTTCTTAAAAAGATAGCCATCCTGAAGGGTGTACTCACTATGTGAACGAGATGGTCCTTATTTCATAGCTCGATAAATTTCACTAAAGTCGGGACAGGTCTCATAATCATTTCTAAGTCTGTCAAATCCAATGACTTCAGTCTTAACAGTATTCAGGAGCACTGATCGATGGCTAAAGGCATCAGCTATCTTATTCTCAATTCCAGCCCTATGTTTTAGCACAAAGGTATAGGCTTGAATATACTCTACCCACTTAGCGTGTCTATGGTTTAGCTTCTTCTGTGAGTTCAGAAACCTAAGTGCCTCGTGATCAGAATACAGAACAAACTCCTATGGTAGTAGGTAGTGTCTCCAATATCTCAAGGCTTAAATTATCACATAAAACTCTTTATCGTAGGTTGAGTATATAAGCTTAGCCTCATTCAACTTTTTACTAAAGAAGGCTACTGGGTGACTCTCTTGGCTTAATACTCCTCCTATTCCAACACCAGAAGCATCACAAGCAACCTCAAAAACTTTGAAAAAATCAGGTAACCTCAAAATGGGTGCTTGTATCATCTTTTCCTTCAGGTTGCTAGAACCCCTCTTAATGTTATCCTTGGGTGGGGTTGGGTTTATCACAATTTTTTTCCCATGGGGATGAAATGAACAGGAATTGGATCGGCCGTAAAGGGTGGCATTATGGTCATAAAGCCAAGGTTTGCCTAAGATGATACTACTCACTCCCATAGGAAGGACATCACACCAAACTTTTTCTTGGTAAGATTGAAGTTGGATCATGACTTGGCATCTAAGTTTGATGGGGATGGAAGTTGAGTTTATCCAGGATACCTTATACGGGTTGGGATGTGGAACAGTGGATAGGCCTAGGGTTTTGACAGCACTGGTCGAGATAGCATTCACACAGCTTCCACTATCTATGATGATTTTGCATACCTTATCCTCTAACTTGACAAATGTTTATAGGATGTTGGTCCTACGCCAATCTTCTTGTTCCTTAGTTTGGGTTAAGATACACCCAACAACTCCCAGTAAATCAGTTGGCTCAACCATTTCCTCATCTCCCTCATATTCATCTATCAGGTTTAAACCAGCTTCATATACTTCTTCATCCTCAAATTCAGCAGTGGATTCAAGCTCTCCTTCTTCTTCTAGCTCACCTATGTGTAAGGCTCTAGTTGGGCATTGGTTAGCATAATGGCCTAGTTTATGGCACTTAAAGCATGGAGCATTTGGGTTAGGTGGCCTTTGGATGTCAGGTGCCTTTCTCCTATCATCCTTATGGGTCCTGGGGGTGCTGGGGTTTGGTTGGCCTGGTGGTGTCTGGCTAGGTCCTGGTTTAAGATTAGGGGTGTTGACCTTAGTGGGTTCAGGTCTCCGGTAAATAGGTTCCCTTTGAAATCTCTCATAATCTCTGGCAATCTGATAGGCGTGTTCATGATCATGGACTTCTCTTAGGAATAGCTCCCTCTGAATGTCCTCACGTAGTCCAACCCTAAACCTAGATAGGGTCACAGCCTCAGACTCATCTATGCTGCATCTCATGACAAATTCGTCAAATTTGGCTATATATTCTGACACAGTCTTATTTCCTTGAACTAACCTCTGCCACTGATCCAAAAGTCTCTGGTGATATGATGCGAGAAGGCACTTTTCTCTAAGCCTAATTTTCATGGCTCTCCAGGTGGCTATGGGAACTTCACCTCTTTGTCTGATTAATCTCTCAACATTCCCCCAGTATAGTCTAGCCTGGCACACGAATCTAAGATTAGTGAACTTAAACTTCCTTTCTTCAGACATCTCATACCACTCAAAATATTGGTCCATGTCTCCCTCCCAGTCTATGTACACCTTAGGATCAAGACAACCATCGAATGTGGGTGCTTCTAGTCTGATATTCCTAATGGCTTTCTCATCTTGGTCCACTAAGTCTGGATTGGGTCTCCTTTGATTAAGCTCAAAATTTGGATCTTGGCATGGAGCTCTTCTAGGGTTAGGAGGGGTGTGACGTGGAGTGTCTAGATCAGGCTCAACAGGAGTCTCACAAGTGCCCTCTAGGGTGTCTAACCTTGTGTCCATTTGGTTAAGTCGGTTGTTGATTAGGGCAAACTGTTCAGTCATGTTCCTCATTAGGGTTTCAAAATTGGACTCCATGGTTGAATCAGGTTGAGTTTGAGTCTGATGATAATGGGTCCCTGACCTGGTGGTCATGCAGCAAGCACACAAATCGTTCTAGGGTTTTGCTAGACCTAGAAGCTCAAGTAGAATGAGTCAACTCAAATTACAGCCAAGGCACCAATTATCCTTTCCACTGGTCAGGTAAGAGGAGGGGTTGTGGGAGGCTTCCCCTGCTTTCACAGGGTCCTAATTAAAAACCACAAGTCCACTTAGGGCGTTTGCCTCTGAACCCCTTGCCTAGACACCAGATTCAAGAAATATGTGATGACTTAAGTGCACTAGTTTTTTCACAATACCACGAACTTGACCAGTTGGTGTCCCTAGTCCAATTAGGTTGCTAATTGATTTTAGTTAATCTTGGGTTCGAATGCAAAGGTGATTGTTTTGGGCCAAGAAAAGGGTCTCAATCCTTTCCTTATCTGACAGAGTAAAAGTGCCCTTAGAGTAGTTTAGTTATACATGCACACATATGCAAATAATAATCAAATTAAGACTCTAATCTAATGTTCTCACGTCCGGCCATAGCTCATTACTCCCATGGGTCATAAGTATACTTTCGTATACCCACTCAAGAGGCGTGAAAACTTAGATCAAAGCACACAAACCCTAATCATGCAAACACACATGTAGAATTGCAGAAATTATCAGAAAATATCCAGATCGAATTAAGAACTAAAATTTGAAGGACTAATTGCAGACTTATTTCAGATTAAGGGAAAAATAAATTCAGGTGAAAACAACTACATTATGATGGATTTTATGCAAGCTACTTTCAGCTGTATGCAGATTTCAGCAGTGCAGAAATTCAGGGTTTTGATGCATGAGCATGTTCTAACCTAAGCTCTGATACCAAAATTGATGTGGAACATGAAGGCATGCTGTTGACTATCATAAAGAAACTAAATTTTAGATTAAGGATTTGAGATTTTTATGGATTGATTCCCAAAGACAGACCAAAAATATGCAGACATAGATATCAAGTTGCGATTCTTTAGAACTAAACCCTTTAAAGAAAACTAGGAAATAGGATCACAGAAATTGAGAAACTCCTAATTAGAACATACTCGTTATATCCAATAAATCAGATCTTAGAGGAGGGTAGTTTGGATTACCTAGCAGTGATGTAACATCTTCTGAATCAGCAGGTTCACACCGTTCCTCGAAGGATGCGCTCTGAAGGACAAGTTAGATTTCCCTTGGAACCCTAGGTTGCAGGCTGATGGTTCTGTGGCAAGGAAGAACCCCTCCTTAGATCTTGGTACCTGAGGATCATGAGTTGTCAAGCCCGATATTGCTGAAGCTCTTCAATCTGGGCCTTCCAAACGATGATTTGGACTCCTTGCTGATTGTAGAAGATCACTTCAACCTTGGTTTGCCAGGAGAACTCTTGGACGCTAGGGACTTGATGCTTATGATGGACGACAAAGGATGGGAACTAGGAGTTGGTGGCCAAGGGATGGAACTAGGGTTTGTGTTGCGGTGCTTTTGGTCTCTTACCCTCTCCCTCATGGAGTGACAATGCTCAAGGCACAAAAATAAAGAAGAGGTCTTCTTGTTTCATTCATCCAATTATTCTTCAAGTACAAGAGAAAGAGAGGGAGTATTTATAAACTTCCTCTACTCCTTGTTACAATAGAATTAGAATTCATCATACATAGAAAAGAATTTTCTTAGGATTGGTCCAAGCATGACAAATAGGAATAGAATATGATCTCCACATCTCCTTCTTTACTTGAACTAGATGGTCATGGCAAGAAAGCATGGGGCGGTAAAGCATTTCTCCTTTAGATTGGGCGGTCATGGTAAGAAAGCATGGGGTGGCAAAGCATTTCTCCTTTGGACTAGGCGGTCATAGCAAGAAAGCATGGGGTGGCAAAGCATTTCTCCTTTGGATTGGGCGGTCATGGTAAGGAATCAAGGGGCGCCAACTTTCTTCCTTGCATGGTGTGGGGCATCAACAAGAATCAAGGAGCTTCCATATATGTGTAGGACGGTAACAAGGGCTTCCATATTTATCGTGGGGCGGTACAAGAATCAAGGAGGCACCATCTATATTCCATATTTGCTTGTGGTCCATGCATGAAACAAGGGAGGGGTGTCATGTATGCTATGGAGGTGGTGCAGGCATTGACTAGAGTCTCATGTAATAGCTGAGGTGGTGCCACTGGATGTAGCCTTCACCTTCTTGACTCAAGACACTTGACTTGACTTAATTATAGGACTCAATTGACTCATAAGTGGACTACACTTTATTGGACTCAATTAAATGACTCAATTGACTCATAAACAATTTGAAGGATCAATCAGAGATCTAAATGGACTCCTGTAACCTTTGTCTAAACTTGGTGCCCGCACAAAACAGGCAGCTATTATGTCGCTGTAGGCAATTGTGCACAAGAAGAGATGCTTGGCATTGGCATGTATCATTTGCGGATGCGCACGGGTCGTGAGCTATTGTTGCATGATGTGTTGCATGCACCTATAATTCGATATAGTCTACTTTTAGTTCTAGCACTTTTAGAGTAAGATTTTTCTTTCTGTTTTGAAGGAACTCAGTTAGTTGTCTATTTGAGTAGGAACTTTTATGGCATGGTCATTTGAACAATAATTTCTTTGTAATAGATTTAGTTTTAAATGATTATTCTACTTCTTTAGTTATATCTTCTTTGGATGTTGTATCTGATTCTATAAAACGGCATGCAAGATTGAGTCACATAGGATAAGATAGAATGGCTAGATTAGCTATAGAAGGCCTGTTGGGGTCTCTTGTTAAAATCAGCCTGCCTATGTATGAATCATATTTAACAAGAAAAGCCTGCAAAAAACCTTTTAAAAAGGTTGCCAAGGCATCTCAGCCATTAGAATTAATCCATTCAAACATCAATAGACCTATGAGTGTGAGGGCATGCCATGGCGCCTTTTATGTCCTAACATTTATAGATGATTACTCGTAGTATAATTTAGTGTAGTTGTTGTCTCATTGGTTAGAGGCCTTGGATTATTTTTATAGATGATTTATAGACCTATGAGCTGTTTCATGGTGCAACAAAAAATAGTACTATGTCGCCTTTTCTATGATGGAGTTAGAGTACATTACTTGTATAGCTATAGTTCAAGAGGCTATTTGGTTAAGGAGATTCTTGCAGAGCTTAAGCATAATGGTGCATACAGATGATGCTGCTGTGATTTATTGCAATAACACAGCTGCAAAAATTTATGTAAGGGATCCCAAGTATCATGGAAGGTCGAAACATAGTAACATCATATTCATTTGAGATGTGGTTGCGTAAGGATATATGGTCCTTAAGTATCTCTCGATTAGTGACATGGTTGCAGATCCTTTTACCAAATCTCTTTCTAGAGATATTTTTCATAAATATGTTAAAGGTTTGGGTCTGTATAGCATTTGATATTTTGTAAACACCATGAACTTTATTTGATATGGATATAGTTTTCTTTTTATATTTTGATGCTTAAATTAGTGCACTATATCTTTACAAAGTAGAAAGTCAACAGGTTCTGATTGGCCTACTCACATAGGTGATCACCTTGGCACTGAGACAGCGCACAAGATGAGACATTTTGATTATATTAGTGCTTATGGCAATGCAATAGTGATCATCTTAATGCTTAGTTAGTGAGCAAGATTTGAATTATATATCGCTTAAGTAAAGTTAAGATGAGACTATATGAGTTGAAATGAAAATAATCCATATTTTTATTTAGCCCGTAAATAACTGAATGTAAACTTTCAAAGAAGGCACTATGAGAGTGACTGTCTTGATATGCTCAGATTAGGTGCTTAAGGAGCAACTAAACTAATATTCGTATAGTGTTATAGCATGATATGTTCTAAAAGGAAGCTCCACTATAGCATATATGTCATACTATATGTGCTATAAATCGACCATTTAAGGAGTGACTAAAGGATTCCTGCTTCGTCACTATGTGAACCTTATGGACTTAAAAGTTCTTGTCTATACCTTTTGAGACTTAGAACTATGCCATAAAGTGGATACTTGATGATGCTACTTTAGCATGTTATCCAAAGGCTAGAAATCATGTGGTCTAGTGGAGCATGTCTAGGAAAGTGGTCAAAGATAAACGGATTGGCATAAGGGATTAAGAAAATACTAATTGGTATCACACTTATGATTTGTGACTCATTACCTGGGCAGTTAAGTCGGATAAGAAATTTGATTAACTATGAGCACAAATGCATTAAGTGAGAGGTCAAGCATAGCACTATATTATTTTGAGGAATCAAAGATGCTTGATCTAGTGTGGCCATATAGTTTAGGGTACATGACGAGATATTAAGTTATAGTGCGATGTTAGTATAGTGGTGATTTAATATAATACTCCTCACCTATATCCTTTTCGTTCGGTTGCATGCTTCATTTCTTGTATGAGAGAATAAATGGATGAGAGATCATTTAAGAAGTCATTCACATAAGCTTCTACCATTTTTCTAAGCAATGGCTTGAACATTTTGTTTACCAACCTTTGATAAGTAGCTCCTGCATTTTGAAGGCCCAAGGGGCAACCCAAGAGGGGGGTAGGGAGGGGGTTGAATTGGGTAATAAAAATTTAGTACTAACACAAGCACAATTCAAAGAAAGATAAATACAAGAATGTAAAGAGAAAAAAAAAAAGATAAGGCAAGAGATTTTTATAGTGGTTTGGCACTTCTTACCTACATCCACTCCCTAAGTCTTCTACTTGAGTATTCCACTGTTTAATCTTCTTCCCGGGTGAAAATCAAACCCTTCTTACACTTCTTCCTTTTCTCTGAGCTAAGGAGTGACCCTCACAAATGAATTTCAATCTTTTGACACTCTTCTCTTGAGGAGAACACTCAAAATAAACACCTAAGGATATGGATTTTCCAATGAGGCTCTAAACTTAGGTTGGATTACTAGTGTATTAAAGGCTCAAAAAAAACTTAAACAAGAATTTTTCAATGATTTTAAACTCAAAGACATATATTAAAACTAGTCACCAATCCCTCATTAAATAGCGAAGGCAAAATATGGCCGTTGGGGCTCTAAAATAGAATGAAATCCAATTCTAAGAAGATTCTTGGCTTTATCATACCCTCCTTTGCTCTTTATTCACTGGTCTCTATTATAGACCTCCTTTTCTTTTTATTCATTGGTCTCTATTGTAGAGCTCCAAAATGGAACATTGTCTTTGGAATTGGAGAGCTTATAGATGGAACATTAAAGTGACCCACCCTCTCTCTTGGATGCAACACACCTAGTTACTAGAACTTAAAGGTTTTCTTGCTCCCATCATCCCATCTAGAAGTCTTGATTCCCTAGTTTGGAGAATTTTTAAGAATGATACCTACATGATGAAATCTTTTTATAAATTTCTTAATCATGGAGGTATTAATTGGCCCTATTACAACGTAACGTGGATGGTGGCCATTTCCAAAAATATCAAAATCTTTCCTTGGATGGCTCTTTGTAACAAACTTTACATTGAAAAGATATTGGCTAGAAAAGGATGGCCTATCAGTTTAGGTTGCCCCCTATATAGTGCCCCTTAAGAGGTTGCATTTCATTTATTTTTGGAGTACCCTTTCTCTAAAGAGTTTTACTCCTTCTCAAACTATTTGGGTATTCAAAAACCCCCCCAACCTTCACTACCTATAGATGTCTTGAAGGGAAAGCCATATTCCAAGTACATGGAGGCTTGTCTGGGACCAATTGATTCTCTCATCTTGGTCACATATCTAGAAAGAAAAAAATGACACAGTTTTCTCCTCTAAATCCTCAACCGTTCTTTCTCTTGCCCACTAGTTTGCCTTCACTTTTGATTCAAGGGATTGTTTATCATTTTGGAAGGTGGGGAAAGCCCATGATCATCTGAAGGCCCCATTGAACATCTTAACGTGCTTCTTCGTATATCCTCATCCATGTTGTCAATATTTTCTTTAACAAAATGGAGGGAGTTTAACTCCCTCAATTACATCAAAAAACCAAAAAAAAAGAATCCCAGGCAATCTGAAAATGGAAAATTTAAAAACCCAATCTCCTTTGATAAAACATTTTTGCTGGTTATGTTCTTTGTATTTAAAAACTTAACCCCATATCCCTCTACTGTAAAATTGTTGTAAAAAGGCAACTTAAAAAGATGTTTTGCTGTGAAATTCTTGTAACTATGAAAGTTGTAAAATTGGATAATGTGAAATCCTCTGGTAAATTCATTCCTGGTTATAAGACAAAGAAGAATATGTATTTATTTGCTTCCATTTTTCTACTAATTTGGCATCATACGATTCTGAGATTTGGAATGAAAGCTTCCTGCTGAGGCTTGTATTCTACATCCACACGTCACCAAAGACATCCCCAACCATTACTCTCCCCAAGCACTTTTTGAAGCCAAAACTCTGGCATCCTTGTTGCATAAATTTAGCAAAGCTTTGGAAATCTCATTCCTTGCTTGGTGGTAAAGGAAGAATTCTCAGTCCCTCTAGTTTCTCTTTTTCGAAAGCACTGTTGTCAAAAGAATTCTCACTACATCCAATCAACCTCATAGGATAAGGTTCTTTGTACCTTGCAGATATCAGAAAATTCTATTAACTACTTTCCAATAAACAGTACCAGGATTCTTTGATATCTACTCACCATCCCAACAATAAAGAAAATATCAAGTCAAGTACATATTATTACGTATATCAGACTCCCAATTGTACTATCATAAGAAACTTTAACTGTTTGCTTATTCTCTTCTTCTGATTTTGAGCATTGTTTGGCGCTAAGAGTACAATCCTTTTTCATTGGAGTATCAACGGGCTTGGTATTAGGCATTCGAAAACGTTCTAAAATTCTCCTTATAAGTCTTTTGAGACAAACTTAGGAGTCTTTTAGAGTGATATCTATAAATCTTAACTCCTAATACATAATCTGCCTGACCCATATCATTCATCTCAAATATAGAGGATACCACCGCTAAGTGGTAATGATTAACTCCATATTATTTTGGGCTAATAAAATATCGTCCACACATAGTGAAAAGGATAAGAACTCTTTTCTCAATTCTTTTGACATATATGCAATGGTCTTTCTCAATCATCGTAAAGTTTATCAAAGTAATAGCTCGATGGAATTGATGATACAATTGCTTAGATGATTGTTTTAGGCCGTACATAGAATGTTTTAAGCAACATATTATGTGCTCCTATCCTTTGGCCATAAAACCTATTGGTTGGTCCATATAGATCTTCTTATCTAGTTTTCCATTGAGAAATACTGCCTTCATGTCCATTTGGAATAACTCTAGGTCCAAATGCACAAGAATAGTTAGAATTAGGTGAATAGTAGCAAACCTCACTATTGGGGAGAATGTCTTTTCATTGTCTATACCCTCTTTTTGAGTATATCCTTTCGCCATAAAGTGAGCCTTATACTTATCAATTGAGCCATTTGCCTTACGTTTAATTTTCAAGACCCACTTGTTTCTAATGGTCTTGTGTCCAAGCGAAATGTCAACTAACTCCCATACATCATTCTTGGCCATCAAATTGATCTCATTGCTCATAGCATTCATCCATTTCTCAGAAGTAGGTGAATTAATAGCTTTTTCATAAGAAGCTGGCTCATCAGCATCTAACGAAGCATAGAGAAAGGATTTTTCTTCAATCTCAAATCGATGATGGAGAACTGCTCCTTATTTGCTTCTACGAGACTGCGAATCCTGAGAGTCTTCTAGTAGTATACTCTCACATATTAGAATACTCCAACTAGCTATAAAATCACTACCACTGTCTATGAATCATTAGATAAGGACACTGTTCCTCATTATGTTTTTAAGATAAAGATGATAAAGATGTATCTTCCTGATTCTTGTAACTCATATGGTCTAAGATCCCTCTTTACTTCATCAATGCTTACGAAATCCTCCTCTATGAAATCTATATCGTAAGACTTTAGTTTAATCATTCCTTCATCCGGATGTTCACCATACATTACATAGCCCTTAGAGTGATCTAAATATCTTATAAAGATATATTTACATGCTCTAGGACCTAATTTCTCATATTTATGAGAAGGATATAGGACCTTGTGTGGTACTCCAAAGCCTTGATTGGGCAAGGAAAAGCCCAAGGTTTATGATCCATGAGGTGTTCATGGGGTTTTAGCATTGATGTGAGCCCTAGGGTGAAGGATTTCAGCCTTCATGATTTTTTAGGTCCATAGGATTAGGACCTAATGTTCTTGAGTCAAAGTAATTGGGTCTTGAGGGGGCTAACCTATCATTGGGCTAGAGTTGGGCCCAAGGTGAGTGAGTGTAATCACATATGGGTTAGTCCAAGGGAGTTTTTTGTTAGGGTTTGGTTTCTATTTGACCATGTATAAATACTTTATGTATTGGCATCTTGTATAAGGTTGAATGAATGAAAAACTCTTTTCTCCCTAAATTCTTTCTTCTCCTCTCTCTCTCACATGGTTGCCTAGGGTTTTCTAGGGTTTGCTGCTGCCCCTTGTCAAGAAAAGAAAGAAATCAAGGCATCCATAGCGGAGAAGAAACCCTAGTGGCCTTCTCTTGAAGAATCCTTGTGGGACTAGAATTGCTGCAGCCTATTCTCACTTGGAGTCATTCTTTTTGAATTTCTGAAATAAATCTAGACTTCCCACACCCAAAATGAGAGGATTCATGGTCTCCTCTTATTGCTGGTGAAGAGAAAGAAAGGAAAACTAGTTGCCTACATCGACGAGGGTGATTATCAAGAGCGAGATCCGAATCCTGCTGCTGCAGAAATTTTCTGCAGCAAGTTCATCTTGTTTCCGCTTCTCCACACACCTTGGCGCTGGTCCGTTGTGTGCCATGCTCCAAGGGAAGATCGAGGATGCGAGCCCCAACATTTGGTATCAGAGCTTGATTGATTCGGTGGAGAAAATATTAAATTTTGGCCGGGATCTTGGTAAGGTATCGAAATAGATTTTTTTTTTCTGTTTTGCTATTTGTGTTTCTTGTTTGGGTATGGCATCTAGTACTCTAAAGATGGATTTTGAGAAGTATGACTGCAAGGGGAACTTCACCCTATGGCAGCAAAGGGTGAAGGATTTATTGGTACAACAAAGAATTTATAAGGTCTTGGTGGAGGAAAGACCGGACAGCATAAGTGCTGAAGATTGGGAGGAGTTAGAGGAGATTGCTTTAGCATGATTCGAATGTGCTTGGCTGATCAAGTCTTGCCAGAGATCTGTATGGAGACCATGGCGAAGGGGCTTTGGGAGAGATTAGAGAATACATACATGGGAAAAAGCATGACAAACAAGCTGTGGTTGAAGAAACAGTTGTACAGCTTGCGGATGCCGGAAGGAGGAGATCTTGTCGCTCACATTCAGAAATTCAATCAAGTGTGCTCAGAGGTTATGAGTCTTGATGTGAAGATTGATGAGGAGTATAAGACTCTTATACTGTTGTGTTCGCTTCCAAGTTCCTATGATGGTCTGATCACAACCTTGGTGTATGGAAAGGAAACCCTGAATTTTGAAGAGGTTGTGAGTGTTCTTTGGTCAAATCAACAAAGAGAGAAGATCCGCATGGGGAGTTCTAACACATAGGTTCTTACTATAAAATAGAGGCAAGGAAAACCTTAGGAAAAGGTTAGAGACAAGTCCAAAGGCAAATCGAAGTCTCGAGGCAAGCAGAAGGCATGGAAGTGTTACAAATATCATCAAGTTGGTCATCTGAAGAGGAATTGTCCACTTCTAAAAAATGAGAAGGGGAAGGGCATTTCTAAGGGTAGTTCGGCTAGTAATGGTGGTGCAAATTCATCTGAAGATAGTGGGGATGATCTACTAGTAGTTTCAGATGGGACCATGAAGTATGACAGGTATTGGACACTAGATTCAGCATGTTCTCACCACTACACTTCGCATCAAGAGTGGTTTGTAACTTATGAAGAATCTGATGGAGGGAGTGTAAGCCTTGGTGATGATCACCCTTGTAAGGGCCTTGGTGATGATCACCCTTGTAAGGTTGCTGGTGTTGGTACCTTAAGGGTGAGAATGTATGATGGGGTCATAAGAACCTTGACTAATGTCAAACACGTGCCAGAGTTGAAGAAAAATCTGATTTCTTTGGGCTACCTAGAGAAGCATGGTTATGCATTTGGAAGCCAACTGGGCAGTGGGTGTTTAAGGATTACCAAGGGTGCATTAGTGGTGATGAAAGGGAGAAGGTTAAAAAATAATCTCTATCAGATGGAGGGCTCAGTTGTGACAGATGATGCAAAGGTGCTTGCTGTAGCAGAGGAGGAACAGTTGGCATATAAACTGCGGCACTATTGGATGGGATACATGAACGACAAAGGGCTCACGGAACTCAGTAAAAGAGGTCTGATTCCAGCACTTAAGAAGAAGGGTGATGACCTTTGTGAGCCTTGTATCTATGGCAAATAGCATAGGGTAAAGTTTGCCAGTAATACCAAGCAAAGTGAAGGCATTCTTGAGCTAGTTCACTCGGATGTATGGGGACCGGCCCCTGTTTTAGCCAAAGGTGGGGCTAGGTATTTTTTAACATTCATTGATGACTTTTTCAGGAAGGTATGGGTGTATTTGATAAGGGAAAAGTCAGAAGTGTTTGCTCGGTTTAAAGCTTGGAGAGTTGAAGTTGAAAAGGAGACAGGGAAACCAGTGAAGTGCCTAAGGTGTGACAATGGAGGGGAGTATACTAGCAGCAAATTCAGAAGCTACTGTGAGGAGAATGAGATCAAACACCATTATATAGTGAGGATGACTCTCCAACAAAACGGTGTAGCCGAAAGGATGAATCAAACATTGACAGAGAAGGTTAGAAGCTTGAGGCTGCAAGCATCACTTCCCCAGTTCTTTTGGGGTGATGCAATAATTTTTTCTTGTTTTCTTGTTAACAGGTCCCCTAATCACAAACTTGATGGAGGCATTCCAGAGGAGATTTGGAGTGGGAAGAAGGTGGAGCTTGGACACCTGAAGAATTTTGGCTGCCCAGCCTATGCATTTGTGGAGGCAACCGAAAGAAGCAAGCTAGATCCAAAATCGTAGAAGCTGATTTTCATCAGATATCCACATGGAATCAAAGGCTACTTGCTGTGGAATTCTGATTCTTAGAAGTGTGTCATCAGTAGAAACATCATCTTTGATGAGAAGAGCATTTTGAAGAAGTTTGGGATTGCAGATGGGCCTAAGAAGGCTAGACAGGATAGCAGTGGATAATATTTACTAACAGGTGATGTACCTTCTACTTCTACTTCAAAACATGCTTCTTTTGAGATAGAGTTTGGTAGACATGTTCCCACACATGTGAAGGATCAGCTAGGAGAGCCATCAGTCCAGGAAGAGGTGCAGGTAGAGCCACATAGTTTAGATTTGGAGGATCATCAAAGGGGAGTGGCACTACACAAGTCGAAGCGCAACATCTACAAACCTGTTCGGTATGGCATTGATGAGACCATCTCCTATGCTCTCATCACTGCTAATGGAGATCTAGAGACCTTCAAAGAAGCCATGGAGAGTTCTGAACGGGAATCATGGATGCAGGCCATGATGGAGGAGATGGAGTCACTGGAAAAGAACAAGACATGTCAGCTAATGGATCTACCTAGAGATGTTCGGGCCATTGGTTCAAAATGGGTGTTCACAAAGAAGGAGGCACCTTCAGAGCAAGGTGGAGTCAGATACAAAGCAAGGCTTGTTGCTAAGGGGTTCTCATAGAGAGAGGGAGTGGATTACACAGAGGTATTCTCTCTGATTGTGCGTCATGCTTCGATTCGGTTGTTGCTGTCTCTTGTAGCTCAGCATGATATGGAGTTGCAGCAAATGGATGTGAAGACAGCTTTCTTACATGGAAGTCTAGAGGAGAAAATCTACATGAAGCAACTAGAAGGATTCAAATAGTCTGTATTGGAGGAAAAGGTTTGTCTACTGAAGAAATCTCTCTATGGTTTGAAGCAGTCACCCCGTCAATGGTACAAAAGGTTTGATACTTTTGTTTTAAGCCTTGGGTTTTCTAGATGTGAACATGATAATTGTGTGTATGTGAAAGATGTGGATAAGGATGATGCACTATATCTACTTTTGTATGTGGATGATATGCTCATTGCCAGCAAGAGTGTCAAAGCAGTGAATTGGCTAAAAATTGCATTGTGATCAGAGTTTGAGATGAAAGATTTAGGTTTAGCGAGAAGATACTTGGGATGGAAATTTGGAGAGATAGGACCAAGGGTATTCTCCACTTGTCATTAGGAGGATACATTCAGAAGGTGTTGGAGAGGTTTGGGATGGACAAGCCAAACCGGTTGGAACACCTTTGGTGAACCATATATCTCTTGCAAAGCTACAAAACCCCCAAACAGATGAAGAGAAAGAGTACATAGAGAGAGTTGCATATGCCAATGTTGTGGGCAGCATTATGTATGCTATGGTGTGTTGTAGGCCAGACATAGTACATGCAGTGAGCCAGGTGAGCAGGTACATGGCAAACTTAAGAAAGGAGCATTGGAAGGCATTGAAGTGGATCTTGCGGTATCTTCAGGGAACTCAAAGGTTTGGTCTATTTTTTGGGCAGCATGAAGGACCTAAGAAGAACTCCAATATCTCAAGTAAGTTGTTAGGTCCATTGGAAGGGTTTGTTGATGCAAATTTTGCAGGTGGTCTGGATACAAGGAGGTTTACTACAGATTATGTGTTTAGCATGTATGGTGGACTAGTTTCTTGGAGATCAACCCTTCAACCTATCACGGCCTTATCTACAATAGAGGCCGAGTATATAGGGATTATAGAGGCTGCCAAGGAGGCTCTTTGGTTGAAGAGACTCATTGTGGAAATGGGGGTGAAGCAGGGTACAATGGTGCTGCACAGTGATAGTTAGAGTGCCCTGCAGTTGGTTCAGAACCCAGTCTATCATGCACGCACAAAGCATATAGATGTGAGGTATCATAGGATCAGAGAGCTGGTGGAAGAAGGTGAGGTGGAGCTGGTGAAAGTTCATACAAAGAAGAACCAGTCAGATGCACTTATGAAGATTCTTCCACGGGACAGTTTTCTCTCATGTGTGACACTGATGGGTCTGAAGGACTATGCAGATTTTGCAACGGCTTTGGAGCACCAAGGTGAAGATTGTAGGACCTTGTGTAGTACTCCAAAGCCTCGATTGGGCAAGGGAAAGCCCAAGGTTTATGATCCATGAGGTGTTCATGGGGTTCTAGGGTTGATGTGAGCTAGGGTGAAGGATTTCAGCCTTCACGATTTTTTAGGTCCATAGGATTAGGACCTAATGTTCTTGAGTCCAAGTAATTGGGTCTTGAGGGGGCTAAACTATCATTAGGCTAGAGTTGGGCCCAAGGTAAGTGAGTCTAATCACATATGGGTTAGTCCAAGGGAGTTTTTTGTTAGGGTTTGGTTTCTATTTGACCATGTATACTTTATGTATTGGCATCTTGTATAAGGCTGAATGAATGAAAAACTCTTTTCTCCCTAAATTCTTTCTTCTCCTCTCTCTCTCTCTCACATGGTTGCCTAGGGTTTCCTAGGGTTTGCTGCTGCCTCTTGCCAAGAAAAGAAAGAAATCAAGGCATCCATAGCGGAGAAGAAACCCTAGTGGCCTTCTCTTGAAGAATCCTTGTAGGACTAGAATTGCTGCAGCCTATTCCCACTTGGAGTTATTCTTTTTGAATTTATGAAACAAATCTAGACTTCCCATGCCCAAAAGGAGAGGATTCACATTCTCCTCTCGTTACTGGTGAAGAGAAAGAAAGGAAAACTAGTTGCCTACATCGACAGGGGTGATTACCAAGAGCGAGATCCAAATCCTGCTGCTGCAAAAATTTTCTGCAGCAAGTTCATCTTATTTCCGCTTCTCCATATGCCTTGGCGCTGGTCCATTGTATGCCACGCTTCAAGGAAAGATCGAAGATGCGACCCCCAACAAAGGATTGTGAACATATCCTGCTGATCCCCGTAGGCGTAAGCCTTCCAAATCAGGCTTTTTGTCATTCCATAATTTATAGAGAATAGTGGAAACTGACTTAGAGGATACACAGTTAAAAATGTAAGAAGCAGCCAAAAGAGCATCCCTCTAAAAGCTTATTGGAGGTTGGCATGCACTATCATTGACTTAACCATTTTTAAGAGTGTATGATTTCACCTTGTTAACCCCGCATTGATTTTGATGATCACAAAATAATTAAGTAGGTTACTGATGATTTTGGTATAGAATCAATGTGACATGCAGGTATACAAGGACACCAAAATTATCTAAACGGATTTTAAACTTTAAAATAAGCATATAGTTCAAGTGAGAGAGTTCCAAGATCTGAGAAGGATGATTCAAGCTCAAATTAAGTGAATCTTAGATGTTTGACAATGTTCTCAAATGAAGAAAGTCTAAGTTGTGAAAGCTATGGTACTTATTTTTCTTGATTCAATGAGTTTTCTAATCCATGGAACGACTTTTCAAGTTTTGAAGACATTAGTCAACTCCCAACGACTTTTCAAGTTTTGAAGACATTAGTCAACTCCCATGGCAGCTACTAAAACTTGGAATGAAAAATTAAAGCTATTAGCCGACCCACATGCAAGTTAACAAGTCAAATCTGTGGCACAAGTGACTAAACAGTGGATTGAACCATGTTAGTCGGCTCTAGAGCCGACTACTATGGTCATACAGAGAAAATTCACATGTTAGTTGGCTCTAGAGCCAACTACTGTGGCATCCACAGTGAAGTTGACTATGTTAGTCGGCTCTAGAGCTGACTAACCTTGCCTGGGATGGAAAAAATCCCAAGTTAGTCGGCTCTGGAGCCGACTAACGCCCTAGGAACTTCTGCAACGGCTAGTTCTGACATTCCAACGGTCGGAAACGGTAACTTCAACGGTCCAATCCCTCAACCAACTATAAATACAAGTTAATGGGATGGATTAGCAAGAGATTAAGTGGATTTTTGAAGGATTACAAGTGAGAAAAAGAGAGATTTACCAAGTCAAATCCAGTGAAATTTCAGCCTGCTCCAGTTTTCAAAAATCACTGTTGCTGAAGTTTAAAAATCCTTTGAAGCCTATTCAAAGCTCTCATCAACCACTCCAGAAGCTTCATCAAGTGCTCTTAACTCCAGCATTCAAAGAAGTGAAGCTCATTCAAAGAAGAAAAGCTTCAAATCTATAAAGTGTTCTTTATTGTCTTTATTTGCTCATTAAGGAGCTATACTTGCTGAACTTATTTCATCTTGTAAACTGTTGAGTTTCAACTTGGTTGAAACTTGTGTAGGGTGTGCCAAACCCTTAATTGGTGGTTTGTAAAGGCTTCCTTGTGCTTGGAAATAAGAAGTTAGCTGTGTAAGTTAGGTTGTAATCGTTGAAGAATGATTAGTGGTGAAAATTTCCAAGGGGTTCTTGAGGAGTGGATGTAGGTGCAAGGGTTAGCACTGAACCACTATAAATCCTTGTATTTGTGTGTGTGCCTTCCACTGTTATTACCGTTGGTGTTAAGTTTGACACTTCTCCCTTACACACTCTTATAGCTTTGCAAATATTGCACATAACTGTAAAATTTTTAAAAGGAACCCAATTCACCCCCCCTCTTGGGTTGCTTGGCTGGGCAACAAGTGGTATCAGAGTGGGTGCTCTTACTTGTATTTATCTTAACCGACAAAGAGTCTAAGATCTATGGCAGCCCAAATGAGTTTCTTGTTGACTGAAGGACAGTCCACAAACAGATCCCCTTTATTCAATAGAACAAATTACACATATTGGAAGGCTAGGATGAAAATTTTTATTCAAGCACTTGATTATGATCTATGGAGTATCATTGTCAATGGACCTCATACACCCATTCTTAGAACAAATGATCTTAAAATACCCAAATTGAAAGCGGATTGGAATGAGCATGATAAGAAAATGGCACAGCTGAATGCTAAAGCCATGAATGTTTTATATTGTTCACTTGATGCAAATGAGTTTAATAGAATTTTCACTTGCATTTCTACCAAAGAAATTTGGGATAGACTTGAGGTCACCCATGAAGGCACCAATCAAGTGAAAGAATCTAAAATCAATATGCTTGTACATAGATATGAATTGTTTAAAATGTAACCAAATGAATCCATTGCTGATATGTTTACTAGATTTACTGATATTGTGAATGGCCTTAAAAGCCTTGGAAAGTCCTATACTAACAGCGATCTAATGAGAAAAATTTTGAGATCTTTGCTTAGGTCATTGGAAGCTAAGATGACTGCAATTCAAGAGGCAAAAGACCTCAACATTCTGCCTCTAGAAGAGCTCATGGGATCATTGATGACCCATGAAATCCAAGTCAAACAACATCTAGATGAGGAGGAGTTCAAAAAGAGAAGATCCATAGCCTTAAAGTGCTCAGATCAAAAGGATGAATGTGATGAATCTTCAGAAGAGAGTGAAGGGGATGATGAGCTTGCTCTCATCACAAGAAAATTTAGATGATTCATGAGGAAAAAGAAACAAGGAATAAAGAGAAGGCCACTACTGAAAGGAGACTTCAGCAAAGAGAAGGATAAGGAGCAGCCTCTCACATGCTATGAGTGTAAGAAGCCACGACACTTCAAGGCTGACTGTTCACAACTAAAGAAAGGTCTCAAAAAGGCTAAGAAGAAAGCCTTGATGGCAAGTTGGAGTGACAGTGATGATACAAGTTCAGATGATGAGAAGCAAGAAACTGCAAACTTGTGTCTCATGGCTTGTGAAGAAGAGGTAATCTATAACTCTCAAACTGAATTTACATTTGATGAATTACAAGATGCATTCTATGATTTACTTGCTGAATTCAAAAAGTTGAGCACCAAAAATAAAGGTTTGAAAAATCAAGTTCAAACATTGATTTTTGAAAAAGAAAAACTTTCAAAAGAAAATTTTGTTTTAACCTAGGAAAATCTAAATTTAAAAAATGAAGTTAATAAACTGAAACCCATTGTGGATAAGTTTACATTAAGCTCCACAAAATTACAAATGATTCTTGACAACCAAAGAGCTGTTTTTAATAAAGCTGGATTAGGTTATAATCCTTCGAAGAAGCAAAAGTTTTTAAAATATTTTTGTTCCTCCAAACAACTTCTCAAAAATTACTTGTTTGAAATGTGGTAAACAAGGACATAAAGCCTATGCATGTAACTCTCACATCAACAAGAACATTAAAAAGATTTGGGTTCCTAAAGGAACCATTCATGCTAACCCCAAAGGACCCAAGAAAACTTGGGTACCTAAAAATATAACTTGATATTGTGGCTGCAGGTGTGTCTTGTGACCCGAAATGCAAAAAGAAGATGGTACTTGGACAGCGGGTGCTCAAGACACATGACGGGTGATGAATCTCAATTCATCACTTTAGAAGCTAAGAATGGAGGGATGGTTACTTTTGGAGACAATGCTCAAGGAAGGATCATTGGCATTGGCAAAATTGGTATCACTTCCCATATCTTTATAGATAATGTTCTTCTTGTTGATGGATTAAAGCATAATTTGTTATACATTAGTCAATTATGTGATAAAGGTTTTAAAGTCATCTTTGAATCATCTGTTTGCATGGTTACAAATTCTACTGATGATAGTATGAAATTTATTGATCATAAGCATGGAAATGTTTATATTGTAGATCTAAATGAGCTAAATGACTAAAATATTGAATGTCTAGTTGCCATGAATTCTAAATTTAATGAATCTAGCTAGTTATGGCACCGTAGACTTGCTCATGTTAGCATAGATTTGCTTTCCAAACTAATCAAAAGAGATTTAGTAAATGGTTTGCCAAAATTAAGTTTTGAAAAGGACAAAATTTGTGATGCATGCCAGTTTGAAAAACAAACTAGAGTTTCTTTCAAATCTAAAAATATGGTTTCAACTTCTAGGCGCTTGGAACATTTACACATGGATTTATTTGGACCAACTAGAACCACAAGTTTAGGTGGTAAACATTATGGTTTTGTAATCATTGATGATTTCTCCCGTTTTACTTGGGTTTTATTTTTAGCAAGCAAAAATGAAGCTTTTTCTGCATTTTTAAAATTTTTCAAAAAAATAACAAATGAAAAAGGTCTTCAAGTTTCATCTATTCATAGTGATCATGGAAAAGAATTTGAAAATCAATATTTTAAAAGTTTTTGCAATGAAAAATGAATTAGCCATAATTTTTCTGCACCTAGAATCCCTCAACAAAATGGTGTTGTTGAAAGGAAAAATAGAACCCTTGAAGAAATGGCCCGATCCATGCTGTGTGAAAGCAATCTCCCAAAATACTTTTGGGCTGAAGCAATCAATACAACATGTTATGTTTTGAATCGAGCTCTAATAAGACCTATTTTAAAAAAGACCCCCTATGAACTTTGGAAAGGTAGAAAACCAAACATAGGATATTTTCATGTTTTTGGATGTAAATGTTTTCTTTTAGATAATGACAAATCTAATCTTGATAAATTTGATGCAAAATCTGATGAAGGAATTTTTCTTGGCTATTCTACCAATAGTAGAGCTTATAGAGTATTTAATAAGAAAACCTTAGTGGTAGAAGAATCTATTTATGTAGTATTTGATGAAACTAATGAACTTCCATCAAGGAAGAAGGATGTAGTTGATGATGCAGGTTTACTTGAAGAAGGAGTGCACAACATCATACTAAAGGAAAAAGAAGGCTCAAATGAACAACTTAATCAAGAAGACAGCATTGAATGACTCCAACAAACTGAATCTCAAGGTACACAAGATTTAGAAAAAGAATGGAGGTATGTCTACAATCACCTCAAAGAACTTATTATTGATAGTCCATCTCAAGGGGTAAGAACTAGGTCTTCATATAGAGATGCATGCAATCATTTAGCTTTTATCTCACAAATTGAACCAAAATGTTTTGATGAAGCTAAAGATGATCCTGATTGGATAAATGCAATGCATGATGAATTAAATCAGTTTGAAAGAAATAATGTATGGACCCTAGTTGATAGACCAATAGATTATCCCATAATTGGTACTAAATGGGTTTTCAGAAATAAATTGGATGACCATGAAAACATAATTAGAAATAAAGCAAGATTGGTAGCTAAAGGTTATAATCAGGACGAAGGTATTGATTTTGATGAAACCTTTGCTCCAGTTACAAGATTAGAAGCTATTAGATTATTACTTACTTTTGCATGTTTCATGAATTTCAAATTATTTCAAATGGATGTTAAGAGTGCTTTCTTAAATGGATATATTGCTGAAGAAGTCTATGTAGAACAACCACCCGGTTTTGAAAATTATGAACATCCAAACCATGTGTTTAAATTGAACAAAGCCTTGATGGTTTGAAACAAGCACCTCGGGTATGGTACGATAGATTGAGCAAATTCTTGATAAGTAACAATTTTATTAGAGAAAATGTGGACACTACATTATTTATAAAAAGAGAAAATGATGATATGCTCATTGTGTAAATTTATGTAAATGACATCATTTTCGATGCTACTAATGAAATCTTGTGCCAAGACTTTGCTAAGCTCATGCAGGGAGAGTTCGAGATGAGCATGATGGGTGAACTCAACTATTTTCTCAGACTTCAAATAAAGCAAACTATAGATGGAATCTTCATTAGCCAAAGCAAATATATAAGAGAAATTCTGAAGAAATTTGGCATGGAGAATTTCAAATGTGCCGGTACCCCTATGAGCTCATCTTGCAAACTTGATATGAATGATAGTAGTAAAATTGTAGATTTAAAGCTTTATAGAGGCATGATATGATCTCTTTTATACTTAACTACTAGTAGGCCTCATATTTTATTTAGTGTATGCATGTGTCCTAGATTTCAAGCTAATCCTAAACAAACACATTTAAATGCTGCAAAAAGAATCTTAAGATATTTAAATGGTACTAAAAATCTTGGTCTTTGGTATGCTAAGCAATCCACTATTGATTTGATTGGTTATTCAGACTCTGATTTTGCTGGTTGTAAAATTGACAGAAAATCAACTAGTGGAACTTGCCAATTTTTAGGAGTCAACTTAATCTCATGGTTTAGCAAGAAACAAACATCAGTTACTTTGTCTACAGCTGAGGCTGAATATATAGCTGCTAGGAGTTATTGTGCTCAAATCCTGTGGATTAAGCAACAACTAGAAGATTATGGCATTAAACTTAAAGACATTCCCATAAAATATGATAATACTAGTGCCATTAATTTAACTAAAAATCAATTCAGCACTCTAAGACCAAGCACATTGAAATTAGACATCATTTCATTAGAGATCATGTTCAAAATAGAGATATAATTCTTGAATTTGTTAGTACTGACAAGCAATTAGCTGATATTTTCACAAAACCCCTTGATGAAAATAAATTTTATGAAATTAGAAGAGAACTTGGCATGTTTGACCCCCTATCAGAATGAGTCAGCTACATGATTGATTTTTTAAATTTTTTCTGAACATGCTTTTAATGATTAAAAATCATGACAATTAGCCCAACTGATCCCTCTAGATGATCCCATAACATGCGTAGCTTGTAAAAATCATTTTTAGTAAAAATTCTTGGACTTTCTGGGGCTCAGGCGTCATGCTCCCCATGTTAGTCGATTGGGGAGTCGACTAACATGGAGTTAGTCGGCATGGGATTCGACTAACTCCAAGAAGTGCTTGGTCTATAAGAAAGACCGAACGCCTTTGAACTCCCTCACTCCCATCTCTCCTTCAAACTTCCAATACTCTTCCCCAAATCCTAGAACCCTCTAAATCCCTCCCTCCACCCTCTCTAGATCCCTCCCTTCCTCCAGATCTAGTACCCTAGCTCCATAGCTCCACGGATGAGGGTCTCCCGTGCGTGGCAAAGTGAAGCCCTGGAGAGCTCCCGCGAGAAAGGCGCGCAAGCCCCTACCGTGCCCTCTCCCTCGAGGTTCTCTGGCATCTAATCATTGTCCATAAGAGCCATCTCCAATGGAAGGATCATGGACTTTGGATTCCTTGCCCGGAAACGGCTCACCATTGGGCGGATGCTTCAACAAAGGGGATGGAGCTACATGTGCAAAACAGAGGTTGCCATCTACCCAAAATTGGTAAGAGAGTTCTACCAAAACCTCTCAGTTGATTATACCTCTGCCTCATCTATAGTAAAAGGGGTAAGCATTGAGCTTGATCGTGCCACCATAGGTAACATTCTGAGAGTCCCTGTTGGTGGGGCTTGTGAGGATTCACCTAAGGATAGAGCCCATAGGATTGAGACAATCCTTGGCATTGAGGATGAAGAGGGAGTGGACCGCTTGGAGGCCAACTCCCTAAATGTGGAAATGAGACTTCTCCATCATATCATCTCCAGTATTTTCATCCCCAGGACTGATAGTTTCCATCTAGTCACTGAGAAGGATCTAACCCTCATGTACCATATAGTCAGTGACATCCCCTATGATTTTTCAGAGTTAATGTTGACTGTGTAGAGGGAAACAGTCAACAAAGCTTGGTCTGCTCTTCCCTATGGTATGCTTCTCACCCACTTCTTTAAACATTTTGGAGTAAGATTGAAGGGTGAAGAATCGACCAAGCTGCACCATTCGGACTTCTACAATGACCACTCTTTGCGCCAAATTGGATTTGTTAAGGTTAATGAGCGGTGGACCAGAGGAAGAGGCAGAGATGCAGAGGCAGACGAGCCAGCTGAGGCTGAAGGTCCATCTTCATCTTCACATGAGGAGGCTGGACCTAGCACTAGGCAACAGCTTGAGGAGCCCACTGCATCCCAGAGGACATCTATTGAGCTCAACTAGGATCAGCTGCAGTTCATTGTCAGAGAGGTGACATCTGCTCTCTTCAGCAGGAGTTCAGGGGATAGTGGCTTGTCTACAAATGATCTCATGATGGTACCCCACATTTCCACTGTAAACGAGACCCTGTCCCAGATGATGATGAGATTGGATAGGTTGGAGCACTCAATGAATATAATGAATGGAAGGTTGCTGATGCAAGAAATGAGAGATCACGGATCAGGATCTAGCCGTGACTCTGAAGAGATAGCCAGGATGGCTGAAGAAGTGAGGCAATTGAGAGCTCAGATTGTGACCTTTGGAGGAATATCTGAGAAGCTGGAGATGTCCATCGGTCTTCTTCATCATTTGGTCTCTACCATCAGTGATCAGCTAGCTTCGATTGCTTTTCAGCCACCTTCCCATCCTTTTCAGTTGCCTCCACAGCATGGCTTCACTTCTGCTCACCCCCGCTCCAGGCCACCTCATGCATCCTATCGTCCTCCTCCACAAGGACATGGCTCTGGATCTTCTGCTCAACCTTCAATTATATCCTCGGATGAGGAGTAGTTTAGGTTATCTTGTTGTATTTAGAATGTACTAGGATCTCCATGTATTAAAATGTTTGTATTAGAACTTAATGTTTGTAATGCTAGTCATGTATGAAACTCTTTTGTATAAAATTTATGTATAAAATCTTATGCCTAATGAAATGTTTCTTTTTATATATTTCTGTGTATGAAATTTCCTTTTTATAAAATGTTTCATGTTAATTATATGAGATCTTCTATTTTAAATTTGCCATGAAAATTTTTAAAATTAAACTACCAAGGATGAGATGTATGAAATTAAGTGCTTGACCTTTCACTTCCTTTTTGATTGATGACAAAAAGGGAGAGAATGAACCTAAGAAAATAAGAAAAGATCAAAGAGGGTAAGCATACATTTAAAAAGGAGAAGGATCTTCCTTATCATATTTCAACAAATTTTTCAATAATTTTTCATCATGGTTCAGCAAGTTTCAAAAATCTTTCATCATGTTTCAGTAAGTTTGCGAAGTTTTCAAAAATTTTTCATCATGTTTCAGTGAGTTTTCAAAAAGTCTCAGCATGTTTCAATAAGTTTCAAAAGTTTCAAAAAGGAACAATGTTTAGGGGGAGAAGAATGCAATTGTTTCAGCAAAATTCAACCTCTTGAGAAGAAGATGGCCTTTTTAAAATTTTGCAACAAAAAGGGAGAGATAAAACTTGTTGATTTCACCTTACTCTCATTTAAAATAATTGAGCTTCTTTTGAAAACTTTTCTTAAAAATTTTGACATCAAAAACCAAAGTTTCGGCACACTATGCAGATTTTTGGTATGCTTTTGGCACATACTTGTTTAATTGCCGAAACTCTGAATTTTTAGAATCAAAATTATAATTTCAGTATGAAGACAAAGTTTATTAGCATAAATCTTCATCCCCAGCACATAACTTTTGCATTTGGCACTGAATTTAATCATTTTGGCACAAAATTTAACTTTTTCATGAAAATTCAGATTTTTTGCTGAAAATTCAGCTTTTTGAGTCAAAATTCACTATAAATTCCATCAAAAATCTGATTTCTCTAAATTCAAAACTTGGAAGATGAATGTCATATTATTTTTGAAATATTCGGATGAAAATTTTTAACTTTTGACTCATATTCTCACTTTTGGTACTCTTTTTGAGATTTTTGGTACAAAACCTACATATGAAACTGACTTAAAAATTTTTCCTGACATGAGCCAAATAATCTCAAACTTGTGCTAAGTTCAATGCTGCATTACTTTAAATTATCACTTTAATTTTATACTTAATGATTTTGTCATCATCAAAAAGGGAGAGATTGTTGACCCCGCATTGATTTTGATGATCACAAAACAATTAAGTAGGTTACTGATGATTTTAGTATAGAATCAATATGACATGCAGGTATACAAGAGACACCAAGAGTATCTAAACAGATTCCAAACTTTAAAATGAGTATATGGTTCAAGTGAGAGAGTTCCAAGATCTTAGAAGGATGATTCAAGCTCAAATTTAGTGAATCTCAGATGTTTGGCAATGTTCTCAAATGAAAAAAGTCCAAGTTGTAAAAGCTATGGTACTTATTTTTCTTGATTCAATGAGTTTTCTAATCCATGGAACGACTTTTCAAGTTTTGAAGATATTAGTCAACTCCCACGGTAGCTATTGGAACTTGAAATGGAAGATTGAAGCCATTAGCCGACCCACATACAAGCTAACAAGTCAAATCTGTAGCACAAGTGACTAAACAGTGGATTAAACCATGTTAGTTGGCTCTAGAGCCGACTACTGTGGTCATACAGAGAAAATCCACATGTTAGTCGGCTCTAGAGCCGACTACTGTGGCATCCACAGTGAAGTTGACTGTGTTAGTCGGCTCTAGAGCCGACTAACACAGTCAACTTCATTGTGTAACCTTGCCTAGGATGGAAAAAATCCCAGGTTAGTCGGCTCTGGAGCTGACTAACGCCCTGAGAACTTCTGCAATGACTAGTTTTAACATTCCAACAGTCGGAAACGGCCACTCCAACGGTCCAATCCCTCGACCAACTATAAATACAAGTTAATGGGATGGATTAGAAAGAGATTAAGTGGATTTTTGAAGGATTACAAGTGAGAAAAAGAGAGATTTACCAAGTCAAATCCAGTGAAATTTCAGCCTGCTCCAATTTTCAAAAATCATTGTTGCTGAAGTTTGAAAATCCTTTGAAGCCTATTCAAAGCTCCCACCAACCACTCCAGAAGCTTCATCAAGTGCTCTTAACTCCAGCATTTAAAGAAGTGAAGCTTATTTAAGGAAGAAAAGCTTCAAATCTGTAAAGTATTCTTTATTGTCTTTATTTGC
Organism: Metroxylon sagu; assembly: GCA_017589505.3. Taxonomy (NCBI): domain Eukaryota; kingdom Viridiplantae; phylum Streptophyta; class Magnoliopsida; order Arecales; family Arecaceae; genus Metroxylon; species Metroxylon sagu. Next base: position 571,855 of record JACVBY030000647.1, on the reverse strand, counting down.
TCATTAAGGAGCTATACTTGCTGAACTTATTTCATCTTGTAAACTGTTGAGTTTCAACTTGGTTGAAACTTGTATAGGGTGTGCCAAACCCTTAATTGGTGGTTTGTAAAGGCTTCCTTGTGCCTGGAATTAAGAAGCTAGCTGTGTAAGCTAGGTTGTAATCGTTGAAGAACGATTAGTGATGAAAATTTTCAAGGGGTTCTTGAGGAGTGGATGTAGGTGCAAGGGTTAGCACCGAACTACTATAAATCCTTGTGTTTGTGTGTGTGCCTTCCACTGTTATTGCTGTTGGTGTTAAGTTTGACACTTCTCCTTTACACACTCTTATAGCTTTGGAAATATTGCATAAAACTGTAAAATTTTAAAAAAGAACCCAATTCACCCTCCCCTTTTGGGTTGCTTGGCTGGGCAACACTCCTTTCTACAACTCCATTTTGTTGTGAAGTGTCAGGAATCATTAATTGCCTGTGTATCCCCTTGCCTCACATAATTCCTTAAATTGATCAAACAAATACTCTCAGCCTCTATCAGTGTGAAGAACCTTTATGCTCTTTTCTTTTTGATTCTCAACTTTAGTCAAGAAGCTTTTGAAATAATCCAAGGCTTCTGATCGATGAGACAACAAATACACCGAACTATATTGTGAGTAATTATCTATAAATGTAAGGAAATAAGAGGCACCCTGGCATGCCCTTATACTCATAGGTCCGTAGATGTCTGAATGGATTAATTCTAATGGTTGAGATGCCCTGACAACCTTTTCAAAAGGTTTTTTGCAGGCTTTTCTTACTAAACATAGTTCATATATAAGCAGGCCGATTTTAGCGAGAGATCCCAACAGGCCTTCTCTAACAATCTAGCCATTCTATCTTGTTCTATGTGACCCAATCTTGCATGCCGTTTCATAGAATCAAATACAACATCTAAAGAAAACGTAACTAAAGAAGTAGAATAATCATTTAAAACCAAATCCATTACAAAGTAATTATTCTTCAAATGACCATAGCCATAAAAGTTCCTACCCAAATAAATAGCTAACTAAGTGCCTTCAAAGTGGAAAGAAAAACCTAACTCTAAAAGTGCTAGAATTGAAAGTAGAGTATATCAAATACTAGGTGCATATAGTATATCATGCAACAATATGTCACGTTCTGTATGCATCCTTACTCGATAAGTGCCAATGTAAAGCACTTCTTCTTGTGCACCATTGCCCATAGTGACATAGTAGCTGCCTGTTAGTACTTGATGATAATCTAAATATCCTACTCGATTTCTAGCTACATGTTTTGTTGCACCTGAGTCTACAATCCAATAAGAGAAAAAATGAGCAATAAATACATGTGAACAGACATAAGTGGGAGAGAGTAAGGATACAGGTTTACCGTCTTCAGCATAGTACAGTTATGAGCGAAGTGACCCATGTTCTAGCAGTTGTAGCACTTGACCTTATTCAGGTTTTTCTTACCACGCTTGCCTTTGTGGCACTTGGCTACTCCACTATCCTTGGGTGCTAGATTTTCTGCGTTTCCATGACCCACTCTTTATTGTTGTTCCTTGCGCTTAGGCCTATTTCCTTTGTGCTATGCAACTTGAGCAACTAGTGCTGCACTATGATTTGCATCTCTTCGCTCTACTTTAAGTTCAAGATGGCATGCAATATCCTTAAAGTTCTTAATATCCACATTGTGTATTAGCACTAGTTTCGCTTAGCACCAAGAGGATTTAGAAAGTAACCTAATAATAGCTTAAACTTATTGTTCACAAGTGAGATCATTACTAATAGCCTTCAATTATCTAATCATTGAAGACATCACCCTAAGATGCTCCACCATGGAATGTTTTGGGTCTAGCATATACTGACTAAGCCTTAAATTCAGGGCTTGTAGCCTAGTTGTCATGCCTCCATATTTCAGCTTAAGTTGTTCTCATATTTCCTTAGCAATATGCAAGTTCTCAAACTCTCCAGTTAGATCATTTTGTATGCAGCTTAACATAGTAAAGTGTGCATTCCTATCCTTCTTGTACCAACTTTCATAAGCTTCTTGGTCATGACGGTGTTGGGCCATTTGTCGTTCCACAGGTGAGTTCATATTGTTGATTAGGATTTCAAGTACTTCTTTCTCATTAAGAAGGTTATGTATTTTTCTATGCTATATATCTTAATTCTTTCCATCAAGTTTATCAGTTTCAGTCAGATAAGCAATTGAATTCTTGGAGGCCATTTCATTGCATTTATTACATAAATATTAAATTAGGCACATATATCTAATATTTTATTCCAATCCAGTTAGACCATAAAATTCTTTCTTATATATTAAGATCAAAAAATCTTACATTTAGCTAATTATCATCTCCTAATATGTAGGGCAGAATAATATGTTTAACTGATCAAGGATAAAATACCCATAATTTATAGCATCATTATTAAATGAAGTAATTAAAAAAAAAAGATCACAAAGTACTATTAGGACAATTATAGAATAACCATACACATGCACCAATGTCTAATCTTTGTTTCTAACACATATTGTTTAATTAAATAAAAATTTTCACACCTCATAAGGAAGTGAAATTTAGATCCAAAATTATAAATTAATAATTTATGCGCCTAAATTTTTTTTTTTTATAAAACTTCGGTATTATTATCCATTAGATAAAATAACCTCATGCTTGAGCGATGATCTCAAAGGCCAAACCTGCAACGTTCAGTCAAGGGGATAGGGTGGGGCCCAGCCTGTGCATGCCCATAGCATGCAGCATGGTGCTCAGCCCATACTGCGGGCTCACAGCACTCAGCTAGCGTTCGGCGTGCGACATGCTGTGCAGCCCAGTGCAAGGTTCGGCGGGCGCCGTCCAACATGCACGGTCACGGGTCATCGAGCGTGGGCAAGGCCCAATGTGCGCAAACACACGTGAGTTGTCGTGCGCGGTCGCGGTCTGTTGTGATGGGCGTGGGTGCGGCCCGTAGTCCGCTGCGACCCACGATGGGATTTTTTTTTTTTGAAATTTTGTGTGCATCACCATAACTCGCGTTCTTTAAACCCAAATTTAACAAATAATGAATTCTTACAGAGCTCTCACAATCTACTTTCTAATGATATTAACTTTATTAGCAAATAATCTAATTAATCAAGTTAAAATTAGACTTAAAGTTTCAAAAAAAGATATTATGGTTTAAATTAAAATTTAATCTCACATCAGTTTTTCTCTAAACTTTACATAAGATTATTTCATCATAAAAAAATATATATTCATATAAATTTCATGCTTGACAAGGGATTGGTCTACCATCAATAATCATCTCATAGCAAGCTTAAATCTATTATTAATAACCATAACATTGTATATATCAATTTATCATTAATAATCATGATACAGCATGCATCAAATTTTTCATATAAGATTTAACATAATATTAATAGTGAATAACAAGCATGAGAGGCTCTGATACCATCATTGGTTAATATATAAAAGAACATAGTGTAAGCGAAATACCTCTTTGAGACTGAACAAAAGGATTAGAATCCTTGGCTTGTATTACGAATCTCGTTATATCTTTCTCGCCTTGTACAATGTTTACCAGAGTCATTTACAAGTTTTCCACATCTCAAATCCTATACCGAACGTAGAGAGAATGCTTTTTTTTTTTTTTTTCCTTTCATATAAGTAATTCACCTCATTCCTTATAAAGATTATTAGATAAAAGTACTAGTCCCACAAAACAATATCTTTTTGACCAATTCATTGTTATCTCTTTATAATATCGAATAAGACTCTTATCTTTATAATTAATTTAGATAAAATTATTTATTACATCATAATTATTTCATATGAATAACCATAAAATGTCAATGTGGATGCTTATTACAACAATTTGAAATCAATGGAACATCAAATTGCAATCAAACAAAAGAGAGGCAAGGCCAAGACTAGCTAGTACAACAACACTAGCTAGTACAAACTTATTCGAAAGCAACAGAATGTCAAAACTCCAGGCGCAATCAATTTCACTCAGCAAACTGGTGATAGCAGCAGCAGTCTTCAAATATATATAGCACAACGATAATTTTAGGCACACAATAGAACGCAGGCTTCGTAGAATGTGTCTCAAATGTTAATGCGTCAGGAGAATAAAAAAGATCAGCGGTGAGGAGGTGGTGAAGATGGCTTAAGAGCTATCGTTGGGATGATAATACGGATAAATGGCGTAAAAGGTCTGGGCGCCAGTGAGCAAAATAGCGAGCGTGGCGGCTATGAGTGCGATCACGGACCACGGGGTATGGAAATATCTGTGACGTAGAACTGCTTGCCAAGTATTCCATTTGCTCTTGCAGTATTTGTTCACCAGCCATCGCACATTTCTCAGCCTACACTTCGTATCTACTGTCACTTCTTTGGAGAGCCTGCCGAAGAGCTCGGCGATCGACTTGTTGCTCCCTGTTGCGTTCTTAGTGATGCCTTTCCTGTGCAGGAGTCTCACGTCCTCTTCCGAGTCGATAATCTCGTCCATGAAGCAAACGTAGGAGGTGATCTCGGTGCCAAGGCCAACATGGAGGTGTTCAAAGGCCACGATGTTGAGTAACATGCACTCCGTGCTATCATCGACCTCAAGAGTTGGGAGGGTCAGTATACCGTCCTTGAAGTCGATATCAGCAAGGCTAGCGGTCTTGCTTTTCTTGAATTTGACTCCGCACTCGCGGAGCTCCACGGCTGGCCTCATGACTTCGTAGAACATCTCGAGTGCCGGAGGCCACCTTGGTGTGCCATGGAGCAAGCTCCTCCGATACACGTCGAGCGGATGGAGGCCCAGGCCTGTTATACCGGCCTCCAAATCCTCCCCAAAGAACCGGAGTACCAGCTGATTGATTGATTCATCATTCTGCATTACAAAGTTCACATCAATTGCTAAACAAACGATTGTTGCATCGGAATGTGGGCTGCTTTCAAATAGATGGGTCAAAAGTTTGCGCTTTGTGCTCGTATTTTATGCAAGTTATATTCAAAACAAATAGAAATAGCTAAGCACATGAAAGAAAAGTAAAAAAGAGTTTTTGATTACCACATGAGGTTGACAGCATTCGACTTCAAGCAGCTTCTTTAGAACTAAAAGGGGTAGCTGGTTTTCCATCACGAACATGTCTCTCTTGATGTAAGGTAACCTATGATTCACTCCATAACTGCTGAAAACGGGATCATGTTCGGCGTACCTACATTTGATATAGTTCTCATCCTTCTTCATCCGTAGAACTTCGAGCATAAAACACCCGTCAAGTATCATTAGCATCAGGAATTGGTCAGGATGTTCTGGGTCTTTCCACTTGTTGTCAAGGTTATGGTAACAGCCTTGCAACTGCTTCTCAATACTCCTCATCGCCTTGATGAACTGATCTAGTGGCTTGCCTGCCTTATTGAGGAAATGGACCAGAGCCCGACGCTTGTGCTGCTCCACCGGCCTCAGGCGGTCAGCATTGTGATGGTAGGGACCAAAGGAGACCACCTCCGGAGTGAAGGAATCTTCTCTAATGTCTCTGATGAATGAGGGCACCCTGTATATCGACGTCATCGTCCAGTTCTTCTCTTCAGCACAAAGGTTGACAGACTTGGCGTCGTTTTGAATCTCAACCACCCAGTCTTTGAACTCAAAGCCCATGGCAAGCCCCTCATCATTTTGAATGCTAACCACCCCGTCTTTGCACTCAATTGCCATGGCAGGACCCTCAGCCTCACGGTTATTACTCATGGTCTGTGTAACAAGCTCTGTAGTCGGAGAGGCCTCCTTCCACATTTGGCAATATATAACACTAATGCAAGAAAGATTAAAGCGATTGGGAATTCATTGCTTCACAACAAGGCAACGAATGAGATTTCTTAGATTTGCTATAAATATGCAGAACACGCTTTATAGCGTGCATGCCTTTGCCCCAAGTGGATAACAGGCTTTATAACGTGCGTGCCTTTGCTTTCCTTGCAAAACCAGCAATTGAATTATGTGATATCGTTAGAAAAATGTAGGCAAATTTATACTCATAACACCTTTGCAATGATCCAGATTAATGCGTTTACCAGAGATGGGGTGAAGTTTTTTAAATCTAAAGAATATAACCATCAGAAGTAACATGGAGGTACTCAGAAGGCTATACCAGTGCTGTCATCAAACTCAGGATGGGAGGGTCCATGAATTTGCCTCGGCAATCGCAGAGCTCTGTGGTGTTTGGGATGTAAATAAGTTGATAACACCAACTTGATCGATAAGAAATACTCATCATTAATTCAACACGACGAAAGTTCTCTCATGACTCGCGAAACTTGTGTTGGCACAAATGTATAAATGTTAATATTATTCCTTCTAGCGGTATTATATTCTTTTTAAGACCTTTGCGTAGAACCCAAGCAAAAAATCAAAACTTACCTGTCCGTAGGCTGAAGTGGCAGTGTGGGTCCCATCCGAGCGATGTCGTCTCCTATGTGAGCAAGACTACTTTAGAAAATCTTCGTTCACATAATTTGAGATGAAACCGGCAACAAGGTGAATGCAGGCAAATCAGCATCGAGTGTCTTCTCAATTGACATAGAGATAACCGTAAGATCTAGCGCACTGTCGATTAAAATATAATTTAATACAATTAAATTAAAAATATAAAAATAAATATAATTAAAATTTTTAATTATTATAATGAACGGTATTGACTTAACTTTTTAATGCATTTTGAATTCAATTAAGAAAATTAAAAAAGTTTAATGAACAACTAATGAACTCTCAATAAATTATGAAAATACCATGGATGATGATTAAGAATGATTTTTAATATTTTTATTTAAATTTTTATATTTTAAAATTATATTGAATGAGCCAAAAGTGAGTCAAAAATCTATTTTAAATATTAATGAATATTTATCTCCTTAACTTTTTTTAAAAAAATCAGTTATCTGTAAAAATTGAAAAGTCTATTGATTTTAAGTAATTAGTATGTTATGAAGAGTAGGAAACCTATTTGCTTTATTAAATCTCTCTATAAATAGAACATAATGACGATCTTTTGGTATCAAATCAATAGTGTAAAGGATAAAAATTGAAAGATTAATGAGAATGAATGAGCTATTAAGCGTCAAAGATTGAGGATTGGTTCGTAGTAATTTTATTTAAGGAGATAAGTAACTTTAATAATAGTTAAAGTGTTTTATTAAATCATTTTTAGCCTGTTAAAATATTTTAAAATAGTGTAAGTATTTTATCTACTTATATACATGGAAAAATGGGATTTGATAATTTAAATAAGATATTATTATATTTTGAAAATTTACATGTCTGGCTTTATCATAATTGATAAGTTATGTAAAATTGTTTTAAAATTTTTATTGCCTAATTTTCAATTTGAAATATGTTATAAGTGTAAATTGACATGAATATGATTTCAAATTCCTTAAATTTCTTTATATAATTTATTTACATAAAAATCTGGATATCTTGATAGTTTCTGTGATTAGATCATATCCTAAGTTTTATGAGAAATATGTTGTGAATTAATTTGATATTTTAAAATATGTAAGTAAATTATGAAATTATGTATATATAAAATAAGTAAGTTAAATATGTACATATTATAACTCTTAGTCAAACTATGTTTGTGATATGTGAACCTTACTCTCAGGGTTTGTACAAAAACTTGTGATATCAGAATCCTTTCCATAGAAGATGCATGTAGTTTTCGTTTTATGATCTATACCGCAGGGTTAAATGCAACTTCCATTATGTAATCCTATCATAGGGTTTGTATGCAGCCATAGTTATTAAATAAGAAGTCTTTATTAAATCCTTTAAAAATTAAGTAAAATTTTATTTGGTAGAGAAAATAAGAACTATTTTTATTCAACACTTAATGATATGATTTTTCTATAAGTAATTTAATTTGAAGTATATATATGACAATATTAATTTCAACAGTGGAAATCATGGAACCGAGGTGGATTATGAAACCCATCCTAATCACTGAAGATCAAGAATCAATTTTCATCCCCACTCAGAAGGTTGAGATAGAGTGCGCGGACCAGTAATCCACATGATCCAACCAACCAGTAATGCTAAAGGGCTTCTGTCGGGACTCTGAACAGAGTTGGTTCCTGGCTTGTTTCTAGATGTTGTTGGTCATACGGCGCATTTCGAGCAAGAAGTACCTGCGAGTACTCAATTTCTCCACAGTCTCTCCCTACAAGGGCTGCTCTGCCCTTTTGAGGGAGTGGATTTAGGGTTGGCGCTTGCGCTTCACCACCTGCTTCGAGTACTCTGCTTCGTGATGGTGGGACCAAAGATGGAATCTCAGGAGTGAAAGCACTTTTCTGAGTTCACTGATAACTGTGGCCAGGCTGTATATCGATGTCTTGCTCCAGTTCTTCTCTTCATCAGCAAGGCTCAACGGCTTACCATTGCTTTCCATGTCCACCACCCCTATTGGTTGCCAACTGGATGACAATGGCACGACCGTTACTCTTTTAATTATGGTTCGTTTTCCTTGCACTCCTCCATCGGTTCTTTGCTTTCGGGGGCTTGCTTCAACCTTTCGGGACGTATAGTGCTTGCTTCAACCTTTTGGAACGCATAGCACTTTTGAAAAAGAGAAACCAGGGACTGAGAATTCTTTTCTTTACCACCAGGCAAGGAATGAGATTTCCAAGGCTTTGCTAAATTTATGCAGAAAGGATGCCAGAGTTTTGGCCTCAAAAAGCGCTTGGGGAGAGCACTGGGGATGTCTTTAGTCACATGCGGATGTAGAATACAAGCCTCAGAGGAAGCTTTCATTAAAGATCTTGCAATTGTATGATGCCAGGTTAGTAGAAAAATGTAAACAAATAACTACATATTCTTCTTTTTCTTATAACCAGGAATGAATTTACCAGAGGATTTCACATTATCCAATTTTACAACTTTCATGGTTACAAGAATTTCATAGCAGAACATCTTTTTAAGTTGTCTTTTTACAACAGACTCATTTTACAGTAGAGGAATATGGGGTTAAGTTTTTAAATACAAAGAACATAACCACCAAATATGTTTGATCAAAGGAGATTGGGCATTTTATGTATGCAATAGATTGCAGTTTATTGAAGATAAATTTTCCCATTTCAGATTGTCTGGATTCTTTTTTTTGTTTTTTTTGATGTAATTGAGGGAGTTAAACTCCCTCCATTTTCTTAAAGAAAATATTGACAAGATGGATGAGGATATAGGAAGAAGCACATTAAGATGTTCAATGGGGCCTTTAGATGATCATGGGCTTTCCCCACCTTCCCAAATAATAAACAATCCCTTGAATCAAAAGTGAAGGCAAACTAGTGGACAATAGAAAGAACCGTTGAGGATTTAGAGGAGAAAACTGTCATTTTTCTCTTTCCAGATATGTGACCAAAGATGAGAGAATCAATTGGTCCCATACAAGCCTTCATGTATTTGGAATATGGCTTTCCCTCGAAGACGTCTATAGGTGGTGAAGGTTGGGGGGGGTTTTTGAATACCTAAATAGTTTGAGAAGGACTACAACTCTTTAGAGAAAGAGTACTTCAAAAATAAATGTAATACAATCTCTTAAGGGGTACTACATAGGACATAACCCGAACTGATAGGCCATCCTTTTCTAGCTAGTATTTTTTCAGTGTGAAGTCTGCTACAAAAAGCCATCCAAGCAAACATTTGGATATTTTTGGAAATGGTTGCCATCCACGTTACATTATAATAGGGCCAATTAATACCTTCATAATTAAGAAATTTATAGAAAGATTTCACCACGTAGGCACCATTCTTAAAATTTCTCCAAACTAGGGAATTAAGACTTCTGGATGAGATGATGGGAGCAAGAAAACCTTTAAGTTCTAGTAACTAGGTGTGTTGCATCCAAGAGAGAGGATGGGTCACTTTAATGTTCCATCTGCAGGCTCTCCAATTCCAAAGACTAGAAACAACAATGTTTCGTTTTGGAGCTCTACAATAGAGACCGGTGAATAAAGAGCAAAGGAGGTCTATAACAAAGACCAGTGAATAAAGAACAAAGAGGGGTATGGTAAAGCCAAGAATCTTCTTAAAATCGGATTTCATTCCATTTTGGACCTTAATTAATTGGACATTGTTGTAGTCAAATCCTACCTAGTTAATTAAAAGCCTAGAACTGGACTAAAGATATTGATTATTTAATTTAACCCTTTTGAGTCAGTATATGCCCCAGTAAGCTAGTTTGATGATCCAGGTGAATGAAGTGTAGGAGATTGAATTTATTAAACCCTCAAGCCTAAATAGAGTATTTAGTGGGCTAGGATGGGTCTAAGGCAATTTCCGCTATGTGGTTTGAAGAATGATTTTATTTGTGATATCATTAGTGATTGATTGGCATTGAGCATGTTTGGTAGCATGGATTGGTGTCTTGAGATTCATGTTAGATGTCTATGATGATATGTGAGTTATGGATTTTGAATTAGCACTTGAGGTAAGAAATCTTGAACATGATTACTTGCATGATTCTAATATTATTGTATAATTGCCCACTCTATTTTGAATATTCATGTTATATTGTCATCATAAATTATTGAATTGTAAAAATTAAATTCTCATTTAAATTGATGATGATGAGGAAATATGAAATGGGATGGGTGCATCTGAACTCGTCACATGAGAGTATTGCATAATAACGTATCGTGTACTATGGCAAGCATATCATCTAGTAATGTCTAGCATATTATGGCAAAGTATGACCTAGTGACACCTTGCGTATTATGGCAAGCATATTGCTCAGTGATGCTTTGCTTAATACGACAAGCATATTGCCTAGTGACGTATTGTGTACTGTAGCGGGCATATTGCCTAGCGATGCCTTGCGTATTGATGTCTTACGTACTATGGCGAGAATATTACTTAATGACATATTACGTATTATGGTGGGAGTATTACTTAGTAACGTACTACGTACTGTAGTAAGCATATTGCCCAATAATGTCTTGTGTACTATGACGAGTATATTGCCTAGTGATGCACTGTATACCATAGCAAGGTATTGTCTAATAACGCCTTGCGTACTGTGATGAGCATATTGTCTAGTGATGCATTACCTATTGTAATGTTGAGTGAGGTTGTCGAATGTGGTGTGACCTTGTAAAGATATCTTAAGATAAAATCTGTGATGGACATCATTCATAAGTGGTGTGGATGCTTCTTTCAAACCTTGTGTAACAAAACATAAATACGTAAGAATGAACTTGCAAAAGCTTTATGGATGCAATGGAGAGAGAGAGAGAGAAGGGGGGGGGGGGGGGGGAAGCTCTTATTATGAAGACAAAGGAGACCACCAAAAAGAACAAAATGTAAAGAACAAATAGAGAAAATGGATGGAATATAGGAGATAATACAGCGGACTTTTCCTCTAGAAAGAACAAGAAGGAAGAGAGGAATTAGTTGTGCAAAAACATGATGTATAAAATAAATATTGATGCATGCTTGATTCTATGCCCACAAATTTCAAGCGAACATTCAAACGAAGCAGAAGATGTAATAGAGTTATCAAAAAAAAAAAGTCTCTGGTGGTCATCTTTGTGTTACAAAGATAAATGAGAGTATCCTTTGGTCATGGACTGGTCCTTTTTTTAAAATTTTTAACACAAAGATTACCACTAGAGACTCAGTTACTGACTAGAAGAGTATCATGGCATTAGTTACCAATTGCAGTTAATTTATTAAGTTGTGTTGGTTAATATATAAAAAGAATATAGGGCAAATGGAATGCCTCTTTGAGACAGAAAATTAGGATTTTTGGCTTATATTATGAATCTTATTGTGTCTTTATCGCCTCATGTGATGACTATCAGAGCCACCCACAAGCTTTCCACATTTCAAATCTCAAGTACTTCAAATCTCAGGCCAAAGATGGTAGCCTAAAAAAACTAATGGAGGAAGATCTCTTCTCCGTGTTTGTATTTTTTTTTTTTTATTGTTGCTGTTCAAAGTAGTCGGTCATTCCTTATTTATAAGGATTATTAAATAAGAGTCCTAGTCTCACAAAATAAGATCTCTTCAACCACTTCATTGTTATCCTCTTATAATTAAATAAGGACTCTTATCCTTTCATGATTAATTTAGATAGGAACACTTATTGCGTGATAATTATCCCATATAGATAATCACAAAATATCCATATGAATGCCTATTGCAATATATCCCACTCATACTATTTGGCATTAAAGTGCATTCTCAAATGATCTCTCATCCATTTATTCCCTTATATAGGAAATAAAACGTGCGACCGAATGAAAAAGATAAAGGTAAGGAGTGTTATATTAAATCACCACCATACTAACATAGCACTACAACTTAATATCTCGATATGTATCCCAAACTATTTGGCCACACTAAATCAAGCATATCTGATTCCTCAAATAGTATAATGCTATGCTTGACCTCTCACTTAATGTATTTGTGCTCATAGTTAATCAAATTTCTTATCCGACTTAACTGCCCGAGCAAGAGTCACAAATCATAAGTATAATACCAATTAGTCTTTCCTTAGCCCCTTATGCCAATCCATTTATCCTTGACCACTTTCCTGAAAGAATAGTGCTCTGAAAGCCAATCATATTTCTTATGTAACAGGAGCTTTTCTGTAAAATTCTTCCGACTCATGAATGATATTGATAAAAGGTATTTTGATTTATCATATGCTGTGTCTTATAACTTTTTGTTTTAAGATTATGATGAACCCCATAGATTAGGGCAATGGATTTATGGTTATGATGAAGTTCATAACAGTGAGACCTAAGATCTTATAAACCCTAATCTAGAATATTCCTGTCGAAGGATCATCGAGTAGGGGATCGATGTTTCCAGAAAGACTGGTACATTCTATGTATACTCAATGGAGAGAGTGGTTAGTCTCACGACCACTTGTGTAGGGACACTAATACAAGGATGTGGGTGCTCCTCAAGGTATGAGTTTACTGAATTGATCTGTAATGAGAATATCTTATGAAAGTCTTACTTACTTGTTAAAAGATGATTCTCTTAGTGGGAGTTGTGCAAATGATCCTTAAACCTGAGATCACCATGGAATCTTGTACACATGAATCCATTTTTGGTTCATACTCATTCATGACTTAGCCATGTACAGGGTGTTCATGGATATGGTGAATTGTGTATGAAGATTGTGAGTAGATCAATAAGGAATCGATCACTCCTAGTAAGAGGAGTATTTATCCTATGTAATCTCATCAAATGATAACTCAGGAAGTCTTTGATCAAAGCATGATGATATTAGAAATGATTTCTAATCTTTCATCAGTCGAGTCTTCATTAGTGATTTGAGATTCAAATGAATAAAGTGTTAGGGTTTGACAATTTTTCATACCCATCGCTTATTCGGGATAAAGGGAGATCAAAGGATTGAATTGCACGGTAACTTGCCACTGAAGGTATTTTGGTAAATTCCACCAAATTCCTTATCTTCTAGGTAGGCATGATACGTTGCTAGACATCAATCATGTCTTGTAGGTTTTCATGAATTAAATTGATTGAATTCATCAGTCAATTTGAAAGATGGTTCAAATTGGCAACTAGGGTTAGCTCGATTTGACCTAATTCGATTAGTTGATTTCTAATCAAAATAAATCGACATAAGCCTAGACCTACTGCTGGCTGGATGAGAAACCCAAAGGGTCACACACAAAAGGAACTGATCAAAGGTCTAATTGAATTAGATCATATTTACAAGATAGACATGCTAGCACGTATTGCAAACCTTAGCTCCTGATTCGAATTGGATTCGAATATGATTCTTGTATTAGGTTAATCTAACATGATTAGATCATGACCTAATGTGGGTTGGCCAAGAGTTGGAACCTAATTGGCTTTATTTAGACCATTGGATATCTCTTTGAATAATGGATCTGGACTATTGGTCAGCGACTCGATATGGATCATTGGTTGTTGTCTGAATCTGGACCATTGGTGATGCGCCTTTCTTCTGAACCATTAGATGGTGCCTTAATCTAGACCATTAGATGGTGCCTTAATCTGGACCATTGGATTATCATGAAATAAGTGTGGGTGAAGTTACCAGCGTGAGAAGGCTGATAGTGCATTTTTTTTGAGCGGATACATCTTTCTGCTCTCTTTCAGATGCGCCCCTCCCCTTAGCGCCTTATCATGATGAGGCACTACCCTTGTGACATGCCTCATCATAGTAACACATGTGGACGGGATGCATCCCTTGGTAATGCATCCCTTCGTCTCTTATAAATAGGAATGCATCCCGGGGTTTGACAATATATGAAAAATCCATCTAAAGAGAAATCAATACATCTCTTTCTTATTTTATTTCTCTTATATCTCTTGTCCTAAACCAAGACAAGGAGGTCTTCTTCAGGATAAAACCTAAATCAGGACAAGAAGGTCCTCTTTAGGACAAGAGGCTTTGAAGGGTTTTTTTTTGTAAGAGAAAGAAAAATTAGAAGGGAAAGAAAGCAAGCCAATTAAATCCTTTGGAAGGATTAAGCAACAAGGATCAAAGTTTTGAAGGAGCTAGAGTCTTGAACCCAGTTCCTGTGTGGATCACCTCTGGAGGGCATACACTTGTGTGCCTAGTGGAATAAAGGATATTAGCGTTACAGGTATTCTTCAATAACTTAATATATTGCCTTGTTAGTTGATATAATCAAGGGGTCCTGGGTCTAGGATTTTGGTTGACTAGGGTTTCAAAGTTTAAAAATTTTAAAATTTGATCTTTCGCTGTGCAACCAAAACCCTGCAGTGGTATCAGAGCCACCTTAATTCATTCAATTAATAGTCAATTAAATGCTTTGAATGATTATATTCAATCTAATGATATCGAGTATAAAAGTTGTAACATGTGATGTATGCCACAGATTAGGAGTTTCATTTAAACCGTAACTGACATAGAGATATGTTTAGATTATTCAGTCATCATTCTGATATAAGGTTGTCCTAACATAACGGTGGACTTCTGCTATGTTGTAAGGTTGTCCTAGAATGATGACTCACTTGGCACATATTATGTTGTGGTGTTATTTATCTATAAGAAAGTTTGTATTATTAGGATGTGCATGAGACCATGAAAGCCCTTTTTTTTAAAAAAAAAAAAATTATATTTAGTCATAGTGTTATAAAATCATAATGCAAATCCATTTAGGGTTTGATTTATCAATTGGTGTCTAGGAAAGTGGTTTTGGGAAGGTAAAGAGAACGTGGTTTATAATTGGGTCCGTTGCTTACCTGGCCAAAGTTTTGGTATCTAAGGCAAGCACGGGGGGCCTCCCACCTCTCTCCCACTTACCTGGCCAATTGGATAGATTTAGACCTTGAATTGGAAATGCTAAATGATTGAAACACTAAATGCCTTCCTTCATGCTAAGCCAAATTCAAGTCAAAAACTATAGTAGGTTTGTTGTGTAACACAAGGCCTAATCTAGGGTTTGATATGAAATTTGTCATGGTGCATCTAATGCTTTATAGCATGATTGATGGTGTTGCTTTGTTATGTAATATAAGGGCAACATTATTTAAACGTGACTATATAGAAATGAGGGATCTGACTAAACTAAGACATTATAGTTTGTTATGTAACGCAAGACTGTAAGTGTCTTAGAGGCAACTGTTATGTTGAGAGTTGCATGGGTTGCAATTGGAAAGAAAAATTTCCTACCCTTGAACTCATGAATGTTTGTTGTGTAACACAAGGCATTTATGGGGAATTGGGATCTCAACCCTGCTAAAGAAACCCTGTTAGGGTTTTTCGCTTACCATTGGTAAAGGATATGGTATTCGTAGTAAAATAGTGGGAGACACAATTAGATTAATAAGTCCTTATCTAGTTGTGTATATCATCTTGAGTGGTCTACTTATACATTGTTCTTTATTTTTTTTTTGAAGATTAATATTATGGCTTCGACTTTAACACTGCGGGGCATTTTAGATGCCAACAAATTGACTGGTCCCAATTATGTGGATTGGTTAAGGAACCTGAGAATTGTCTTAACTCAGGAGAAAGTCTCTTATATCCTCGATTCTCCTAATCTAGATCCGATTGGAGATGATGCTACGGAGGAGGAAAGGGCCACATATAAAATGTGGCAGAATGATAGTTTAACTGTTAAGTGCATTATGTTGGCCTCTATGAGCAATGAATTGCAGAGACAACATGAGCAAATGGAACCTCAGTCCATACTACTCAATCTTAAGGAGCTTTATGGAGAGCAAAGTAGGGCTGCCCGATATGAAATATCGAAGCAGTTGTTCTGAGCACGTATGAGTGAGGGCTCATCCGTTCAAGCCCATGTACTAAAGATGATTGACTTAATCACTCGATTAGGTCAATTAGGTTTTGTGATGGATGGAGAGCTAAATCAGGACTTGATCCTGCAATCACTCCCTGATTCCTTCTCTCAGTTGGTCATGAACTATCACATGAATAAACTGAACATTTCATTACCTGAGTTGCTTAACATGCTTAAGACAGCTGAGAGCCACTTTAAGGGTGATAAGGCTCATCTTCTTCTAATTGATGGGAAGAAGAAAACAATGATGAAGAAGGGTTCAAAGAGAAAGTTGAACCCTAAGAAAAGGATCCAAAAGAGGAAGAAGGCAAAAAAGCCCTCTGTTGATGGAACCTATTTTCACTGCGGCAAGCAAGAACACTGGAAGAAAAACTTCAAGACATATCTTGCAAGTTTGAAGCATGATGCTGGTGGAGCATCAAAAGGTTTGTACATGATACAAACTAACTTATTATTGAGTACATCAGCTTCTGATTCATGGGTATTGGATACCGCATGTGGGTCTTATATATGCAAGTCTTTGCAGGGACTTCAGAGAATTAGGAGCTTGAAGAAGGGTGACTTTGAGCTTCATGGTGCGAGTGGTGAAGCCATTCAAGCAGAAGCTGTAGGCACCTATCTATTGTTATTACCTTCGGATAAAATTTTAGAATTGAAAGACTGTTATTATGTTCCAAATATTATTAGAAATATTATTTATGTACCCTTGTTATTACAATAAGGTTTTGAAATTAATATAAAGAGCAGAGGATGCTCTATTTTTTATTCTAATAATTACTTTGGAAGTGGTTCATTTATTAATGGTCTTTTAGTTCTATCACTCAATAATAAAGTTTTACTTGTAGAAAACAAGAAAAGAAAGAGAGAAAATGTTAATGTCACTTTTCTCTGGCATTGCCGATTAGGTCATATTAGTGAGTCCAGGATAAACAAGTTATACAAAGTTAACATCTTTGACCCTTATGATTATGAATCATTAGGAACTTGTGAGTCCTGTCTCATAGGTAAAATGACCAAGTCTCCATTCACTGGTCATGGAGATAGGGCAACTGGGTTATTAGAGCTAATACATACAGATGTATGTGGACCTATGTCAACTCAAGCTAGAGGAGGATATTCTTATTTCATCATCTTTACTGATAATTTATCTAGATTTGGATATGTGTATCTTATGACACATAAATCCGAAGTCTTTGATAAATTTAAAGAATATCAAAGTATGGTTGAGAAGCAAACTGGAAAAAGTATTCAAATCCTTCGGTTAGATCGAGGAAGAGAATGCCTATCTAGTGAATTTCTTGATTATCTTAAAGATAAAGGCATTCTCTCATAATGGACATCTCCATATACACCACAATTAAATGGTGTAGCAGAAAGGAGGAATCGCACCTTGTTAGTATGGTAAGGTCCATGATGAGCTTCACCGATCTTCCTGAATCCTTCTGGAGTTATGCCCTCGAGACTACTGCCTATATACTAAACAGGGTACCATCAAAATCAATAGCTAGCACTCCATATGAATTATGGAAGGGCAAAAGATCAAATCTTAAATATTTTAAGACTTGGGGTAGCCCTACTTATGTTAGAAATGTATTTGGACATAAGCTAAGTGCTAGGGCTGATAAATGTAGGTTCATAGGTCATCCCCGAAAGGGTATTGGATATCTCTTTTATCATCCTACTGAACAAAAGGTTTTTGTCAGTAGGCATGCCACTTTCTTGGAGAAGGAATTTATCCAAGAAGGAGGCAGTGAGAGGATACTTGAACTTAGTGAAGTTCAAGACCAACAACCTACTCCTATAGACAATCAACTTGAAATTCCTCAACCACAAGTACCTATTAATCAGGTACAACCATAACACACACCTCCTCTCCGTAGGTCAGAGAGAGTGCGAGATGCACCTCTCAGATATGGCTTTCTCATTGGAAATGAAAATGAAGCCAGCATCATTCAAGATGATGATCCTGTGACCTATACGGAAGCTATTAAGAGTAAAGATTTTGACAAATGGCTAGATGCCATGAAATCTAAAATGGACTCCATGTATTCCAACCAAGTTTGGACCTTGGTTGATCCACCTGAGGGAGTAAACCCAATAGGGTAAAAATGGGACTTCAAAAAGAAGATTGGAGCAGATGGCTAAGTAGAAACTTACAAGGTTAGGCTAGTGGCAAAAGGTTTCAAACAAAGACATGGAATTGACTATGATGAAACATTTTCGCCAGTAGCTATGCTCAAGTCCATTAGGATTATGCTTGCTATAGCTGCATACTACGATTATGAAATCTGGCAAATGGATGTAAAGACTGCCTTCCTCAATGGCTATCTTGAGGAAGAAGTCTATATGTTACAACCAGAAGGGTTTGTTTCAAGTGGGAGACCGAACCAAGTATGCAAGCTTAAAAAATTCATTTATGGATTAAAGAAAGAATCAAGAAGTTGGAACATCTACTTTGATGAAACAATCAAGGAATTTAGTTTCATCAAAAATGTGGATGAACCAAGTGTGTATAAGAAGACAAGTGGGAGTACCATTGTCTTCTTAATTTTGTATGTTGATGACATACTTATCATTGGGAATGATATTCCAATGTTGCAATCAGTCAAAGCTTGGCTATCTAAAAGGTTTTCCATGAAGGATTTGGGAAAAGCATCCTATATATTAGGTTTTAAGATCTATAGAGATAGATCTAAAAGGATGCTCGACTTATCCCAATCCAGGTACATTGACTTAATATTAAAAAGATTCAATATGGAGGAAAGTAAAAGGAGTTACTTGCATATGGGTCAAGGCATACATCTTTCTAAGAAGATAACTCCTAAGACACCTGAAGAGAGACAAAGGATGAGTAAGATTCCTTATGCTTCGACTGTAGGATCGATCATGTATGCTATATTATGTACCAGGCCTGATGTTGCTTATCTTAGCATCGCAAGCAGATTTCAGGCTGATCCTAGAGAAGATCATTGGAAAGCTGTGAAAAACATTCTTAAGTACCTTAAAAGGATCAAAGATGTTTTTCTAATATATGGAGGATCAGATTTAAAACTAGAAGGCTATACTGATTCTAGTTTTCAATCAGATCCAGACGATAGTAAATCCATATCAGGGTATGTATTTACTCTGTATAGAAGTGCAGTAAGTTGAAAAAGTACCAAGCAGCAAACTATAACTGACTCAGTTACTGAAGCAGAATACATAGCTGCTAGTAAAGCCGCTGAGGAAGCAGTCTGGATGAAGAAGTTCATCTTGAAGTTGGGTGTAGTTCCTGCGATATAACAGCCGGTGCCACTTTATTGTGATAACACTGGAGCTATTGCACAAGCAAAGGAACCAAGGTCTCATCAAAAATCCAAGCACATCCTAAGGCGCTTCCATCTCGTTCGTGAAATCATTGAAGGAAAAGATGTGGTTATAAAACGAGTAGATACAAAGAATAGCATAGCAAACCCATTCACTAAGGCCCTTTCTCAACAGTAGTATAATCACCATTTAGATTGTATGGGAATTAAATACAAGGGCGATTGGCTTTAGTGCAAGTGGGAGATTGAAAGAATAGTGCTCTGAAAGCCAATCATATTTCTTATGTAATAGGGGCTTTTCTGTAAAATTCTTTCAACTCATGAATGATATTGATAAAAGGTATTTTGATTTATCATATGCTATGTCTTATAACTTTTTGTTTTAAGATTATGATGAACCCCATAGATTAGGGCAATGGATTTATGGTTATGATGAAGTTCATAACAGTGAGACCTAAGATCTTATAAACCCTAATCTAGAATATTCCTAGTCGAAGGATCATCGAGTAGGGAATCGATGTTTCCAGAAAGACTAGTACATTCTATGTATGCTCAATGGAGAGAATGGTTGATCTCACGACCACTTGTGTAGGGACACTAATACAAGGATGTGGGTGCTCATCAAGGTATGAGTTCACTGAATTGATCCGTAATGAGAACATCTTATGGAAGTCTTACTTACTTGTCAAAAGATGATTCTCTTAGTGGGAGTTGTGCAAATGATCCTTAGACCTGAGATCACCATGGAATCTTGTACACATGAATCCATGTTTTGGTTCATACTCATTCATGACTTAGCCATGTATGGGGTGTTCATGGATATGGTGAATTGTGTATGAAGATTGTGAGTAGATCAATAAGGAATCGATCACTCCTAGTAAGAGGCGCATTTATCCTATGTAATCTCATCAAATGATAACTCAGGAAGTCTTTGATCAAAGCATGATAATATTAGAAATGGCTTCTAATCTTTCATCAATCGAGTCTTCATTAGTGATTTGCGATTCAAATGAATAAAGTGTTAGGATTTGATAATTTTCCATACCCATTGCTTATTCGGGATAAAGGGAGATCGAAGGATTGAATTGCACGATAACTTGCCACTGAAGGGTATTTTGGTAAATTCTATCAAATTCCTCATCTTCTGGGTAGGCATGATACGTTGCTAGACATCAATCATGTCTTGTAGGTTTTCATGAATTAAATTGATTGAATTCATTAGTCAATTTGAAAGATAGTTCAAATTGGCAACTAGGGTTAGCTCGATTTGACTTAATTCGATTAGTTAATTTCTAATCAAAATAAATCGACATATGCCTAGACTTATTGTTGGCTGGATGAGGAACCCAAAGGGTTACACACAAAAGGAACTGATCAAAGGTCTAATTAAATTAGATCATGTTTGCAAGATAGACATGCTAGCACGTGTTGCAAACCTTAGCTCTTGATTCGAATTGGATTCGAATATGATTCTTGTATTAGGTTAATCTAACATGATTAGATCATGACCTAATGTGGGTTGGCCAAGAGTTGAAACCCAATTGGCTTTATTTAGACCATTGGATATCTCTTTGAATAATGGATTTGAACCATTGGTCAGTGGCTCGATCTGGATCATTAGTTGTTGTCTGAATTTGGACCATTGGTGATGGCACCTTACTTCTGGACCATTAGATGATGCCTTAATCTAGACCATTAGATGGCGCCTTAATTTGGACTATTGGATTATCATGAAATAAGTGTGGGTGAAGTTATCAGCGTGAGAAGGCTGATAACGCATTTTTTTTGAGCGGATACGTCTTTTCGCTCTCTTTCAGATGCGCCCCTTCCCTTAGCGCCTTATCATGATGAGGCGCTACCCTTGGGACACGCCTCATCATGGTAACGCATGTGGACGGGATGCATCCCTTGGTGATGCATCCCTTCACCTCTTATAAATAGGAGTGCGTCCCGGGGTTTGACAATATATGAAAAATCCATCCGAAGAGAAATCAATACCTCTCTTTTTTATTTTATTTCTCTTATATCTCTTGTCCTAAACCAAGACAAGGAGGTCTTCTTCAGAACAAAACCTAAACCAGGACAAGAAGGTCCTCTTTAGGACAAGAGGCTTTGAAGGGTTTTTTTTTGTAAAAGAAAGAAAAATTAGAAGGAAAAGAAAGTAAGCCAATTAAATCCTTTGGAAGGATTAAGCAACAAGGATCAAAGTTTTGAAAGAGCTAGAGTCTTGAACCCAGTTCCTGTGTGGATCACCTCTGGAGGGCATACACTTGTGTGCCTAGTGGAATAAAGGATATTAGCGTTACAGGTATTCTTCAATAACTTAATATATTGCCTTGTTAGTTGATATAATCAAGGGGTCCTAGGTCTAGGGTTTTGGTTGACTAGGGTTTAAAAATTTTAAAATTCGGTCTTTCGCTGCGCAACCAAAACCCTGCATTTCCTAGACATGCTCTGCTGAGCCGCATGATTTATGGCTTTTGGATAACATGCTAAAGTAGTATCATCAAGTATCCACTTCATGACATAGTTCTAAGTTTGAAAGGGTATTGGTGAGGAATTTTAAGTCCATAAGGCTTACATAATGACGAAGTAGTAAACCTTCAGTCACTTCTTAAATGGTCAATTTATAACACATACAATATAATACGTATGCTATGGTGGAGCTTTCTTTTAGAATAATCATGCTATAATACTATACGAATATTGGTTCAGTCACTCCTCAAGCACCTAACCTGAGCATCTCAAGACATTCATTCTCATAGTGTTTTCTTTGAAAGCTTACATTCAGCTATTTACAAGCTAAATGGAAATATGGGTTATTACCATTTCAACTCATATAGTGTCATCTTAGCTTTACTAAAGTGGCATATATTTTAAATCTTGCTCACTAAGCACTAAGATGATCACTATTGCATTGTCATAAACACTTATGTGATTAAAATGTCTCATCGTGTTCGTTGTCTTAACGCCAGGGCGATCGCTTGTATAAGTAGGCCAATCAAAGCCTAGTAACATTCTACTTTGTAAAGATATAGTGCACTAATTTAAGCATCAAAATATAAAAATAAAAGTGTATCCAAATCATATAAAGTTCATGGTGTCCATAAAACATAAAATCCTATACAGACCCAAACCTTTAATATGTTTATGAAAAATATCTCTATGGAGAGGTTTGGTAAAAGGACCTCTAACCATGTCACTAATCAAAATATTCTTAAAGACCACATGTCCTTATGCAACCACATCTTAAATGAATATTTGGTTTCAATATATTTCAACCTTTTATAATACTTGGGATCCCTTGTATAAGCTATTGCAGCTATGTTATCGCAATAAATCACCATGGTATTATCTGTATGCGCCGTTATACTTAAGCTTTGCAAGAATCTCCTTAACCATATAGCCACTTGAATTATAGCTATGCAAGTAATGTATTTTGACCCCATCATGGATAAGGCGACACAGGATTGTTTCTTACTACACCATGAAATGGCTTCACTGCCTAATATGAATGCATATTCTGATGTGGATTGTGCTCATCTCTATTAGCGGATCCATCAGCATCACTATATCCAATCAACCTCAGATCGCTATCATGATAGCATAGGACAAGGTTCTTTATACCTTATAGATATCAAAAAATGCTCTTAACTGCTTGCCAATGAGCAGTACCAAGATTACTCTGATATCTACTCACAATTCCAATAGCAAAGAAAATATCAGGTCGAGTACACATCATTACGTACATCAGACTCCCATTCATACTAGCATAAGGAACTTTGGTCATTTGCTTTTTCTCTTCTTTTGATTTTGGGCATTATTCAGTGCTAAGAATATGATCCTTTTCTATTGGAGTATCGATGGGCTTGACATTATGCATTCGGAAATGCTCTAAAATTTTCCTTATATAAGTCTCTTGAGACAAACTTAGGAGTTTTTAGAGCAATCTCTATAAATCTTAACTCCTAACACATAATCTACTCGACCCATGTCATTCATCTCAAATGTAGAGGATAACCACCGCTAAGTGGTAATGATTAACTTCATATTATTTCTAGCTAATAGAATATCATCCACATATAATGAAATGATAAGAACTCTTTTCTTAATTCTTTTGACATACACAAAATGGTTTTCTTCGATCATCATAAAGCCTATCAAAGTAATAGCTTGATAGAATCGATAATACCATTGCCTAGATTATTTTAGACCATAAATAGAACGTTTTAAGACATTTTGTGCTCCTGTCCTTTGTCCATAAAACCCACTGGTTGATCTAATAGATCTTCTCATCTAGTTCTCCATTGAGAAATACTATCTTCACCTCCATTTAGAATAATGCTAGGTCCAAATGCACAAGAATAGCGAGAATTAGATGAATAGAGGCAAACCTCACTACTGGAGAGAATGTCTCTCCATAGTCTATACTCTCTTTTTGAATATATCCTTTCGCTATAAAGCGGGCCTTATACTTGTTGATTGAACCATCTACCTTGCATTTAATTTTTAAGACCAACATATTTCTAATGGTCTTGCGCCTAAGCGAAAGGTCACTTAACTCTCATACATCATTCTTGGCCATCAAATTGATTTCATCGCTCATGGCATCCATCTATTTCTTAGAAGTAGGTGAATTAATGGCTTTCTTATAAGAAGCTGGCTCATCAGCATCCAACGGAGCACGGAGGAAGGATTTTCCTTCAATCTCAAATCGATGATGGAGAATTGTTCTTCATTTACTTTTACGAGGCTGTGGATCCTAAGAGTCTTCTAATAGTATATTATCACTGATTGAAATACTCCAACTAGTTATAAAATCACTCTCACTGTCCATGAATCATTGGATGAGGACACTGTTCCTTATTATGTTCCTGAGACAAAGCTATCTCTTCCTAAGGTTCTTATAACTCATACAGTCTAAGATCCCCTTTACTTCACGAATGCTTGTGAAATTCTCCTCTATGAAATCCACATCGCAAGACTTTAGCTCAATTATTCCTCCATCAGAAAGTTTACCATACATCACATAGCTCTTAGAGTGATCTAAATATCTTATAAAGATATACTTACACACTGTAAGACCCAATTTCTCATATTTATGAAAAGGATTGTGAACATATCCTGCTAATCCCTAAAGGCATAAGCCTTCCAAATCAGACTTTTTGCCATTCTACAATACAAAGAGCATATTAGGAACTGACTTAGAGGATACATGGTTAAAAATGTAGGCAGCAGTCAAAGGTGCATCCCTCCAAAAGCTTATTAGGAGATTGGCATGCACCATCATTGACCTAACCATTTCTAAGAGTATACCATTTCTCCTTTCTGCAACACCATTTTGTTGTGGAGTATCAAGAATTGTTAATTACCTGTATATCCTCTTTTGTTTACATAATTTCTTAAATTGATCAAACAGATACTCTCGGCCTCTATCAATGCAAAGAATCTTTATGCTCTTTTTTTTTTGATTCCCAAAGGTTGAACCACACCAATAGGGGTGGTGTACATGGTAAGTCGTTGACCTTGCTCATGAAGAGGAGAATTGGATTAAGACATTGATATATAGACTGGCCACGATCACCAGGGAACTCAGAAAAGTGCTTTCACTCTTGACGTTGTATCTTTGGTCCTACCATCACAAAGGAGAATACTCGAAACAGGTGATGAAGTGCGAGCGCCAAGCCTAAATCCACTTCTTCAAAAGGGCAAAGCAGCCCTTGTATGAAGAGACCATGGAGCAATTGCAGGACTCACAGGTTCTTCATGCTCAAAATGCATGGTATGACCAACACCACCTAGAGACAGACGAGGAGCTAATTCTATTCAGAGTCCACAAAAATGGAAACCACATATATCATCTCCTCTGTGGAAAGAATCCTGAAATCAAAGTTTTCGTACAAACTGTGAAAGCAGGGTTCACATATCACAAACATAGTTTGACTAAGAATTATAACATATACATATTCAACTTACTTATTTTATATATACATAATTTCATAATTTACTTGCAAATTTTTAATTATCAAATCAATTCACAACATATTTTTCATAAAACTTTGGATATGATCTAATCACATAAACTATCAAGCTATCTAGATTTTCATGTAAATAAATTATGTAAAGAATTTTACGAAATTTGAAATCATATTCATGTCAATATATACTTATAACATATTTCAAATTGAAAAATAAGCAATAAAAATTTCAAAACAATTTTGCATAACTTATCAATTATGATAAACCAAGCATGTAAATTTTTAAAATATAATAATACTTATTTAAATTATTAAATCCCATTTTTCCATGTAAATAAGTAAATAAAATTCTTACACTATTTTAAAATATTTTAACAAGCTATAAATAATTTATTAAAATACTCTAATTATCATTAGAGTTACTTATATCTTTAGATAAAATTACTATGAATAAATCCTTAATCTTTGATGCTCAATGGCTCGATCATCCTCCTTAATTTTTCAATTTCTACCCTTTGAACTATTAATTTGATACCAAAATATCGTCACTGAATCCTGTTTCTAGAGAGATTTGTTAAAGCAAATAAGTTTCCTACTCTTCATCAGATAATAAAAGATTTGTTAGAGCAAATAGATTTTCTATTGTTCATAAAATGCTAATTCTTAAAACCAATACACTTTCTAGTTTTTGTACGATACGGGTTTTTTTAAAACAATAAAGGGATAAATATTTATTAATATTTAAAATAGATTTTTGACTCAAAAGTCAAAACAAACTTCCAACTCATCCCGCATAATTTTAAAATATAAAAATTTAAATAAAAATACTAAAAATCATCCTTAATCATCATTAATAGCATTTTCATAATTCAACTAAAGTTCGTCAGTATTTATATATATATATATTAAATTATTCATAATATTATTAATTGAACTCTGATTTAAGTGATTTAAAATGTGTTAGAAAGCTAAGTCAACACCAATCATTATCATGATCAAAAATTTTAATTATATTAAGTTTTATATATTTTTTACTTTAATTTAAGTTAATTATATTTTAATCTATAGTGAGCTAGGTCTCACAGTTATCTATGTCAAATCCAGAAGACAATCGATGCTGATTTGCCTGCTTTGACCTGATTGTCGGTTTCATCTCAAATTATGTGAACGAAGATTTTCTAAAGTAGTCTTGCTCACATATGAGACGACATCGCTCGGATGAGAACCGCACTGCCTCATCAGCCTGCGGAGAGTTAAGTTTTGATATTTTGCTTGGGTTCTATTCAAAGGTCTTAAAAAGAATATAATACCGCCAGAAGAAATAATATTAACATTTATACATTTGTGCCAACACAAGTTTCGCAAGTCGTGAGAGAACATTCGTCGTGTTGATTTAATGATGAGTATTTCTTATCGATCAAGTTGGTGTTATCAACTTATTTGCATCCCCAACACCATAGAGCTCTGCGATTGCCGAGGTAAATTCATGGACCCTCCCATCCTGAGAGTTTGATGACAGCACTGGTGTGCGTCATTTAACAATCTGGCCTTCGAGTACCTCTATGTTACTTCTGATGGTTATATTCTTTAGATTTAAAAAACTTCACCCCATATTTCCAGTGTAGAATCCGGCTCCTGTAAATAGAGGAATTAGTGAAAAAAGAACGTGAATTTTAGAGAGTAAAATAGGCTGCTGTAAAATATCTCTGGTAAACACATTAATCTGGATCATTGCAAAGGTGTTATGAGTATAGATTTGCCTGCATTTTTCTAACGATATCGCATAATTCAATTGCTGGTTTTGCAAGGAACGCAAAGGCACGCACGCTATAAAGCCTTTTATCCGCATGTCCCCAAAGATGCACAACCTGTGCTTCCTAATTTCTTTTCAAGCAAAGCATCTAGCATCTGCTGTTTAAAGCAAATCCAAGAAATCTCATTCCTTGCCTTGCTGTGAAGCAATGAATTCCCAATCGCTTTATCTTTCTCTGCATTAGTGTTATATATTGCCAAATGTGTACGGAGGTCTCTGCGACAATAGAGCTTGTTACACAGACCATGAGTAATAACCGTGAGGCTGAGGGTCCCGCCATGGGCATTGAGTTCAGAGAATGGGTGGTTGAGATTCAAAACGACGCCAAGTCTGTCAACCTTTGTGATGAAGAGAAGAACTGGACGATAACGTCGATATACAGGGTGCCCTCGTTCATCAGAGAGATGAAAAAAGCTTCCTTCACGCCGGAGGTCGTCTCCTTTGGTCCCTACCATCACAATGCTGACCACCTGAGGCCGGTGGATCAGCACAAGCGTCGGGCTCTGGTCCATTTCCTCAATAAGGCAGGCAAGCCACTAGATCAGTTCATTGAGGCGATGAGAAGTATTGAGAAGCAGTTGCAAGGCTGTTACCATAACCTTGACAAAAAGTGGAAAAACCCAGAACACCCTGACCAATTCTTGATGCTAATGATACTTGACGGGTGTTTTATGCTCGACGTTCTACGGATGAAGGATGAGAACTATATCAAATATAGGTATGCCGAACATGATCCCGTTTTCAGCAGTTACGGAGTGAGCCATAGGTTACCTTACATTAAGAGAGACATGTTAGTGATGGAAAACCAGCTACCCCTTTTAGTTCTAAAGAAGCTGCTTGAAGTCGAATGCTGTCAACCTCATGTGGTAATTAAAAACTCCTTTTACTTTTCTTTCATGTGCTTAGCTATTTCAGTGATAAAACTCTATTTGTTTTGAATATAACTTGCATAAAATACAAGCACAGAGCGCAAACTTTTGACCCATCTATTTGAAAGCAGCCCACATTCCGATGCAACAACCGTTTGTTTAGCAATTGATGTGAACTTTGCGATGCAGAATGATGACTCCATCAATAAGCTGGTGCTCCGGTTCTTTGGGGAGATGTTGGAGGCCAATATAACAACAGGCCTGGGCCTCCATCCGCTCGACGTGTATCGGAGGAGCCTGCTCCATGACACACCAAAGAGGTCGCCTCCGCCACCCAATCAGGCCACCGACGAGGACGAGGTCATGAGTTCGGCCGTGGAGCTCCGCGAGTGCGGAGTCAAATTCGAGAGAAGCAAGACCACTAGCCTTGCTGATATCCACTTCGAGGACGGTATACTGACCCTCCCAACTCTTCGGGTCGATGATAGCACCGAGTGCATGTTACTCAACATCGTAGCCTTTGAACACCTCCATGTTGGCCTTGGCGCCGAGATCACCTCCTACGTTTGCTTTATGGACGAGATCATCGACTCAGAGGCGGACGTGAGACTCCTGCACGAGAAAGGCATCATTAAGAACACAACAGGGAGCCATAAGTTAACCGCCGATCTCTTCAACACGCTCCCCAATGAAGTGACAGTAGATCCGAAAATGAGGCATACAAAAGTGCGAGCGCATGTGAACAAATACTGCAAGAGACGATGGAATACTTGGAAAGCAGGTCTACGCCACAGATATTTCAATTCCCCGTGGTCCATGATCGCACTAATAGCCGCCACACTCCTTCTTTTGCTCACTGGCGCCCAGACCTTTTACGCCACTTATCAGTATTATCATCCAAACGATAGCTCTAAGTTATCTCCTCCACCAGCTCCTCCCCGCTGATATTTTGTATTCTCCTGATGCAATAACATTGAGACACATTCTACTAAGCCTGCGTTCTATTGTGTCCCTAAAATTATCGTTGTGCTATATATTTTTGAAGACTGCTGCTGCTATCCCCAGTTTGCTGAGTGGAATTGATTGGTTGTGGAGTCTTGACATTCTGTTGCTTTCGAATAAGTTTGCACTAGCTAGTCTTGGTCTTGTTTCTCTTTTGTTTGATTGCACATTGGTGTTGTTGATTTCAAATTATTATAATAAATATTGGCATTGATATTTTATGATTATTCATATGAAATAATTATGATGCAATAAATGTTTCTATTTAAATTAATCATAAAAAGATAAAGTCATTATTTGATACTAAAAGGGGATAATAATGAAGTAATCAAAGAGATCTTATTTTCTATACTAGCACTCTTATCTAATAATCCTTAAATAGAGAATGAGGTCCACTACTTCTTAAAACAACGAAAAAAAAATATATATGCAATCTTTCCTCCTTCGGTTTAGCATTTGGGGTGCGAAAAGCTTATGAGTAACTTTGGTAGCCATTACACGAAGCGAGAATAGAAACCTTGTGGGTGACTATGGTAGCCATCGCTTATAGGTGACTTTGGTAGCCATTGCACAAGGTGAGAAAGACATAACGTGGTTTGTAATACAAGCCAAGGATCCTGATCCTTTTGTTCGGTCTAATCTCAAAGAGGTATTTGGTTTACACTATATTCTTTTATATGTTAACCAATGGTGGTATCAGAGCCTCTCATTCTTGTTATTCGCCATTAATATTATGTTAAATCTTATAAGGCAATTTTGATGCATGCTATATTATGATTATTAATGATAAATTAATATATGCAATGTTATGATCATTAATAATAGATTTAAGCATACTATGAGATGATTATTGATGGTAGACCAATCCCTTGTCAAGCATGAAATTTATATGAATATATATTTTTTATAATGGAATAATCTCCTATAAAGATTAGAGAAAAACTAATGTGAGATTAAATTTTAATTTAAACCCTAATATCTTTCTTCGAATTTTTAAGTCTAATTTTGACTTGGTTAATTAGGCTATTTGCTGATAAAGTTAATATCATTAGAAAGTAGATTGTGAGAGCTCTTTAATAATATATTATTTGTTAAATTTGGGTTTAAAGAAAGGAAGACACAATGATACACACAAAATCTTAAGAAAAAAAATCTCGTTGAGAGCTGTGGCGCACCCATATGCATTGTAATAGACCGCAACCGCACGCAACAACCCACATGCGATTGTGCATACTGGGCCTTGTTTATGCGCGGTGACCCGCATGCAACCGCGCACATTGAGCCATGCCTATGGGACCTTGCATTGGGCTGTGAAGCAGGCCGTGCGCTGAGCATGGGCTAAGTGCTGTGAGCCAGCACTATGGGCTAGGCACCATGCTACATGTTGTGGGCAAGCACAAGCTAGGCCCCGTCCTATGTACTTGGTTAAATGCTACGGGTTAGGCCTTTGACATCATTTGCATCACTCAAGTATGGAATTATTTTACCTAATAGATAATAATACTAGAGTTCCATAAAAGAGAATTTGGACCCATAAATTATTAATTTATAATTTTGGATCTAAATCTCACTTCCTTATGAGGTATGGAAATGCATATTTAATTAACCAATGTGTGTTAGAAACAAAGATAAGACATTGCTGCATGTATATGGTTATTCTGTAATTGTCCTAATATTACTTTGTAAAAAAATAATGAGTTGTATATCATTTTTTTAATTGCTTCATTTAATAATGATGCTATGAATTATGGGTATTTTATTCTTAATCAGTTAGACATTATTCTGCCCTACATATTAGGAGATGATAATTAGTTAAATGTGGGATTTTTCAATCTTAATATATAGAAAAGAATTTGATGGTTTAATTGGATTAGAATAAAGTATAAGATATATGTGCCTAATTTAATATTTACGCAATAAATATAGTGCGTATTCTGATTGAAACTAATAAACCTGATGAAAAAAATTACGATATATGACATAAAAAAATACTGTACCTCCTTAATGAGAAAGAAATACTTGAAACCCTAACTAACAATATGAATCCACCTACGAAAGGGCAAACGGCCCAACACTACTATGATCAAGAAGCTTATCAAAGTTGGTACAAGAAGGATAGAAATGCGCGCTTTACTATATTGAGCTGCATGTAAGATGATCTAATTGGAGAGTTGGAGAATTTGCAGACTGCTAAGGAAATAGAGGAATAACTTAAGCTGAAATATGGAGGTACAATAGCACCTACGCTGTGAGCTCTAAACTTAAGATTCAATTAGAATACACTAGACCCAAAACATTCCATAGTGGAGCATCTTAGGGTGATGTCTTTAATGATTAAATAATTGAAGGCTACTAGTAATGATCTCACTGATGAACAATAAGTTCAAGTTGTTATTAAGTCACTTCCTAAATCCTCTTAGGGCCAAGTGAAATTAATGCTAATACACGATGAGGGTATTAAGACCTTCGAGGATATTGCATATCATCTCGAGTTTGAAGTGAAGCGAAGAGATGCAAATCGTAGTGCAGCACTAGTTGCTCAAGCTGCATAGCGCAAAAAAAATAGGCTTAAGCGCAACGAACAGCAAAGAGAGCAGGTCATGGAAACGTAGAAAATCTAGCACCCAAGGATAGTGGAGTAGCTATGCACCATAGGGGTAAGCGTAGCAAAAAAAACTTGTACACAATACGCTTGTTACAGTACATAATACGTCACTAGGCAATATGGTTACCATAGTATGCAAAACATCACTAAGTAATATTCTCGTTATAATACGCAAGGCGTTACTAGGTAATATTTTGCCACAACATGCAAGGTGTTACTAAACGATATGCTTGCCACAATACACGATACGTCAATAGACAATACTTTAATGTAACGAGTTCAAATGCACTCACTCACCCCATTTCATATTTCCTCATCATCATCAATTTAAATGAGAATTTAATTTTCATAATTCAATAATTTATATTCAAAATAGAGTACGCAATTATATAATAATATTAAAATCATGCAAATGATTGTGTTCAAGATTTCTTACCTCAAACGTTAATCCAAAATTCATAACTCACGTATCATCCCTGCCATGTAGCATGAATCTCAAGACACCAATTCATGCTACCAAACATGCTCAATGCCAATCAATCACTAATGATATCATAAATAAAATTATTCTCCAAACCATATAGCGGAAATTGCCTTAGAGCCATCCTAGCCCACTAAATACTCTATTGAGGCTTGAGGGTTTAATAAATTCAATCTCCTAAACTTAATTCATCTGGATCATCAAACAAGCTTACTGGGGCATATACTGACTCAAATGGGTTAAATTAAATAATCAATCTCTTTGGTCTAGTTTTAGGCTTTTAATTAACTATGTAGGACTTGACTACAATAATGTCCAATTAATTAAGGTCCAGACAACTTGACTCAAGCCCCACCGACTTAAGTCCAAAACACTTAAGCTCACCTAGCTTGTCTTGATTAAACAGGGTCCTACAAACCAACCCATTGCAAAACGGGCTCAAGCCTCCACATTCGGCCTAAATTCCTTAACTAGTTAGAGTTTGGGCCCAAAACTAAAAGGCTTATGGTATTCAGATCTAGCTAGCAAACCTCCAATTGAAACCCCCTTTAAGACCAGATGAGCTTGGAGAAAATCCCAATGGGAATGGACTTCACCAACCCAGAACAACTCATGAGCTTAAATTGGTTGGGCCTGAGCCTGCTCGGAGCCCATAATCCTTCAAACCGGGCTACACCAAGATTTGGTTCAGCCAAAACCACCTGGCTTGAGCCTGATGAGCCTGGTCCAACGGAACCAAGAAGGCCGATGCCTTCTTCTTCCCCACGGTGCTGCCGAGCTCCTGCATGGCTGGCCTCCCTTGCCAACCGATCCCCTCCACTGCCGAGCCCCAAAGCCTCCCCACCGGTGACCACGGCAGCGGCCCTGCCTGGCGACGACCACGGCAAGGGAGGAGGGCTGGCTTGGCAGCCCACGACCAAGGGGTCGCGCCTCCCACCTTACCTCGCCGCCGAGCGGCGGCACCAGTGATCCCAGCTTCCCTCCCCGAACACCTCCAACTCCGGCGACCTTAGTCGCCACCGAGAGGATCCAAAAAGCACCAGCCGAACATCCATCTCAACCGGCTAGAACTATAAAAACAGAGCAAGGAAAGGAAGATTTACCAGCGCTTAACCGGCGGTCAACAGCGGCGGCCGGCGAAGGGAACGTGAGCGTGAACCCCCGACGATCACAACCTGACCTCTGGCTGCCTCGATTTGATGCTCTGATGATCAAATTAGGTGGGATTAGAGTGGAACAGGGTTTTAAAACATGAACAGAGGAATGGAATGCAGCTCTCCCTAGGCGCCGATCCCCTTGCCGCCGCCCTGGAGACTGAAGAGGAACACTCGACGACGATGGAGCTCCGGTAGGGCTCCGCCAAGGAGAAGAGATGGGAAAAGGAAGAGAAGGGTGGGGGGGGGGGGGGGGGGGGGGAAGAGAGAGAGAGAGGGAAAGAGAGGGAGAGACAGAGAGGGCCCGAGAGAGAGAGCTAGAGATAAGGAGACATAAAGAGAAGAGTGGGAAAAGTTGCTGCCATGCCCTCCTTCATGCCGTCGCACGTCCTCCCCCACCTGCTGCGGTACGGGGGAGGGTTCCTCCTACCAGCGTGGTGGAGCCAGGCGTTACAAAAGTTGAGGCTAACAGGAACGTGGAAGAGATTGAAAAGTTGTGTGACAGGACAGCTGAAAGATTTGGGGAGAAAGCAGTTGATAAGTGGAGCGAATAGGACTTTTTTTTTTTTTTTTTTTTTAAGTCTACATTTGGCATGCATTCGAGCAATATTTTTGAGACATTTAATTCAGGTATAAAAAGAGCCAGAGACAAACTGATTCTGGCAATGATCGAAACAATCAGGAAGTTACTAACGAAGAGATTTCAAGTAAAGAGATGTAATGCTTGAATATCAAGGAGAAATTTATCCAAGAATCCTTAAGAAACTAGTCTGATGCTATGAATTGAATTGTCACAGTAAATAATTTCTGTGAAATATCTCTGGTAAATACATTCTGGGTTATGGCAACATTCAATTGCTGATTTCACGAAGAAAGCAAAGGCACGCGTTCTTTTTTTTAAAAAAAAAAAAACCCTGTCCTTCTTCCTAATTTCTTTTCAAGCAATGTCTCTGGCATCTGTTTCGCATGGTTATAACGAAAAGCTAGGAAATCTCATTCATTGCCCTGTTGTGAAGCAATGAATTCCCGATCCCTTTAATCTCGCTGCAGTAGCGTTATATATACCCAAACGTGGAAGGAGGCTTCTAAGACTACAGAGATTGTTACACGAGTATTAGGGCCACGAGTGATAACCATGGGGTTGAGGGTCCTGCCATGGGCATCGAGTTCAAAGACCGGGTGGTTGGCATTCAAAACGATGTCAAGTCTTTCAGCCTTTCTGATGAAGACGAGAACTGGACGACAACGTCGATATACAGAGTACCGTACTTGATCAGAGACATTAGAAAAAATTCCTTCACTCCGGAGGTAGTCTCCTTTGGTCCCTACCATCACAATGCTTATCGCCTGAGGCCAGTGGAGAGGCACAAGCGCCGGGCTCTGGTCCACTTCCTCAAAATGGCAGGCAAGCCTCTAGATCACTTCATCAAGGCGATGAGGAATATCGAGAAGCAGAACCTTGACAAGAAGTGGAAAGACCCAAAACACCCTGAGCAATTCTTGATGCTAATGATATTCGACGGGTGTTTCATGCTTGAAGTGTTGCGGATGAAGGATGAGAACTATAGAAAAGAATATGTTGCCTTGTATTAGGAGGAACATGTTGCTTATGGAAAACCAGCTACCTCTTCTAGTTCTAAAGGCGCTGCTTCTAAGTGGAAGGCCATCATTCTAACATAGTAATCAAAAACGCTTTCTGATTTTTCTTTTAATTCCTTGGCTCTCTTGCTAATAAAATTAAGCCCTCTCTTCTCTGAATCAAAGATAGCCTAGAAATTAATTTAAATTTTATGATTTAGGATGATGACTCCATCAATAAGCTGGTGCTGAAGGCTGATATAATAGGCTCTGGGCCTGACTCTATTGACAAGCTGAAGCTGAAGGCCGATACAGGCCCCTATCAACAAGCTGAAGCTGAAGGCCGATATAAAAGGCCTGGGCCTGACTCCACCAATAAGCTGGTGCCGAAGGCCGATATAATAAGCTTGGGCTCAAAGTGGACCAAAAACATGTGACTGAAATTTTAAATATAAATTAATTGATAATCAAACTTAAATTATAAGCATTTAAAATTTTTTTTATTTAATATAAAATTATTATGAGACCAAGCCTGCGTCTTAGTGATTGCCTTAAAATTATCCTAGTGCTGTATCGGAAGACTGTTGTTGCTTTCCCCAGTTCACCGAGTTTGATTGCTTGGTTTTAGAGTTTTGAGATTCCGTTGCTTTCGAGTACAATTGCACTAGCTAGTCTTTGCCTCGTCTCTGTTTTGTTTGATAGCAACTTGACATTCAGTTGATTTCAAATTAATAAATTTGTCCCAGCCTTGGCTTCTCTTTGTTTCCTTTGATTGCAATTCTTTTTTCCCACATGTTTAATTTGCATTTAGAAACTGGTGCCATGATGCTTATTGTCCATTAACTGGTGTTTTAAGGTGATCAAGAACTTGGTTAGACCAGCTTGGATCAAGCTCTTGGTATGGGCTTTATAATTCTTAGGTTATTAATAAGCTTGAGTGAATCACCATTGTCATGATTCGAGTGAGACATCTTTAAAGGAAGCTGTGCTTTCATAGTAAAGAAGCAATGCTACTATCAAAGAAAATAGCTTCAATGTCTTAAAGGAGTAATACTTTTAACCTTCAATGATAGAGCAAGGCTTCTGGTCTTCAACAATGGAGCAATGCTCCAGGTTTTCAGCCTTTGAGGCTGTAATAGATCAAGGTTCCAGAGTTTTGACCAACAATAGAGTAAGGTTCTATAGGCTTCATCAATGTAGCAATGTTTGAAAGAGGGCTTCATTAATGGAGCAATGCTTCAGAAGTCATTGATAGTGAAGTGATGAACCAAGAGTCTTTGACGCTGGAGTCCAAGAGTTTTTGACACTGAAGTTATGCACCAGGAGTCTTCGATGGTGGCACAATGCACTATGAGTCTTTGATAGCGGAGTAATGCACTAGGAGTCTTCGAAAGTTGAGCAATGTTTTAAGAGTTTTCAATAGTTGAGTAATGCTCCAAGAATCTTTAACAATTGAGAAAGCTCTAGGAGTCTTTAATAGTTATGTCGCGATCCTTGATTCGGAGCTCGATCTAGGGACAATCACGATATGACCGCATACTCATAAAGCAAACTCTAAGAGCATGCAAGGCCTACTAAACCTCAACATATAGAATATAATGATAATCACGATCTATCAGCGAAAACTAAATCTCCTATATCTCAAAATATTGTCACAATGCAATATACTAATGCATAAAGGAATCTAAGTATTGTCCTCAATGTACATATCAAAGGAGCTACATCAACAATATGTAAATCTCACTCTTAGTGTCCGTGCCCAAGTTTGAATCCAATAGGGTAAGCATCATTGCCGTCCTTTGAAACATGAAAAGGGGAGGTAATGCTAAAAAGCTCAATAGTAATTCTCTACATACTATTATGAATATACCAAGAAACCAGAATAAAATATATATTAAAATAAATTTTACTTAAAGTAAGAGACTCATATCTTTAAATATCTTTGAAATTTGTTGCAAAAACCACAAACTAACTAAAATACTAGTATAAACTATACCAAATACCAATATAACAAAATTCCAACATAATCTATATTTGCATCATATTCATCCGCATATTGATGATACATACTGACAAACCTCATATCAATAGTTTATGTCTAACAACCTAACTTGATGATATATGCACACACAGGTTGGTTCCTATAATAGTGCCCAATGTTTTCAACTCAACCATATCACATACAGAGATCATGACTGGTTCTACATTGGTTTCTCTAGCTCTCAGCCCTTTTCTGGTGCCGCCAGTCTAGATCAATAAGAAATTACTCTAACATTGCCAGAATTAGTATCTTGTATTAACAGTAAATATCAAATCTATAACCTCAAACCATCTATGGCATTGGATTAAGTCACTCTCATCAATATCATACACAACAACACACTGAAGATACATATTGACAAATCTCATGCCAATAATTCATATCTAACAACATAATCTGACGATATACACATACATAGATTGATTCTCATACTAGTGCCCAGCATTTTAAACTCAACCATATCATATCCATAAATTATGACTGGTTCTACACCCGCCTCTCTAACCCTTAGCTTTTTCTCGATGCTGCTGGTTTAGACTAGTAAGAAATCATTCCAACACTGCCAAAACTAATACCACATATCAACAGTATTCATGCATGATATCTTAAACCTAACCATGTTATATTTACAGACCATGACTGGTTTTACGTCGGCCTTTTCGATATACTATCCTTCCTTGATGCCACCACTACCATAACTCAATGATTAGTTCACATGCCCACATTATAACAACTCACATCCAAATATAACCATTGAACATACTATAATCACAATAACACTCCACATCATACTCGTATATCTTAAGTTAAATCAAAACCATTTCATAATAAAAAATAATATATCACAACTTATATATCAGCTCCACATATAAACCATCGTACACAATTAAAATATGTTAAGAAATCCAACAATAAATTCATGATGTATGCAGGCATGCAAGACATGAAGCATATTGTATAAAAGTAGGTGTAGAACTCCTTCCTCGATCGCTAATCCCAATTAATCTCTTCAAGCAATCAAATTAATCATTAGTCAACTATAATTAAATATAAATAAACAATTAATTCACTTAAATTTATATTAAAAAATTATCTTTATGCCCTTCTAGCTTATAACCTTAAAATTACCATTATACCCTTTTTAGCTAACCTTAAATGGGTTAATCTAGGTTTCACTGGACTAATACCTCTCTAATCCAAATATATAATCCATCTAATTGAATTAATTAACTCTACACTTCATTACTAAAATTAATTAAAGCTTACTTAAATCTTTAAATTCCTTAATTTGAGTCTAATTAGACTAATTAGAGTCTAATTAAATTAATACCAGCATAATTTGACTTGAGCCCACATTAATTAATCCTAATTTAGTTCCCTAGTTCACTAATTTGAACCTAATTAGAATTTTGGTTCATCAAATTACAGAGCCTCAAAATACTACTCAAAATAGGCTTGGTCTAATCAAAATGGATTAAACCAATAAGACTTAGGTCAAATAGAATCGCTAAGCTAATTTAAATTAATTTGATCAAACCCAATCAAGAAATATGAATTGGTCTTTGAGTAAATTAAAATCAGTTTGATCAGACATAGATAATTAGATCTCATCTCACAAAATTAAATTGATCAAATTCAATTGAACTCATGGGTTTAATAACATTGGACCTAAAGAAGTCATCTTGATTTAGTTAGGGTTAAGGTCTAATTGGGTTGAACCAGATTTGAACCGGTTCTTGAACAGTGAATCGATCAGTGTTCTCTTCTCCACACCCGATTGCTACCAGCCCACCTGCGATCCAAGGTTGATCGATGGCCTCCAGCCCTGTCTTCTGCGATGACCAGTGCAACTACGGCAATGGCGAAACACCGATCTACTAAAGGCAAGACGTCCGCTAATAGGTAATAGATCGATGGTTTCTTAAGGCTTCTTGCCTCTTGATCACATCGATCGCCGGCGATCGATGAATGGAGAAGTTCCATCCATACTCGAACACCCACTGGCGATCTCTTCCTGCCCATTCTTGATTCCACTTAGGATCCTAAGGTTTCTAATTAATCCATTTACGCTCAGAATAGGAATAGGATTAATGAATTTCAAACAAAGGAGTTATTCACGACTCACCTGGTAGGTGACCGTCTCACATCGATGATGATCGATGACATCAAAGGTTCCTCTCAACTATGATGAGATTTCCCCACCCTCCGATTAGGCTGATTATAGATCCTTTTAGCCGATATAGTCAGCATTAGAAAGAATATGGAATTCGGTTTGAAAACAGAGCATTTAATCGTGATTTAGCTCCTACCTTGGTTTCTTTGGCCGGTGCAGAGACGATGATTCCCACACTACAGTCGATGTCGAAGAAGGCGGTGATGAACAAAGAATTAGCGGGTAGTGTTCCAGTAGTATAACTTATCAATTATGATATAACTTATCAATTATGTAAAGCCAGATACGTAAATTTTCAAAATATAACAATACCTGATTTAATTATTAAATCCCATTTTTTATGTATATAAGTAGATAAAATACATACACTATTTTAAAATATTTTAACAAGCTGAAAATGATTTAATAAAATACTCTAAATATTATTAATGTTATTTACCTCTTTAAATAAAATTACTGGGAACTAATCCTTAATTTTATATGCTCAACGACTCGATCATCCTATTTAATCCTTCAACTTTAACTCTTTTTACTATTAATTTGATACCAAAAGATCACTATTAAATCCTGTTTATAGAGAGATTTGCTAAATCAAATAGATTTCCTACTCTTTGTAACATACTAATTATCTAAAACTAATAGACTTCCTAATTTTTATAAGATATTAATTTTTTTTAAAAAATTAATATCCTATAAAAATTAGGAAGTCTATTAGTTATAGGATATTAATTTTTTTAAAAAAATTAAGAAGGTAAATATTTATTAATATTTAAAATAGATTTTTGACTCACTTTTAATCAATCCATTATAATTTTGAAATATAAAAATTTAGATAAAAATATTAAAAATCATTCTTAATCACCATCAATAGCATTTTCGTATTTCATCATATGTTCGTTAGCATTTATTTATGTTTATTAAATTATTCTTAAATTTTGATTTGAGTGAATCAAAATGTGTTAAAAAGCTAAGTCAATACTGATTTCACAATCAAAATTTTAATTATATTAATTTTTTATATTTTTTAACTTAATTCAATTAAATTATATTTTAATCTACGGTGAGCTAGATCTCACAATTATCTATGTCAATCCAGAAGACAATCGATGCTGATTTGCCTGCTTTCACCTTGTTGTCGGTTTAATCTCAAATTATGTGAACGGAGATTTTCTAGAGTTGCCTTGCTCGCATAGGAGACGACATCACTCGGATGGGACCCACACTGCCACTTCAGCTTACGGACAGGTAACTTTTGATTTTTTTGCTTGGGTTCTACTCAAAGGTCTTAAAAAAAATGTAATACCGCGAGAAGGAATGATCCTAACATTTATACATTTGTGCCAACACGAGTTACGCAAGTCATGAAAGAACTTTCGTCGTGTTGATTTAATGATGAGTATTTCATATCGATCAAGTTGGTGCTGCAACTTATTTACATCCCAAACACCATAGAGCTCTGCGATTGCCGAGGCAAATTCATGACCCTCCCATCCTGAGTTTGATGATAGCACTGGGTGTGCGCCATTTAACACTGTGGCCTTCGAGTTACTTCTGATGGTTATATTCTTTAGATTTAAAAAACTTCACCCCATATTTCCAGTGTAGAATCCGGCTCCTGTAAATAGAGGAATTAGTGAAAAAAGAACGTGAATTTTAGAGAGAGCAAAATAGGCTGCTGTAAAATATCTCTGGTAAATACACTAATCTGGATCATTGCAAAGGTGTTATGAGTATAGATTTGCCTGCATTTTCTAACGATATCGCATAATTGAATTGCTGGTTTTGCAAGGAAGGCAAAGGCGCACACGCTATAAATCCTGTTATCCGCAAGTCCCCAGAGATGCACAACCTGTCCTTCCTAATTTCTTTTTCAAGCAAAGCATCTAGTTTTGCATATTTATAACAAAACTAAGAAATCTCATTCCTTGCCTTGTTGTGAAGCAATGAATTCCCAATCGCTCTAATCTTTCTCTGCAATAGTGTCATATACTGCCAAATGTGGAAGGAGGCCTTTGCGACTATAGTGTCATATATTGCCAAATGTGGAAGGAGGCCTCTGAGAGCTTGTTAGACAGACCATGAGTTATAACCGTGAGGCTGAGGGTCCTGCCATGGGCTTTGAGTTCAAAGACTGGGTGGGTGAGATTCAAAACGACGCCAAGTCTCTCTACGTTTCTGATGAGGAGAAGAACCGGACGATGACGTCGATATACAGGTTGCCCTCACTCATGACAGACATCAGACAAAATTCCTTCACTGCGGAGGTCGTCTCCTTTGGTCCCTACCATCACAACCTTGAGCGCCCGAGGCCGGTGGAGCAGCACAAGCGTCGGGCTCTGGTCCATTTCCTCAATAAGGCAGGCAAGCCGCTAGATCACTTCACCCAGGCGATGAGGAGTATTGAGAATCAGTTGCAAGGCTGTTATCATAACCTTGACAACAAGTGGAAAAACCCAGAACATCCTGACCAATTCTTGATGCTAATGATACTTGACGGGTGTTTTATGCTCGAAGTTCTACGGATGCAGGATAAGAACTATATAGAAGATAACTATGCCGAGCATGATGCCGTTTTCATCAGTTACGGACTGAACCATAGCTTACCTTACATCAAGAGAGACATGCTCGCGTTGGAAAACCAGCTACCCCCTTTAGTTTTAAAGAAGCTGCTTGAAGTCGAAGGCTGTCAACCTCACATGGTAATCAAAAACTCTTTTTAATTTTCTTTCATGCGCTTAGCTATTTCAGCGATAAAACTCTATTTGTTTTGAATATAACTTGCACAAAATACGAGCACAAAGCGCAAACTTTTGACCCATCTATTTGAAAGCAGCCCACATTCCAATGGAACAACCGTTTGTTTAGCAGTCGATGTGAACTTTGTAATGCAGAATGATGAATCAATCAATCAGCTGGTACTCCGGTTCTTTGGGGAGGATTTGAAGGCCGATATAACAGGCCTGGGCCTCCATCCGCTCGACGTGTATGGGATGAGCTTGCTCCATAGCACACCAAGGTGGCCTCCCTCACCCGAGATGACCTACGAAGCCATGAGGTCAGCTGTGGAGCTCCACGAGTGCGGAGTCAAATTCAAGAGAAGCTTGACCACTAGCCTTGCTGATATCGACTTCAAGAACGGTATACTGACCCTCCCAACTCTTGAGGTCGATGATAGCACCGAGTGCATGTTACTCAACATCGTGGCCTTTGAACACCTCCATGTTGGCCTTCGCACCGAGATCACCTCCTATATTTGCTTAATGGACGAGATCATCGACTCGGAGGAGGACGCGAGACTCCTGCACAGGAAAGGCATCATTAAGAACGCAATAGGGAGCAATAAGTCAATCCCCGAGCTCTTCGGCAGGCTCTCCAAGGAAGTGACAGTAGATACGAAGAGTAGGCTTAGAAATGTGCGATGGCTGGTGAACAAATACTGCAAGAGCAAATGGAATACTTGGCGAGCAGCCATACATCACAGATATTTCAATACCCCGTGGTCCGTGATCGCACCCACAGCCGCCACATTCGGTATTTTGCTTACCGGCGCCCAGACCTTTTACAGCATTTATCAGTATTATCATCCAAACGATAGCTCTAAGTTATCTCCTCCACCAGCTCCTCCCCGCTGATCTTTTTTATTCTCCTGATGCAATAACATTTAAGACACATTCTACTAAGCCTGCGTTCTATTGTGTGCCTAAAATTATCGTTGTGCTATATATATTTGGAAGACTGCTGCTGCTATCCCCAGTTTGCTGAGTGGAATTGATTGGTGCTGGAGTTTTGATATTCCGTTGCTTTCGAATAAGTTTGTACTTGCTAGTCTTATTGTACTAGCTAGCCTTGGCCTTGTCTCTCTTTTGTTTGATTGTAATTTAATGCTCTGTTGGTTTCAAATTGCAATAAGCATCTACATTGATATTTTATGATAATCCATATGAAATGATTATAATATAATAAGTGTTCCTATCTAAATTAATCATGAAAGGATAAAAATTCTTACTTGATTATGAGGGGATAATGTTGAAGTGGTCAAAGAGACCTTCTTTTGTAGGACTAAAATTCTTATCTAATTATCCTTATTTATAAATAAGGGATAAAGCCGGCTACTTCTATGAACAAAAAAAAAAAATACGTTCCTTCACTTTTGGTTTAGGATTTGGGGTGTGGAAAGCTTCTAACTTTTGTAGCCATCACACGAGGTAAGAAAGACACAACAAGATTTGTACTATAAGCCAATCTTAATCCTTTTATTCAGTCTCAAAAAGGTATCCCATTTACCCTATGTTCTTTTATATATTAATCAATAGTAGCATCAGAGCCTCTCATGCTTGTTATTCGCCATTAATGTTATGTTAATCATATATGGCAAATTTGATGTATGCTATATCATGTTTATTAATGATAAATTAATATATGTAATGTTATGATCATTAATAATAGATTTAAGCATGCTATGAGATTGTTATTGATGGTAAATCAATCCCTGTACAAACATGAAATTTATATGAATATATATATATATATATATATATATATATATATATATA
Organism: Metroxylon sagu; assembly: GCA_017589505.3. Taxonomy (NCBI): domain Eukaryota; kingdom Viridiplantae; phylum Streptophyta; class Magnoliopsida; order Arecales; family Arecaceae; genus Metroxylon; species Metroxylon sagu. The sequence goes on along the minus strand of JACVBY030000647.1, from coordinate 527,986 downwards.
TTTATGATGAATAATCTTTTGTAAAGTTTAGAGAAAAACTAATGTGAGATTAAATTTTAATTTAAATTCTAATATCTTTCTTTGAAACTTCAAGTCTAATTTTGACTTGATTAATTAGACTATTTGCTAATAAAGTTAATATCATTAGAAAGTAGATTGTGAGAGGTTTCTAATGATATATTATTTGTTAAATTTAGGTTTTAAAAAAAAGGGAGATATGGTGATGCACACAAAATCTTTAGAAAAAAAATCCTGTTGTGGGCGATAGCAGACTATGGGCCGCATCGCGCACACCATGACAGATCACGATCGCGCGCGATAGCCTACCAGCAATTGCGCTTGTTGGGCCTCGCCCATGCATGATGACCCACGTGCAGCTGCACACAATGGGTCGTGCCTGCGAGACCTTGCACTGGGCTATGCAACAGGCCACGTGCTAAGTACAGGCTAAGTGCTGTGAGCTAGCATTATGGGCTGGGCCCCATGCTACATGCTGTGGGCAAGCACAAGCTGGGCCCCACCCTATGCACTTGGTTGAATGCTGTGGCTTTGGCCTTTGAGATCGTTTGCATCACTCAAGCATGAGATTGTTTTATCTAATGGGTAATAATACCAGAGTTCCATGAAAGATAATTTAGGCGCATAAATTATCAATTTATAATTTTGGATCTAAATACCACTTCCTTATAAGGTGTGGAAATTTTCATTTAATTAACTAATGTGTATTGGAAACAAAGATTAAATATTGGTGCATGTGTATGGTTTTTCTATAATTATCGTAATATTATGTTATGAAAAAATAATGAGTTGTATATCATTTTTTTTATTGCTTCATTTAATGATGATGCTATGAATTATGGGTATTTTATTCTTGATCAATTAGACGTATCATGCTGCCCTACATATTACGAGATGATAATTAACTAAACGGAGATTTTTAGATCATAATATATACGAAAGAATGTTATGGTCTAGCTAGATTAGAATAAAATATAAGATATAAGCGTCTAATTTAATATTTGTGCAATAAATATAGTGAAATGGCCTTCAAGAACTCAATTGTCTATCTGATTGAAGTTGATAAACCTGATGGAAAGAATTACGACATATGATATACGAAAATATAGTACCTCCTTAATGAGAAAGAAGTATTTGAAACCCTAATTAATAATATGAATCCACTTGTGGAAGGGCAAATGGCCCAACACTGCCATGACCAAGAAGCTTATCAAAGTTGGTACAAGAAGGATAGGAGTACATGCTTTACTATGTTGAGTTGCATGCAAGATGACTTAACTGAAGAGTTTGAGAACTTGTAAACCACCAAGGAAATGTAGGAACAGCATAAGTTGAAATATGAAGGCACAACAGCAACAGATTGCGAGCCCTGAACTTAAGGTTCAATCAGTATATGCTAGACCCAAAACATTTCATGATGGAGCATCTTAGAGTGATGTCTTCAATGATTAGATAATTGAAGGCTACTAGTAATGATCTCATTGATGAACAATAAGTTCAAGTTATTATTAGATCACTTCCTAAATCCTCTTGGGGCCAAGTGAAATTAGTGCTGATACACAACGAGGGTATTAAGACTTTCGAGGTATTGTGCACTATCTCAAGCTTGAAGCAAAGCGAAGAGATGCAAATCGCAGTGCAGCACTAGTTACTCAAGTTGTATAATACGAAGGAAATAGGTTTAAGCGTAAGAGACAACCAAAGAAAAGGTCATGGAAACATAGGAAATCTAGCACCTAAGGATAGTAGAATAGCCAACCGCCATAAGGGCAAGTGGTGAGGACACCAAGATTAGATCATGGTTCCAGGATCTATGAATGATGTTTTGATTGTATTTGAGTCATGATTGTCATTAGAGTCCTGTTTGACTCGGTCTAGTCAAATTAATTGAGTTCTGCAATAAAGTTGACTAGGTCAACTAAGTCCATTGCATCTTGTTAGTTGTCTACAATCGAGTCTGCAATCCTATTGAACCTTTAAGTTATAGTTCAGTTGAGTCGCATTGACTCAGTCTTTTTTTTTTATTCTTGAGTCCTATAATTTGAGTGCAAGAGGAGCCAACTCACCATCCACATGGAGTCCAGTCAAAATCCACATCCCAGCAGCAACCCAGCCCACCTTGGAAGCTAGTTGGCGCCCCCTGACAGAGATGAAAGCTTCTTGGTACCAACCAAGTGGTCCCCTCTCTTCTTCATGACCGTTCAGACAAAATTAGCAACATTAATTAGCGCCCCAAGGAGTCCTCAAGAAATCTTTATGCTGCCCCACCTGTGGTCCCCTGTTTCCATGTATACCGGACAACTTTGAAAGAAATCTGCCACCTCCTTGCTTCAAAGAATCCTAATCTTCATGGTTGGCATCCCAACAAGTGGTCCCCCTGTTTCCTTTTCAGCCGAACAAATATGGAAGCTAGTGGACACCTCTTTCTCTTTTGGCCGATCCATCCAAACAAGGTAGACATCATGGCTCCCTCCATTATTTCATGATTATTTTCTCCTTAATTTTCCATGTATGAGAATTGACTTTATGATGATTTTATTCCTTGTATAACTAGGGGCCTTTGAGCAATTATAAAAGGACCCCTCCTCTTGTAGTTTTGAAGCAACAATTAATGAAATTTGAGAGTTTCTTCTTTCTTTGCCTTTGCTTTTCGAAGCATCGAACTCCGTGAGGGAGCGGGCGTAAGCCTAGTTATTCAAGATCCCTCAAACTTCACGATTTGAAGAGGAGGTCCTCTTTGCCACCGAACCACCAAGCCAAGAGCCGAAGGTCTAAGGAACTGAGCCTCATCATTCAAGGCGTATCCTTCGAGATACTGTGCGAGACCATCGTTCCAGGAAAAAAAAAAAAAATCATCGCTGCTAGGTATTATAAACCCCCCCTTCTCCTATTTCTGTTTTATTGAAGGATCAGGGACGTGTCCTAATTTAGGAGTTTCCTAATCCCTACGATCCTGACTCCCTTAATCTCTTTAAGGGTCTACTTAGGGAAATAAATTGTTGATCATCACATGTTTAATCCTAGCATGTTTTATTATGTTTTCGGTAAAGGTTTAATCTGAACAAAACTAAAATCATCCAATCTGAAAGCACACTTTCATGATGATCATACTCTCATCCCGCACCCGTTTCGCATCAATTTTGGTATCAGAGCCAAGTTTAGGATATGTTCTTTGCATGATATCTTATTTGCTATCCTGCTGTATTTTCTGTGCACAACCTGCAACTCTACCGGCATAGAAACCCATCTGATCTACATTATTTCGACTGAAATCTATTTTTTTGATAACCTACAGTGCCTCTACTATCTGTATATAAACTTTTATTATTAGATCATTTTCTATTATTTTCTGAGATTTTCTGCAACCAGCATGTGCTGAAGTTTCAGCTTGCTGAAATTTCTGCACCTTCTCATTCTATCTTGTTTCATTGCATAAAAAAAGAAAAAAAAAAAAGGTGCATCTCTTGGTTTATATTATGCTCATTTAGGGATAGTCCAAAGGGAGAGGCTAGAGGTAGTACCCCGGGCTATTTGACCCAACGGACGTTTGGTAGGATATCAGGGACGTACCAATAAGGGAGGCTATCGGTAGTACCTTGGTGCGTTTGATCCAACTACCTACGTTCCGGGAGTGCCGTAGGCTATCAAGAGGATTGTGCATAGCTGTCATAGAGAAGGCTGACTTGAGGCAAGGCCTTAAGTGATGCACATAGGCAAAAAAAAAAAAAAAAAAAAAAAAATCAAATACATTTTGCATCGAACCCAAGCCTTTAATAAAATTAAGTAGCAACTTAATTGCTCTAGTGAGCTAGGGACACCAACGAGTCTGATTCAAGGTATAGTGGGAAAGCTGGTGCACTTAACTCATTGGTTATTACTTGACACTGGCGTCTAGGCAAGAGGTCCAGAGGCAAACGCCCTAAGTGGACTTGTGGTTCATAATTAGGATCCTGCGAAAGCAGGGGGAGCTTCCCACAACCCCACCTCTTACTTGGCCAGTGGATTGATTAACTGGTGAATTGGTTGTAAAGTTAGCTGACTCCTTCTACATTGGATCTCTAGGTCTAGCAAACCCTAGAACGAATCCTTTGTGTGCTTGTTTGCATGTCTACTAGGTCAGGAGTTCCATATCAACCGAGTCAGTCCCAACCTGAGGTAACCATGGAGGCTAATTACAAAGCCATGTTAAGGACCATAACCAAGAAGTTGGATCAGTTGAATGATAGATTTGATCGAATTAATGAACATGCTGAAACCCTTGAAAAGACCCCTCGGACCCATACTATGCCTAGATTTACGTCATACAGTCCTAGAGCCCATCAGTATGATCCCGCCCCAGAACTATATCCGAGGTGTTCACCCTATGACTATGCTGAACTTGACAAAGCCATTAGATTTGACAGGGCCCTTAGGAGCAGTAATACTAAGCCATATCCACATAATCAATACCTTGAGCCTAGGAGAGCCCAATGCTATGACCCAGTCCTAGAACTCCACTAGGAGAGATCCAGTTATGACCATGTGAACCAATCTCAGAGAGCCATCAGGAACCAAGATTTAGAGGCACCTACTTTTAGTGGCAATCGTGATCCTTATGTGTACCTTGATTGGAAAATTAAGATGGATCAATACTTTGATTGGGATAAAATGTCCGAGGATTGCAAAGTTAGGTTTGCTCAAATGAGATTACTAGATCAAGCCAGGATATATTGGAACCGTGTTCTAGCAAAAACATATTGAGATAACCCTATCAGGACCTGGAAGTGGATGAAGAACAAGTTACGTGAAGAGTATCTACCTGTGTCCTACCAAATGATCCCACACCATGAGAGATCCTTAAGGCATGTGAAACCCTTCAACCGATCCAAGCTTCTTAGGTCAAAACAATTGAGCATAAATTAGACCACTTTGAGACCTAGCTTGAACCATATTGACCCGATACCTAATGTGACCCAGTCTTTTGTTGGTCAGCCCTCACTTGCATCACCTCCAGCCCAGATGGACATTGAACCTGAGAAACCAGTAGAGGAGGCAAAGTCTGAATTGATCAAGGTAGAAGATCCTGAAACCATTTTGGAAGGTCAATTAGAAAGTGAAGACCTTGAGGAAGAAGTATATGAAGATGACCCAGACTTAGTTGATGAGTACGAAAGGAAAAATTATGATGAATATGAGGAGATTACTCAGGCTGAATCCATTTTGGAAGAATAGTTAGAGGGAGACAACCATGAGAAGAATAATACTGGGATCTTACTTGAGAAAATATTAAAGAATGATCCAATCATAGAACATAGTCCTGAACTTCAAGAACAACCAAAAATTAGTGAGAACTTGGTTCCATCAATTGAGTACCCTCAGGAAGAATTCTTACCTTTAGTTCTCTACAAAGACTCCTTTCTTGAAATGGTTGATTCACCCATCCATAAGGTAGACCCTTTTTCACCTATTGATATAAATCAAGGGTTGAACCTTAAGGTCAGCCACACTTACCAAAGCCCAATCCTGATTAGATTCCAGATCTACCGAAATAGAGTTTGGTACGATGTATTACCCATAGAGGTTGGTAGGACTATCCTTGATAAATTTTTTCTTGATCAACATGTTACATTCCATGATCAAACCCATAACCATACATTTATGAGCCATAACAGAAATACCAATCTACATCTTTTACCTCCCCGAGCCATTAAGGAACTGGAATCAGATCATGAGATAGAATGTAGGTTCCCCAAAACGGCCCCATCCCTATTTCCTACCTTTTTCTAAGGCTCCCAAGACCATCCAGTTACACTTTGATGAGGTCGTTAAGTTACATAAATTCTTTGAGCATATTAAGTTTGCGGCCTATTTTTGGAAGACCTTATGGAACCTGTTAGGAGTCCATGTGTATGCCAACCACCAACCTAGGGTCAAACCTAGAGAGTTAGTAGTCTGTTAGGTTTAGGCCTAAAGAGTCCAATAAAATTTTCTTTTCATAAGAGTGCATTAGTGAGTCTGCATTTTGGTTCGAGTCTCATGCATAACACGATTTGTATCAAGATATCTACACACGAGCTTAATGAATCTTCCTGAAAATAGGTTAAAAATTTTGCTAAGGAAGAATATATGATGGTTAAGTTACATTCCCTAGAGTCAGACCCCTTAGAGTAATTAAGGAAGTTGGATCTAATGCCTATGTGCCCGAGTTAGCACCCGGATTAGGCATCGGTTCCACCTTCAATATCCCAGACCTAGCAAAGTATAGGGACCCGACAGTGACAACTAGTGAGATATTTGAGTCTAACTCTATTCTTGGGAGTGAACCCACCCCAGAATGTCCACCCATAAATTAGCCTGAGAGAAGAGAAAGGATCGAGCATATTCTGGATGACCAGGCTTCTACTACAACAGCCCCTAGATTATCAGTGCTACCTGGTTTCTTGGCAAGGTCGATCGAATCTGAGGACTCGTGGATCATCCGAGTGGATCTGTGACACATTGACCCGGGCCTAGTAGAGAGGTACTTGAGCCATTACTCGATAGGGTCGAGTTTCTCCCACCCTAGGAGAATTGGTGGGGACACCAAGATCAGATCATGGTTCCAGGATCTATAAATGATGTTTTGATTGTATTTAAGTCATGATTGTCATTAGAGTCCTGTTTGACTCAGTCTAGTCAAATTAATTGAGTCCTGCAATAAAGTTGACTAGGTCAACTGAGTCCATTGCATCTTATTAGTTGTCTACAATCGAGTCTGTAATCCTATTGGACCTTTAAGTTATAGTTCAGTTGAGTCGTGTTGACTCAGTCTTTTTTTTTTAATTTTTGAGTCCTGTAATTTGAGTGCAAGAGGAGCCAACTCACCATCCACATGGAGTCCAGTCAAAATCCACATCCCAGCAGCAACCCAGCCCACCTTGAAAGCTAGTTGGCGCCCCCTGACAGAGATGGAAGCTTCTTGGCGCCAACCAAGTGGTCCCCTCTCTTCTTCATGATCGTCTAGACAAAATTGGCAACATTAATTAGTGCCCCAAGGAGTCCTCAAGAAATCTTTATGCTGCCCCACCTGTGGTCCCCTGTTTTCATGTTTACCGAATAACTTTGGAAGAAATCTGCCGCCCTTTTGCTTCAAGGAATCCTAATCTTCATGGTTGGCACCCCAATAAGTGGTCCCCCTATTTTCTTTTCAGCCGAATAAATATGAAAGCTAGTGGACACCCCTTCTCTTTTGGCTGACCCATCCAAACAAGGCAGACATCATGGCTCCCTCCATTATTTCATGATTATTTTCTCCTTAATTTTTCATGTATGAGAATTGACTCTATAATGATTTTATTCCTTGTATGACTAGGGGCCTTTGAGCAATTATAAAAGGATCCCTCCTCTTGTATTTTTGAGGCAACAATTAATGAAATTTGAGAGTTTCTTCTTCCTTTGCCTTTGCTTTTCGAAGCATCGAACTCCGTGAGGGAGCGGGCGTAAGCCTAGTTATCCAAGATCCCTCAAACTTCACGATTTGAAGAGGAGGTTCTTTTTGCTACCGAACCATCAAGCCAGGAGCCGAAGGTCCAAGGAACTGAGCCTCATCATCCAAGGCGCATCCTTCGAGATACTGTGCGAGACCATCGTTCTAGGGAAAAAAAAAAATCATCGCTGCCAGGTATTATAAACCCCCCTTCTCCTAGTTCTGCTTTATTGAAGGATTAGGGACGTGTCCTAATCTAGAGGTTTCCTAATCCCTACGGTCCTAACTCCCTTAATCTCTTTAAAGGTCTACTTAGGGGAATAAATTGTTGAACATCACATATTTGATCCTAGCATGTTTTATTATGTTTTTGGGAAAGGTTTAATCTGAATAATACTAAAATCATCCAATCTGAAAGCACACTTTCATGATGATCACACTCTCATCCTGCACCCGTTCCGCATCAGCAAGTGTGGCAAGAAAAACCTGAACAAGGTGAAGTGCTACAACTGCCAAAACATGGGTCATTTCACTCATAACTGCATTGAGCTGAAGAAGGTAAACCCATATCCTAACTCTCTCCCACTTATGTCTATTCACATGTATTTATTGCTCATCTTTTCTCTTATTAGATTGTAGACTTAGGTGCAACAAAACATGTAGCTCGAAATTGAGTAGGATATTTAGATTATCATCAAGTACCAACAGATAGCTACTATGTCACTATGGGCAAAAGCATACAAGAAGAGGTGCTTGGCATTAACACTTATCGATTGAGGATGTACACGGGGTGTGATCTATTGTTGCAGATATGCTGTATGTACCTAGTATTCGGTATACAATCTACTTTTAGTTCTAGCATTTTTAAAGTTAGATTTTTCTTTCCATTTTGAAGGAACTCAGTTAGATATCTATTTGGATAAGATCTTTTACGGCTATGGTCATTTAAACAATAATTTCTTTGTAATAGATTTGGTTTTAATTGATTATTCTGCTTCTTTAGTTACATCTTCTTTGGATGTTGTATCCGATTCTATAAAATGACATGCAAGATTGGGTCACATAGGACAAGATAGAATGACTAAATTAGCTAGAGAAGGCCTGTTGGGATCTCTTACTAAAATCAGCCTACTTATGTGTCAATCATGATTAGCAGGAAAAACCTACAAAAAAACCTTTTGGAAAGGCTGCTAGGGCATTTCGACCATTAGAATTAAGCCATTCAATTATCTATGGACCATGAGCATGAGGGAATGCCATGACGCCTCTTATTTCCTTACTTTTATAGATTATTACTCATAGTATAGTTCGGTGTGTTTGTTGTCTCATCGGTCAGAGGCCTTGGATTATTTCAAAAGCTTCTTGACTGAAGTTGAGGATAAAAAAGAAAAGGGCATAAAGGTTCTTCGCACTGATAGAGGCCGAAAGTATTTGTTTGATCAATTTGAGGAATTATGTAAGGAAAAGAGGATATGCAAACAATTAACAATTCTTAATGCTTCGCAAGAAAATGGTATTGTAGAAAAGAGAAATCATACACTATTAGAAATGGTTAGGTCAATGATGGTGCATGCTAACCTCTCAATAAGCTTTTGGAGGGATGTAGTTTTGACTACTGCCTATATTCTTAATTGTGTATCCTCTAAGTTAGTTCCTACTACTCTTTATGAATTGTGGAATGACAAAAAGCCTAATTTGGAAGGCTTACACCCATGGGGATCATCAGGATATGTTCAGAATCTTTCTCATAGATATAAGAAATTGGGCCCCAAAGTATGTAAGTGCACCTTTATAAGATATTCAAATCACTCTAAGGGTTATATGATGTATGGTGAACATCCTAATGGAGGAATGACTGAGCTAGAGTCTTGCGATGTGGATTTCCTAGAGGAGGATTTCGCAAGCATTAGTAAAGTAAAGAGAGATCTTAGACTATATAAGTTATAAGAACCTCAGGAAGACACACCTTTGTCTCAAGAACATAATGAAGAACAATGCTCTCATCCAATGATTTATGGATAGTGGGAGTGGTCCTATAGCTAATTGGAATATTCCAATCAGTGAGAGTATATCATTGGAAGACTCTTAAGATTCGCAACCTCATAAAAGCAAATGACAAACAATTCTCCATCATTGATTTGAGATTGAAAGAAAATCCTTCCTCTATGCTCCGTTGGATGCTAATGAGCTAGCTTCTTATAAGAAAGCTATTACTTCACCTACTTCTGAGAAATGGATGGATGTTATGAGGGATGAGATTAGTTCGATGGCCAAGAATGATATATAAGAGTTAGTTAACCTTTCGCCCGGGTGCAAGACCATTGGAAATAAGTAGGTCCTGCAAATTAAACGTAAGGCAGTTGGTTCAATTGATAAGTATGAGGCCCGCCTTGTGGCAAAAAGATATACTCAAAAAGAGGGTATAGACTATGAAAAGATATTCTTTTCAGTAGAAAACTTTGCCTCTATTTGCATAATTCTAGCTATTCTTGTGCATTTGGACCTAAAGTTATTTCAAATAAACGTGAAGACAATATTTCTTAGTGGAAAACTAGATGAGGAGATCTATATGAATCAACCAATGAGTTTTATGGTCAAATAATAGGAGCACAAAGTGTGTCGCTTAAAATGGTTTATTTGTGGCCTAAAACAATCATCTAGGCAATGGCATCATTGATTCTATCGAGCTGTTACTTCGATAAGCTTTACGATGATTGAGAAAGACCATTGCATATATGTCAAAAGAATTAAAAAAAGAGTTCTTATCCTTTCACTATATATGGATGATATTCTATTAGCCAAAAATAATATCGAGTTAATCATTACCACTCAACGATGGTTATCCTCTACATTTGAGATGAATGACATGGGCCCAACAGATTATGTGTTAGGAGTTAAGATTTATAGAGATCACTCTAAAAGACCCCTAAATTTGTCTCATTATATAAAGAGAATTTTAGAACATTTCTGAATGCATAATGCCAAGCCCGTTAATACTCCAATGGAAAAGGATCATATTCTTAGCACTAAACAATGCCCAAAATCAGAAGAAAAGAAAAAACAGACGGCCAAAGTTCCTTATGCTAGTATGGTTGGAAGTCTGATGTACATAATGATGTGTACTCGACCTAATATTTTCTTTGCTGTTGGGATGGTAAGTAGATATCAGAGTAATCCTAGTACTGCTCATTGGCAAACAATTAAGAGGACTTTTTGATATCTGCAAGGTATAAGGAACCTTATCCCATGCTATTATAGTGGCAATCTGAGGTTGATTGGATATAGTGTTGCTGATGATCCGCTGACAGAGATGAGCACAATCCACATCAGGATATACATTCATATTAGATAGTGGAGCTGTTTCATGATGCAACAAGAAACATTCCTATGTCGCTTTATCTATGATGGAGTCAAAGTACATTGCTTGTACAACTACAATTCAAAAGGCTATCTGGTTGAGGAGATTTTTGTAGAGCTTAAGCATAATGATGCATACAGATGATGTTGTGATTTATTGCAATAATACAGCTGCAATAACTTATGTAAGGGATCCCAAGTATCATCAAAGGCTAAAACATATTGATCAGATATTTATTCGAGATGTAGTTGCATAGGGACATGTGGTCCGTAAGTATATCTGGACTAATGACATGGTTACAGATCCTTTTACCAAACCTCTCCCTAAAGATATTTGTCATAAACATGTTAAAGGTTTGGGTCTGTATAGGATTTGATGTTTTGTGGACTCCATGAACTTTATATGACATGGATATTTTTTTCTTTTTATATTTTGTTGTTTAAATTAGTACACTATATCTTTACAAAGTAGAATGTTATTAGGCTGATTGACCTACTCACATGGGCAATCGCTCTGCATGGAGACAGCGAGCAGGATAAGACATTTTGATCATATTAGTGCTTATGACAATGCAATGGTGATCATCTTAGCATTTAGTTAGCGAGCACGATTTAAAATATATGTTACTTTAATAAAGCTAAGATGAAATTATATGAGTTGAAATGAAAATAATCGACATTTTCATTTAACCTATAAATAGTCAAATGTGAGCTTTCAAAGAAGGTACCATGAGAATGACTGTTTTGAGATGCTCAAGTTAAGTGCTTGAGGAGCAACTGAACCAAGATTTGTATGGTATTATATATAGCGTGACGTCCTAAAAGAAAGCTCCACTCTAACATGCATATCATACTGTATCTGCTGTATATCGACCATTTAAGGAGTGATTGAAGGATTCCTGCTTCGTCACTATATGAGCCTTATGGATTTAATAGTTCTCGCTTGTACCTTTGAAACTTAGAACTATGTCATGAAATAAATATTTGATGACGCTACTTTAGCATATTATACAAAGGCTATAAATCATGCTGTCTAGTGGAGCATGTCTAGGAAAATGGTCAAAGATAAATGGATTGGTATAAGTGGCTAAGGAAAGATTAATTGGTATCACACTTATGATTTGTGACTTATTGACCGAATAGTTATGTCAGAAAAGAAATTTAATTAACTATAAACACAAATGCATTAAGTGAGAGGTCAAGCATAGCTTTATATCATTTTGAGGAATCAAAGATTCTTGATCTAGTGTGGCCAAATAGTTTAGGGTATATAGCGAGATATTAACTAGTAGTGTTATGTTAGTATGATGATGACTTAATATAACACTTCTTACCTTTATTTTTCTCATTCGGTTGCACGCTCCATTTCCTGTACGAGGAAATAAATAGATGAGAGATCATTTAAGAATGCACTTTAATACCAAAAAGTATGAGTGGGAGATATTGTAATCTATATGGGATAATTATGATGCAATAAGTGTCTCTATCTAAATTAATCATGAAATGATAAGAGTCCTTACTTGATTATGAGGGAATAATAATGAAGTGGTTGAAGAGACCTTATTTTGTGGGACTATGACTCTTATCTAATAATCTATATAAATAGGGGATAAGACCGATTACTTCTAAGAATAACAAAAATAAATACCTACGTTCTCTCTATGCAGAGAAGAGATATCTCTCCATTGATTTTTCTAGGCTACCACCTTTAGCTTAGGATTTGAAATGTGGAAAGCTTGTGGGGTACCATCTTTGGTTTGAGATTTGGAGTATGAAAAGTTTGCGGATGACTCTGGTAACCATCGCATGGCATGAGAAAAACATAAAAAGATTTGTAAGACAATACTTTTTTCCCCATATGTTTAACTGCAATTGGCAGCTCGCGCCATGATGCTTTTCTGGCTACAAGGACCAGTCCATGACCAAAGGGTACTCTCATTTATCATTGTAACACAAAAATTGCCACAACTCTATTACATCTGCTGCTTCGTCTGAATGTTCCCTTGAAATTTGTGTGCACAAAATCAAGCATGCATCAATATTTATTTTCTACATCATGTTTTTGCACAACTAATTCCTCTCTTCCTTCTTATATTTTCTGGAGGAAAAGCCCACTTTCTCTAGTTGTTCTTTACATTTTGTTTTTTTTGGTGGGCGCCTCTGCCTCCATCATGACAGCTCCCCCCTTGCCTTAAACCCATCTTAGCCTACTAAATACTCTATCTAGGCTTAAGGGTTTAATAAATTCAACCTCCTACACTTAATTCATCCGGATCATCAAACTAGCTTACTGGGGCTGACACAAATGGATTAAATTAAATAATCAATCTCGTTGGTCCAGGTTTAGGCTTTTAATTAACTAGGTAGGACTTGACTCAAATAATGTCCAATTAATTAAGGTCCAGACAACTTGACTCCAGCCCCACCGACTAAAGTCCAAAACACTTAAGCTCGCCTAGCTCGTCCTACAAACCAACGCATTGCGAAACCGGTTCAAGCCTCCATATTCGGCCTAAATGCCTTAACTAGTTAGAGTTTGGGCTCTGGTCCATTTCCTCAAAATGGCAGGCAAGCCTCTAGATCACTTCATCAAGGCGATGAGGAATATCGAGAAGCAGTTGCAAGGCTGCTACCATAACCTTGACAAGAAGTGGAAAGACCCAAAACACCCTGAGCAATTCTTGATGCTAATGATACTCGACGGGTGTTTCATGCTTGAAGTGTTGCGGATGAAGGATGAGAACTATAGAAAAGAATATGCTGCCTTGCATCAGGAGGGACATGTTGCTTATGGAAAACCAGCTACCCCTTCTAGTTCTAAAGGCGCTGCTTCAAGTGGAAGGCCATCATTCTAACATGGTAATCAAAAACGCTTTCTGAATTTTCTTTTAATTCCTTGGCTCTCTTGCTGATAAAATTAAGCCCTCTCTTCTCTGAATCCAAGACAGCCTAGAAATTAATTTAAATTTTGTGATTTAGGATAATGACTCCACTAATAAGCTGGTGCTGAAGGCTGATATAATAGGCCTGGGCCTGACTATCAACAAGCGGATGCTGATGGCGGATATAAAAGGCCTGGGCCTGACTCCACCAATGAGCTGGTGCCGAAGGCCGATAGGATAAGCTTGGGCTCAGAGTGGACCAAAAACTTAAATTAATAATTAATAATCAAACTTAAATTATAAATACTTAAAATTTTTAATTAATATAAAATTATTTATAGATATCACAATGTCAGACGCTGCACAAGAAAGGCTTCAATCGCCAAGAACGCAGGAGGAAGCAATAAATCTGTCGCCGAGCTCTTCGGCAGTCTCCAAGGAAGTGACAGTGGATCCGAAATGTAGGCTTAGGAATGTGTGACGGCTGGCGAACAAGTAGTGCAGGACCTGGCTAGCAGTTTTACGGCACAGATATTTTAATACCCCGTTGTCCGTGATCTCGCTTGCACGCGCCATACTCATTATCTTGCTCACCGTCGAGCAGACCTTTTACACCGTTTATTAGTATTATCATCAACAAGTTAGCTCATAGTTTCTCTCCTCTATCGTACAGATCTTTTATACTGTTCATCAGTATTATCTCATAGTTTCTCTCCTCCAGCCCTCCTGGTTGATCTTTTATATTCTTGTGATGCAATAATATTGGATATATAAGACCAAGCCTGCGTCTTAATGATTGCCTTAAAATTATCCTAGTGCTGTAACGGAAGATTGTTGTTGCTATCCCCAGTTCACTGAGTTCGATTGATTGGTTATAGAGTTTTGAGATTCCGTTGCTTTCGAATACATTTGCACTAGCTAGTCTTTGCCTCATCTCTGTTTTGTTTGATAGCAACTTGTCATTCAGTGGATTTCAAATTAATAAATTTGTCCCAGCCTTGGCTTCTCTTTGTTTCCTTTGATTGTAATTCTTTTTTCCCACATTTTTAATTTGCATTTAGAAACTGGTGCCATGATGCTTATTGTCCATTAACTGGTGTTTTAAGGTGATCAAGAATTTGGTTAGACCAGCTTGGATCAAGCTCTTGGTATGAGCTTTACAATTCTTAGGTCATTAATCAGCTTGGGTGAATCACCGTTGTCATGATTCAGGTGAGACACCCTTAAAGGAAATAGTGTTTTCATAATAAAGAAGCAATACTATTATGAAAGAAAATAGCTTCAATGTCTTAAAGGAGTAATGCTCCTAACCTTCAGTAATAGAGCAAAGCTCCTGGTCTTCAACATTGGAGCAATACTCCAGGCCTTCAGCCTTTGAGGCTGTAATGGATCGAGGCTCCAATGTTTTGACCAACAATAGAGTAAGGCTCTATGGGCTTCATCAATGTTGCAATGTTTGAGAGAAGGCTTCATCAATGGAGCTATGCTTCAGAAGTCTTCGATAGTGAAGTGATGAACCAAGAGTCTTTGACGCTAGAGTCCTAAGAGTTTTTGATACTAAAGTCATGCACTAGGAGTCTTCGATAGTGGCATAATGCACTATGAGTCTTTGATAGTGGAGTAATGCACTAGGAGTCTTCGAAAGTTGAGTAATGTTTTAAGAGTTTTTAATAGTTGAGTAATGCTCTAAGAATCTTTAACAATTGAGAAAGCTCCAGGAGTCTTTAATAGTTATGTTGCGATCCTTGATTCGGAGTCCGATATAGGAACAATCATGATATGACTACATACTCTTAAAACAAACTCTAAGAGCATGCAAGACCTGCTAAACCTCAACATATAGAACGTAATGACAATCATGATCTATCAGCGGGAGCTAAATCTCCTATATCTCAAAATGCTGTCACAATACTAATATACTAATGCATAAAGGAATCTAAGTATCGTCCTTCATGTACATATCAGAGGAGCTACATCAACAATATGTAAATCTCACTCTTGGTATCCATGCCCAAGTTTGGATCCAATAGGGTAAGCATCATCGCCGTCCTTTGAAACATGAAAAGGGGAGGTAATGCTAAAAAGCCCAATAGCAATTCTCTACATACCATTATGAAGATATCAAGAAACCAAAATAAAATATATATCAAAATAAATTTTATTTAAAGTAAGAGACTCATATCTTTAAATATCTTTGAAATTTGTTGCAAAAACCATAAACTAACTCGAATACTAACATAAACCATACCAAATATCAATATAACAAAATTCCAACATAAACCATATTCGCATCATAATCATCCGCATACTGATGATACATACTAACAAATCTTATACCAATAGTACATGTTTAACAACCTAACCTACCGACATATGCACACATAAGTTGGTTTCTATAATAGTGCACAGGTTTTCAACTCAACCGTATCACCTATAGAGACCATAACTGGTTCTACATTGGTTTCTCTGACCCTCAGCCCTTTCCTGGTGCCGTCGGTTTAGGCCAGTAAGAAATTACTCTAACACTGCCAGAACTAGTATCTTATATTAACAGTAAATATTAGATTCATAACCTCAAACCATCTATGGCATTGAACTAAGTCGCTCTCATCAACATCATACACAACAACACACTAATGATACATATTGACAAATCTCATGTTAATAATTCATATCTAACAACCTAATCTGGCAATATACACATACATAGGTTGATTCTCATACTAGTGTTCAACATTTTAAACTCAGCCACGTTATATCCATAAATCATGACTGGTTCTACACCTGCCTCTTCAGCCCTTAGCCTTTCCTTGATGCTGCTGGTCTAGATTAGTAAGGAATCATTCTAATACTGCCAGAACTAATAGCATGTATCAACAATATTCATGTTTGATATCTTAAACCTAACTATGTCATATTTACAAACCATGACTGGTTATACATCGGCTTCTTCAGCATACTACCTTTTCTTACTGCCACCACTGCCATAACTCAATGACTAGTTCACATGCCCACATCATAACAACTTACATTTAAAGATAGTCATAACCATACCATAATCACAATAACACTCCACATTATACTTGTATATCTTAAGTCAAACCAAAACCATTTCATAATAAAAAAATAATATACCACAACATATATATCAGCTCCACATATAAACTATCGTGCACAATTAAAACATACCGAGAAATCCAATAATAAATTCATGATGTATGCAAGCATTCAAGACATGAAGCATATTGCATAAAAGTAAGTGTAGAACTCCTTCCTCGATTGCTAATCCCAATTAATCTTTTCAAGCAATCAAATTAATTACTAATCAGTTATAATTAAACATAAATAAATAAATAATTTATTTAAATTTTATATTAAAAAATTACCTTTATGTCCTTCTAGCCTATAACCTTAAAATTACCATTATACCCTTTTTAGCTAACCTTAAATGGGTTAACCAAAGTTTCACTAGGCTAATACCTCTCTAATCCAAATATATAATCCATCTAATTGAATTAATTAACTCTACACTTCATTACTAAAATTAATTATAGCTTAATTAAATCTTTAAATTCCTTAATTTGAGGCTAATTAGATTAATTAGAGTTTAATTAAATTAAAACCAGCATAATTTGACTTGAGCCCACATTAATTAATCCTAATTTAGTTCCCTAGTTCACTTATTTGAACCTAATTAGAATTTTGGTTCATTAAATTAGAGAGCCTCAAAATACTACTCAAAATAGGCTTGGTCTAATCAAAATGGATTAAATCAATAAGACTTAGGTCAAATAGAATCTCTAAGCCAATTTAAATTAATTTGAGCAAACCCAATCAAGAAATACGAATTGGTCTTTGAGTAAATTAAAATCAGTTTGATCAAACATAGATAATTAGATCTCGGCTCACTAAATTAAATTGATCAAATTCAATTGAACTCATGGGTTTAATAACATTGGACTTAAAGAAGTCATCTTGATTTAGTTAGGGTTAAGGTCTAATTGGGTTGAACCGGATTTGAACCGGTTCTTGAACAGTGAATCGATCAGTGTTCTCTTCTCCACACCCGATTGCTGCCAGCCCACCTGCGATCCAAGGTTGATCGATGGCCTCCAGCCCTGTCTTCTGCGATGACCAGTGGAACTACAGCAATGGCGAAACACCGATCTACTAAAGGCAAGATGTCCGCTAACAGGTAATAGATCGATGGTTTCTTAAGGCTTCTTGCCTCTTGATCACATCGATCGCCGGCGATCGATGAATGGAGAAGTTCCATCCATACTCGAACACCCAGTGGCGATCTCTTCCTGCCCATCCTTGATTCCACTTAGGAT
Organism: Metroxylon sagu; assembly: GCA_017589505.3. Lineage (NCBI taxonomy): Eukaryota > Viridiplantae > Streptophyta > Magnoliopsida > Arecales > Arecaceae > Metroxylon > Metroxylon sagu. The sequence goes on along the minus strand of JACVBY030000647.1, from coordinate 509,951 downwards.
CCTAAGGTTTCTAATTAATCCATTTACTCTCAGAATAGGATTAAAGAATTTCAAACAAAGGAGTTATTCACGACTCACCTGGCAGGTGACCGTCTCACATCGGTGATGATCGACGACATCAAAGGTTCCTCTCAACTCTGATGAGATTTCTCCGTCCTCCGATTAGGCTGATTGAAGATCCTTTTAGCCGATACGGTCAGCATTAGAAAGAATATGGAATTCGGTTTGAAAACAGAGCATTTAATCGTGATTAGCTCCTACCTTGGTTTCTTTGGCCAGTGCCAGAGACGATGATTCCCACTATCGTCGATGCCGGAGAAGGCGGTGATGAACAAAGAATTAGCGGGTAGTGTTCTAGTAGCATAACTTATCAATTATGATAAAGCCAGGCACGTAAATTTTCAAAATATAATAATAACTTATTTAAATTATCAAATCCCATTTTTTCATGTATATAAGTAGATAAAATATTTACACTATTTTAAAATATTTTAATAAGCTAAAAATGATTTAAAATACTTTAACTATTATTAAAGTTATTTATCCCTATAGATAAAATTAGTACAAACTAATCTTCAATCTTTGACGCTCAAGGACTCAAACATCCTTATTAATTTTTTAACTTTTACTTTTTTTCACTATTGTTTTGATACCGAAAGATCGCCATTGAGCCCTGTTCATACAAAAATTTGTTAAAGTAAATAGATTTCCTATTCTTTATAGCATATTAATTACCTAAAACTAATAGACTTCTTAATTTTTATAGAATATTAATATTTTTTAAAAAAATTATTTTAAATATTAATTAATATTTAAAATAAATTTTTGACTTACTTTTAACCCATCAGAAGTTCATCAGCATTTATCTATATTGATTAAATTATTTTTAAACTTTAATTTGAGTGAATCAAAATGTGTTAGAAAGCTAAGTTAATACCGATTTAATAATTAAAAATTTTAATTATATTACTTTTTATATTTTTTAACTTAATTCAATTAAATTATATTTTAATCTACATGATCTAGATCTCGCAGTTATCTATATCAATCCAGAAGACAATCGATGCTGATTTGCCTGCTTTCACCTGGTTGTCGGTTTCATCTCAAATTATGTGAAGGAAGATTTTCTAGAGTAGTCGTGCTCACATAGGAGACGACATCACTTGGAGATAACTTTTGATTTTTTTGCTTGGGTTCTACTCAAAGGTCTTAAAAAGAATATGATACCGCTAGAAGGAATAATATTAACATTTATACATTTGTGCTAACACAAGTTTCGCGAGTCATGAGAGAACATTCGTCGTGTTGATTTAATGATAAGTATTTCTTATCGATCAATTTTGGTGTTATCAACTTATTTACATCCCAAACACCATAGAGCTCTGCGATTGTCGAGGCAAATTCATGGACCCTCCCATCCTGAGTTTGATGACAGCACTGGTATAGCCTTCTGAGTACCTCCATGTTACTTCTGATGGTTATATTCTTTAGATTTAAAAAACTTCACCCCATCTCTGGTAAACGCATTAATCTGGATCATTGCAAAGGTGTTATGAGTATAAATTTGCCTACATTTTTCTAAAGATATCACATAATTCAATTGCTGGTTTTGCAAGGAAAGCAAAGGCACGCACGTTATAAAGCTTGTTATCCACTTGGGGCAAAGGCATGCACGCTATAAAGCGTGTTCTGCATATTTATAGCAAATCTAAGAAATCTCATTCGTTGCCTTGTTGTGAAGCAATGAATTCCCAATCGCTTTAATCTTTCTTGCATTAGTGTTATATATTGCCAAATGTGGAAGGAGGCCTCTTCGACTACAGAGCTTGTTACAGAGACCATGAGTAATAACCGTGAGGCTGAGGGTTCTGCCATAGCAATTGAGTGCAAAGACGGGGTGGCTAGCATTCAAAATGATATGGAGCCTGCCATGGGCTTTGAGTTCAAAGACTGGGTGGTTGAGATTCAAAACGACGCCAAGTCTGTCAACCTTTGTGCTGAAGAGAAGAACTGGACGATGACGTCGATATACAGGGTGCCCTCATTCATCAGAGACATTAGAGAAGATTCCTTCACTCCGGAGGCGGTCTCCTTTGGTCCCTACCATCACAATGCTGACCGCCTGAGGCCGGTGGAGCAGCACAAGCGTCGGGCTCTGGTCCATTTCCTCAATAAGGCAGGCAAGCCACTAGATCAGTTCATCAAGGCGATGAGGAGTATTGAGAAGCAGTTGCAAGGCTGTTACCATAACCTTGACAACAAGTGGAAAGACCCAGAACATCCTGACCAATTCCTGATGCTAATGATACTTGACGGGTGTTTTATGCTCGAAGTTCTACGGATGAAGAAGGATGAGAACTATATCAAATGTAGGTACGCCGAACATGATCCCGTTTTCAGCAGTTATGGAGTGAATCATAGGTTACCTTACATCAAGAGAGACATGTTCGTGATGGAAAACCAGCTACCCCTTTTAGTTCTAAAGAAGCTGCTTGAAGTCGAAGGCTGTCAACCTCATGTGGTAATCAAAAACTCTTTTTTACTTTTCTTTCCTGTGCTTAGCTATTTCAGTGATAAAACTCTATTTGTTTTGAATATAACTTGCATAAAATTCGAGCACAAAGCGCAAACTTTTGACCCATCTATTTGAAAGCAGCCCAGATGCAACAACCGTTTGTTTGGCAATTGATGTGATCTTTGCGATGCAGAATGATGAATCCATCAATAAGCTGGTACTCCAATTCTTTGGGCGGGATTTGAAGGCCGATATAACAGGCCTGGGCCTCCATCCGCTCGACGTGTATCGGAGGAGCTTGCTCCATGACACACCAAAGTGGCCTCCGACACCCGAGATGCCCTACGAAGCCATGAGGTCAGCCGTGCAGCTCCGCGAGGCCGGAGTCAAATTCAAGAGAAGCGAGACCACTAGCCTCGCTGATATCGACTTCAAGAACGGTATACTGACCCTCCCAACTTTTGAGATCGATGATAGCACCGAGTGCATGTTACTCAACATGGTGGCCTTTGAACACCTCCATGTTGGCCTTGGCACCGAGATCACCTCCTACGTTTGCTTAATGGACGAGATCATCGACTCGGAGGAGGACGTGAAACTCCTGCACAGGAAAGACATCACTAAGAACGCAACAGGGAGCAATAAGTCAATCGCTGACCTCTTCGGCAGGTTCTCCAAGGAAGTGACAGTAGATCCGAAGAATAGGCTTACATATGTGCGATGGCTGGTGTACAAGCACTGCAGACGTAGATGGAATACTTGGAAAGCAGGTCTACGTCACAGATATTTCAATACCCCGTGGGCCGTGATCGCACTCATAGCCGCCACACTCGCTATTTTGCTCACTGGAGCCCAGACCTTTTACAGCATTTATCAGTATTATCATCCAAACGATAGCTCTAAGTTCTCTCCTCCACCAGCTCCTCCCCGCTGATCTTTTTTTATTCTCCTGATGCAATAACATTTAAGACACATTCTACTAAGCCTGCGTTCTATTGTGTGCCTAAAATTATCGTTGTGCTATATAGATATTGAAGACTGCTGCTGCTATCCCCAGTTTGCTGAGTGGAATTGATTGGTTCTGGAGTTTTGATATTCAGTTGCTTTCGAATAAGTTTGTACTAGCTAGTCTTATTGTAGTAGCTAATCTTGGCCTTGTCTCTCTTTTGTTTGATTGTAATTTAATGCTTTGTTGGTTTCAAATTGTAATAAGCATCTACATTGACATTTTATGATAATCCATATGAAATGATTATGATGTAATAAGTATTCCTATCTAAATTAATTATAAAAGAATAAAAATTCTTACTTGATTATAAGGGGATAATATTGAAGTGGTCAATGAGACCTTGTTTTGTGAGACTAAAATTCTTATCTAATCATCTTTATTAATAAATAAGGGATAAAGCTGACTACTTCTAAGAACAACAAAAAAAATATGTTCCTTCACTTTTGGTTTAGGATTTGGGGTGTGGAAAGCTTCTAACTCTAGTAGCCATCACACAAGGTGAGAAACATACAACAAGATTCATAATACAAGCCAATCTTAATCCTTTTGTTCAGTCTCAAAGAGGTATCTCATTTACCCTATGTTTTTTTATATATTAATCAATAGTAGTATCAAAGCTTCTCATGCTTGTTATTCGCCATTAATGTTATGTTAATCTTATATGGCAAATTTGATGCATGCTATATCATGTTTATAAATGATAAATTAATATATGTAATGTTATGATCATTAATAATAGATTTAAGCATGCTATGAGATTGTTATTGATGGTAGATCAATCCCTGTTCAAGCATGAAATTTATATGAATATATATATATATATATATATATTTATGATGAATAATCTTTTGTAAAGTTTAGAGAAAAACTGACGTGAGATTAAATTTTAATTTAAATTCTAATATCTTTCTTTGAAACTTTAAGTTTAATTTTGACTTGATTAATTAGACTATTTGCTAATAAAGTTAATATCATTAGAAACTAGATTGTGAAAGGTTTCCAATGGTATATTATTTGTTAAATTTAGGTTTTAAAAAAAGGGGAGATATGGTGATGCATATGAAATCTCGAGAAAAAAAATCCTGTTGTGGGTCGTAGCAAACTACGGGCCGCATCGCGAACACCACGACAGACCGCGACCGCGCACGATAGCCCACTAGCAATTGCGCTTGTTGGGCCTCGCCCATGCATGATGACCCACGTGCAGCTGCACACATTGGGTCGTGCCCGCGAGACCTTGCGCTGGGCTATGCAACAGGCTGCGTGCTGAACACAGGCTAAGTGCTGTGAGCTAGCATTATGGGCTGGGCCCCATGCTGCATACTGTGGGCAAGCATAAGCTGGGCCCCACCCTATGCACTTGGTTGAATGCTGCAATTTGGCCTCTGAGATCGTTTGCATCACTCAAGCATGGGATTGTTTTATCTAATGGGTAATAATACCAGAGTTCCATGAAAGATAATTTAGGCACATAAATTATCAATCTATAATTTTGGATCTAAATCCCATTTCCTTATAAGGTGTGAATATTTTTATTCAATAAACTAATGTGTATTAGAAACAAAGATTAAATATTGGTGCATGTGTATGGTTATTCTATAATTATCGTAATATTATGATGTGAAAAAATAATGAGTTGTACATTATTTTTTTTATTGCTTCATTTAATGATAATGCTATGAATTATGGATATTTTATTCTTGATCAATTAGATATATCATTCTGCCCTACATATTACGAGATGATAATTAACTAAATAGAGATTTTTAGATCTTAATATATAGGAAAGAATGTTATGGTCTAATTAGATTAGAATAAAATATAAGATGTAAGTGTCTAATTTAATATTTGCACAATAAATGTAGTGAAATAACCTTCAAGAACTCAATTGTCTATTTGACTGAAGTTGATAAACCTAATGGAAAGAATTACGATATATGATATAAGAAAATATAGTACCTCCTTAATGAGAAAGAAGTACTTGAAACCCTAATTAACAATATGAACCCACTTGTGGAAGGGCAAACGGCCCAACACTGCCATGACCAAAAAGCTTATCAAAGTTGATACAAAAAGGATAGGAGTACATGCTTTACTATGTTGAGTTGCATGCAAGATGACCTAACTGAAGAGTTTGAAAACTTATAGACTGCCAAGGAAATGTAGAAATAGCATAAGCTGAAATATGAAGGCACGACAGCAACAGGCTGCAAGCCTTGAACTTAAGGTTCAATCAGTATATGCTAAAAACAAAACATTTCATGATGGAGCATCTTAGAGTGATGTCTTCAATGATTAGATAATTGAAGGCTATTGGTAATGATCTCATTGATGAACAACAAATTTAAGTTGTTATTAGATCACTTCCTAAATCCTCTTGGGGCCAAGTGAAATTAGTGCTAATACACAATGAGGGTATTAAGACTTTCGAGGATATTGCGCACTATCTCAAGCTTAAAGCGAAGCGAAGAGATGCAAATCGCAATGCAGCACTAATTGCTCAAGCTATATAATACAAAGGAAATATGTTTAAGTGCAAGAGACAACAAAAGAAAGGGTCATGGAAACATAGGAAATCTAGCACCTAAGGATAGTAGAATAGCCAAGCGCCATAAGGGCAAGTGTGGCAAGAAAAACCTGAACAAGGTGAAGTGCTACAATTGCCAAAACATGGGTCACTTCACTTGTAACTGCACTGAGTTGAAGAAGGTAAACCCATATCCTAACTCTCTCTCCCACTTATGTCTATTCACATGTATTTATTGCTCATCTTTTCTCTTATTAGATTGTAGACTTAGGTGCAACAAAACATGTAGCTCAAAATCGAGTAAGATATTTAGATTATCATCGAGTACCAACAGATAGCTACTATGTCACTATGGACAATAGTGTACAAAAAGAGGTGCTTCATATTAACACTTATCGATTAAGGATGTGCACGGGGTGTGATCTATTATTACATGATATGCTGTATGCACCTAGTATTCGATATATAATCTACTTTTAGTTCTAGCACTTTTAGAATTAGGTTTTTCTTTCCATTTTGAAGGAACTCAGTTAGATATTTATTTGGGTAGGATCTTTTACGACTACGATCATTTAAACAATATTTTCTTTGTAATAGATTTGGTTTTAAATGATTATTCTTCTTCTTTAGTTACATCTTCTTTGGATGTTGTATCCGATTCTATAAAATAACATGCAAGATTGGGTCACATAGGACAAGATAGAATGAGTAAATTAGCTAGAGAAGGCCTGTTGGGATCTCTCTCTAAAATCAGCCTACCTATGTGTCAATCATGATTAGCAGGAAAAGCCTACAAAAAAACCTTTTGGAAAAGCTGCTAGGGCATCTCGGCCATTAGAATTAAGCCGTTTAAATATCTACGGACCTATGAACATGAAGGCATGCCATGATGCCTCTTATTTCCTTACTTTTATAGATTATTACTCATGGTATAGTTCTATGTGTTTGTTGTCTCATCGGTCAGAGGCCTTGGATTATTTCAAAAGTTTCTTGACTGAAGTTGAGGATCAAAAAGAAAAAGGCATAAAGGTTCTTCGCATTGATAGAGGCCGAAAGTATTTGTTTGATCAATTTGAGGAATTATATAAGAAAAAGAGGATACGCAGGCAATTAACGATTCCTAATGCTTCGCAAGAAAATGGTGTTGTAGAAAGGAGAAATCGTACACTATTAGAAATGGTTAGGTCAATGATGGTGCATGCTAATCTCTCAATAAGCTTGTGAAGAGATGCACTTTTTCCTACTGCCTATATTCTTAATTGTGTATTCTCTAAGTCAGTTCCTACTACTCTTTATGAATTATGGAATGACAAAAAGCCTAATTTGGAAAGCTTACGTCCATGGGGATCGTCAGGATATGTTCATAATCTTTCTTATAGATATGATAAATTGGGCCCCAAAGCATGTAAGTGTATCTTTATAAGATATTCATATCACTCTAAGGGCTATGTGATGTATGGTGAACATCTTAATGGAGGAATGACTGAGCTAGAGTCTTGCAATGTGGATTTCCTAGAGAAGGATTTTGCAAGCATTGATAAAGTAAAGAGGGATCTTAGACTATATAAGTTACAAGAACCTCAGGAAGATATACCTTTGTCTCAAGAACATAATAAGGAACAATGCTCTCATCCAATGATTTATGGATAGTGGGAGTGGTCCTATAGCTAGTTGGAATATTCCAATCAATGAGAGTATATCACTGGAAGACTCTCAAGATTTGCAACCTCATAAAAGCAAACGAGGAACAATTCTCCATCATTGATTTGAGATTGAAGGAAAATCCTTCCTTTGTGCTCCGTTGGATGCTGATGAGTTAGCTTCTTATAAGAAAGCTATTACTTCACCTGCTTTTGAGAAATGGATAGATGTTATGAGGGATGAGATTAGTTCGATGGCCAAGAATAATATATAAGAGTTAGTTGACCTTTCGTCCGGGTGCAAGACTATTGGAAACAAGTGGGTCCTGAAAATTAAACGTAAGGCAGATGATTTAATTAATAAGTATGAGGCTCGCCTTGTGGCAAAAGGATATACTTAAAAAAGAGGGTATAGACTATGAACAGATATTCTTTCCAATGGAAATGTTTGCCTCTATTTGCATAATTCTAGCTATTCTTGTGCATTTAGACCTAAAGTTATTTCAAATAAACGTGAAGATAGCATTTCTTAGTGGAGAATTAGATGAGGAGATCTATATGAATCAACTAGTGGGTTTTATGGTCAAAGGATAGGAGCACAAAGTGTGTCGCTTAAAATGGTTTATTTGTGGCCTAAAACAATCATCTGGGCAATGGCATCATCGATTCTATCGAGCTGTTACTTCGATAAGCTTTACGATGATCAAGAAAGACCATTGCATGTATGTCAAAAGAATTAAGAAGAGTTCTTATCCTTTCACTATATATGGATGATATTTTATCAGCCAAAAATAATATGGAGTTAATCATTACCACTCAGCAATGGTTATCCTCTACATTTTAGATGAATGACATGAGCCAAGCAGATTATGTGTTAGGTGTTAAGATTTATAGAGATCACTCTAAAAGACCCCTAAGTTTGTCTTATTATATAAAGAGAATTTTAAAACATTTTTGAATGCATAATGCCATGCCCGTTAATACTTCAATGGAAAAAGGTTGTATTCTTAGCACTAAACAATGCCCAAAATCAGAAGAAGAGAAAAAACAGATGGCCAAAGTTCCTTATGCTAGTACGGTTATGAGTTTGATGTACGTAATGATGTGTACTCGACCTAATATTTTTTTTGCTGTTGGAATGGTGAGTAGATATCAGAGTAATCCTAGTACTGCTCATTGGCAAACAATTAAGAGGACTTTATGATATCTGCAAGGTATAAGGAACCTTATCCCATGCTATTATGGTGGCGATCTGAGGTTGACTGGATATAGTGATGCTGATGATCCGCTGACAGAGATGAGCATAATCCACATCAGGATATGCATTCATATTAGATAGTGGAGCTATTTCATGATGCAACAAGAAACAGTTCTATGCCGCTATATCGATGATGGAGTCAAAGTATATTGCTTGTACAACTGCACTTCAAAAGCCTATCTGGTTAAGGAGATTCTTGTAGAGCTTAAGCATAACGACGCATACAGATGATGTTGTTGTGATTTATTGCAATAATACAGCTGCAATAACTTATGTAAAAGATCCCAAGTATCATCGAAGGCCGAAACATATCGATATCAGATATTCATTCGAGATGTAATTGCATAGGAACATGTGGTCCTTAAGTATATCTAGACTAATGACATGGTTATAGATCCTTTTATCAAACCTCTCTCTAAAGATATTTGTCATAAACATGTTAAAGGTTTGGGTCTGTATAGGATTTGATGTTTTGTGGACTCCATGAACTTTATATGATATGGATATATTTTTCTTTTTATATTTTGTTGTTTAAATTAGTGCATTATATCTTTACAAAGTAGAATGTCATTAGGCTGATTGGCCTACTCACATAGGCAATCGCTCTGCATTGAGACAGCGAGCAGGATAAGACATTTTGATCATATTAGTGCTTATGACAATGCAATGGTGATCATCTTAGCGTTTAGTTAGTGAGCAAGATTTAAAATATATGTCACTTTAATAAAGTTAAGATGAAATTATATGAGTTGAAATGGAAATAATCTACATTTCCATTTAACCTATAAATAGTCAAATGTGAGCTTTCAAAGAAGGTACTATGAAAATGAGATGCTCAAGTTATGTGCTTAAGGAGCAACTGAACTAAGATTTGTATGGTATTATAGCGTGACATATCCTAAAAGAAAGCTTCACTCTAACATACATATCATACTGTATGTGCTGCATATCAATCATTTAAAGAGTGACTAAAGGATTCCTGCTTCGTCACTGTATGAGCCTTATGGACTTAATAGTTCTCACATGTACCTTTGACACTTAGAACTATGTCATGAAATAGATATTTAATGATGCTACTTTAGCATGTTATACAAGGGCTATAAATCATGCGGTCTAGCAGAGCATGTCTAGGAAAATGGTTAAAGATAAATGATTGGCATAAGTGGCTAAGGAAAGACTAATTGGTATCACACTTATGATTTGTGACTTATTGACCGGACAGTTATGTCAGAAAAGAAATTCGATTAACTATAAAAACAAATGCATTAAGTGAGAGGTCAAGCATAGCTCTATATCATTTTGAGTAATCAAAGATTCTTGATCTAGTGTGGCCAAATAGTTTAGGGTACATAGCAAGATATTAACTACTAGTGTTATGTTAGTATGATGGTGACTTAATATAACACTCCTTACCTTTATTTTTCTCGTTCGGTTGCATGCTCCATTTCCAGTACGAGGGAATAAATATATAAGAAATCATTTAAGAATGCACTTTAATACCAAAAAGTATGAGTGGGAGATATTGTAATCCATATAGGATAATTATGATGCAATAAGTGTCCCTATCTAAATTAATCATGAAAAGATAAGAGTCCTTATTTGATTATGAGAGAATAATAATAAAGTGGTTGAAGAAACCTTATTTTGTGGGACTAGGACTCTTATTCAATAATCTATATAGATAGGGGATGAGATCGACTACTTCTAAGAATAACAAAAATAAATACCTGCGTTCTCTCTATGCAGAGAAGAGATATTTCTCCATTAGTTTTTCTCGGCTACCACATTTAGCTTAGGATTTGGAGTGTAGAAAGCTTGTGACGTACCATCTTTGGTTTGAGAATTGAAGTATGAAAAGTTTGCGGATAACTCTGATAACCATCGCATGGTGTGAGAAAAACATAATAAGATTTGTAAGACAATTGGCAGCCTATATGTTTAACTTTTAAACATATGTTTAACTGCAATATGTTTAACTGTAAGTCCCCCCCCGCCCCCCCCCCCAAATATGTTTAACTGCAATTGGCAGCTCGCGCCATGATACTTTTCTGGCTACAAGGACCAGTCCATGACTAAAGGGTACTCTCATTTATCTTTGTAACACAAAAATTGCCACAACTCTATTACATCTGCTGCTTCGTCTGAATGTTCCCTTGAAATTTGTGTGCACAAAATCAAGCATGCATCAATATTTATTTTCTACATCATGTTTTTGCACAACTAATTCCTCTCTTCCTTCTTATACTTTCTGGAGGAAAAGCCCACTTTCTCTACTTGTTCTTTACATTTTGTTTTTTTTGGTGGGCTCCTCTGCCTCCATCATAACAGCTCCCCCCTTGCCTTAAACCCATCTTAGCCCACTAAATACTCTATCTAGGCTTAAGGGTTTAATAAATTCAATCTCCTACACTTAATTCATCCGGATCATCAAACTAGCTTACTGGGTCTGACACAAATGGATTAAATTAAATAATCAATCTCGTTGGTCCAGGTTTAGGCTTTTAATTAACTAGGTAGGACTTGACTCCAATAATGTCCAATTAATTAAGGTCCAGACAACTTGACTCAAGCCCCACCGACTAAAGTCCAAAACACTTAAGCTCACCTAGCTCGTCCTACAAGCTAACGCATTGCAAAACCAGTTCAAGCCTCCATATTCGGCCTAAATGCCTTAACCAGTTAGAGTTTGGGCCCAAAACTAAAAGGCTCATAGTATTCAGATCTAGCTAGAAAACCTCCAATTGAAACCCCTTTAAGACCAGATGAGCTTGGAGAAAATCCCAATCGGAATGGACTTCACCAACCCAGAACAACTCATGAGCTTAAATTGGTTGGGCCTGAACCTGCTCGGAGCCCACAATCCTTCAAACCGGCTACACTAAGATTTGGTTCAGCCAAAACCACCTGGCTTGAGTCTGATGAGCCTGGTCTAACGGAACCAAGAAGGCCGAAGCCTTCCTCTTCCCCACGGAGCTGCCGAGCTCCTCCATGGCTGGCCTCCCTAGCCAACCGGTCCCCTCCACTGCCGAGCGCCAAAGCCTCCCCACCGGCGACCACGGCAGCGGCCCTGACTGGCGACGACCACGGCAAGGGAGGAGGGCTGGCTTGGCAGCCCACGACCAAGGGGTCGTGCCTCCCACCTTACCTCGCCGCTGAGCGGCGGCATCAGTGATCCCTCCCAGCTTCCCTCCCCGCACACCCCCAACTCCGGCGACCTTAGTCGCCACCGAGAGGATCCAAAGAGCACCAGCCGAACATCCATCTCAACCGGCTAGAACTATAAAAACAGAGCAAGGAAAGGGGGATTTACGGCGCTAACCGGCAGTCAACAGCGGCGGCCGGCGAAGGGAACGTGAGCGTCAACCCCCGAGGACCACAACCTGACCTCCGGCTGCCTCGATTAGCTGCTCTGCTGATCAAATTAGGTGGGATTAGAGTGAAACAGGACTTTTAAAACATGAACAGAGGAATGGAATGCAGCTCTCCCTTGGCGCCGATCCCCTTGCCGCCGGCCTGGAGACTGAAGAGGAACACCCAACGACGATGGAGCTCCTGTAGGGCTCCGCCAAGGAGAAGAGATGGGAGAAGGAAGAGAAGGGGAGAGAGAGAGAGAGAGAGAGAGAGAGAGAGAGAGAGAGAGATAAAGAGAAGAAGGGGAGGGAGGGGGAGGAGAAATAGAGCAGAGGGAGGAGTGGCTGTCCTCCCCCACCTGCTGCGGTATGGGGGAGGGTTCCTCTCGCCAGCTTGGTGGAGCCAGGCGTCGCAAAAGTTGAGGTTAATAGGAACATGGAAGAAATTGAAAAGTTGTGCGACAGGACAGCTGAAAGATTAGGGAAGTAAGGAGTTGGTAAGTGCAGTGAATATTTATTATTATTATTATTATCTTAAGCCTAAATTTGACATGCGTTTGAGCAATATTTTTTAGACATTTAATTCAGGTATAAAGCGAGCCAGAGACAAACCTATTCTGGCAATGATGGAAACAATCAAGAAGTTACCAACGAAAAGATTTAAAGTAAAGAGATGTAATGCTTGAATATCAAGGAGAAATTTATCCAAGAATCCTTAAGAAACTAGTCTGATGCTATAAATTGAATTGTCACAGTAAATAATTTCTGTGAAATGTCTCTGGTAAATACGCAACATTCAATTGCTGATTTTACGAAGAAAGCAAAGGCACGCATTCTAAAAAATTAAAAAAATAAAAAAATGCGAACCCTGTCCTTCTTCCTAATTTCTTTTCAAGCAATGCCTCTGGCATCTGTTTCTCATGGTTATAACGAAAAGCTAGGAAATCTCATTCATTGCCCTGTTGTGAAGCAATGAATTCCCGATCTCTTTAACCTCGCTGCAGTAGCGTTATATATACCCAAACGTGGAAGGAGGCCTCTAAGACTACAGAGATTGTTACACGAGTATTAGGGCCACGAGTAATAACCATGGGGTTGAGGGTCCTGCCATGGGCATCGAGTTCAAAGACCGGGTGGTTGGTATTCAAAACGATGTCAAGTCTTTCAGCCTTTCTGATGAAGACGAGAACTGAACGACGACGTCGATATACAGAGAACCCTACTTGATCAGAGACATCAGAAAAAATTCCTTCGCTCCGGAGGTAGTCTCCTTTGGTCCCCACCATCACAATGCCGATCGCCTGAGGCCAGTGCAGGAGCACAAGCGCCGGGCACTGGTCCGCTTCCTCAAAATGGCAGGCAAGCCTCTAGATTACTTCATCAAGGCGATGAGGAATATCGAGAAGCAGTTGCAAGGCTGCTACCATAACCTTGACAAGAAGTGGAAAGACCCAAAACACCCTCAGCAATTCTTGATGCTAATGATACTCGACGGGTGTTTCATGCTTGAAGTGTTGCGGACGAAGGATGAGAACCATAGAAAAGAATATGCTGCCTTGTATCAGGAGGGACATGTTGCTTATGGAAAACCAGCTACCCCTTCTAGAATTTTCTTTTAATTCCTTGGCTCTCTTGCTGATAAAATTAAGCCCTCTCTTCTCTGAATCAAAGATAGCCTAGAAATTAATTTAAATTTTGTGATTTAGGATGATGACTCCATCAATAAGCTGGTGCTGAAGGCTGATATAATCGGCTTGGGCCTGACTCTATCAACAAGCTGATGCTGAAGGCCGATATAAAAAGCCTGGGCTTGACTCCACCAATAAGCTGGTGCCGAAGGCCGATATGATAAGCTTGGGCTCAAAGTGGACCAAAAACTAAAAATTTAAATATAAAATAATTGATAATCAAACTTAAATTATAAATATTTTAAAATTTTTATTTAATATAAAATTATTTATAGATATCACAATGTCAGACGCTGCACAAGAAAGGCTTCAATCGCCAAGAACGCAAGAGGAAGCAATAAATCTGTCGCCGACTCTTCGGCAGAGTCTCCAAGGAAGTGACAGTGGATCCGAAATGTAGGCTTAGGAATGTGTGACGGCTGGCGAACAAGTACTGCAGGACCTGGCTTGCAGTTTTACGGCACAGATATTTTAATACCCCGTTGTCCGTGATCCCACTTGTACGCGCCATACTCCTTATCTTGCTCACCGTCGAGCGGACCTTTTACACCGTTTATCAGTATTATCATCAACAAGTTAGCTCATAGTTTCTCTCCTCTATCGTACAGATCTTTTATACTGTTCATCAGCATTATCACCAATAAAACAGCTCATAGTTTCTCTCCTCCAGCCCTCCTGGTTGATCTTTTATATTCTTGTGATGCAATAATATTGGAGATATGAGACCAAGCCTGCGTCTTAGTGATTGCCTTAAAATTGTCCTAGTGCTGTATCGGAAGATTGTTGTTGCTATCCCCAGTTCACTGAGTTCGATTGATTGGTTTTAGAGTTTTGAGATTCCGTTGCTTTCGAATACATTTGCACTAGCTAGTCTTTGCCTCGTCTCTGTTTTGTTTGATAGCAACGTGACATCAGTTGATTTCAAATTAATAAATTTGTCCCAGCCTTGGCTTCTCTTTGTTTGCTTTGATTGCTATTCTTTTTTCCCACATGTTTAATTTGCATTTAGAAACTGGTGCCATGATGCTTATTGTCCATTAACTAGTGTTTTAAGGTGATCAAGAATTTGGTTAGACCAGCTTGGATCAATCTCTTGGTATGGGCTTTACAATTCTTAGGTCATTAATGAGCTTGGGTGAATCACCGTTGTCATGATTATGATTCGGGTGAGATACCTTTAAAAGGAAATAGTACTTTCATTATAATTTTTTGAACCTAAAAGTCTTGAGATGTTATTTTAAATATATTTTTATTATTAGTTTAGTCTTCTAATATAAATGATTTAAATAAAATCTTGAAAAGATGAGAAAGCTGAAATTTTGAAGTTAATTCGAGTTTCTCCCATGATCCTTCCAAAAAACTAATAAAGTCAGTTATTTGGACTTGTAATTGAAGTTTTTGTAATGATTTCAATATCTACTAGTTGTTTTTGATCCTTGGGAGAGGTTGGAATAAAAATTTTGAAGGTTAGAATGCCCTAAAATAAATTTTGGAAATGATTTTATGTGGTTAGCTGGCTTTAGAGCCAGCTAACTTATAATTTTAAGGACGTTAGCTCGCTCTAGAGCCAGCTAATGCATGATTTAGGGATGTTAGTTAGCTCTAGAGCCTACTAACGCATGATTTTTGGACGATTAGCTGGCTCTAGAGCCGGCTAACGTAGAATTTTGAACTATTTTCTTGAAAGTAGTCGACTCTAGAGTCGATTACTTAGCAAAAACTTTTTGTAAAACTGATCCGGGACAGTTTTTAGCCACAGTAGTCGACTCTAAAGCCGACTACTGTGAAAAGTTTTTCTGTAAAAAGAGCTGGGAACCAATTTTATCCATAATAGTCGACTATTTAGTCGACTACTTTGGGAAATCTCTGTAAAAGTGGTTTGAATGAAATTTTAGCCACATTAGCCGAATATTTAGTCAACTACCATGGGAATTTTGTCTGTGGAGTTAGTTTGAGACCAATTTCACTCTTAATCAAGGACTTCCCAATGGGTCGCTCATCGCTCTCACCCAAGCATGCTTACCCAAGCACGCTTAACTGAGGTTTCAGGTGGACAAAAAATCTTCTGTGAAAGTGGTTTGAGGATAATTTCACTCTCATTAGATAGCATCCATGCTGTCTAATAGGTGGGTAACCCCTGTCATTCATCTGATAACGGAAATTGACCAGGGGCATAAATGAAAATTGGTAAAAAGTCATTTGAGAGTTTGATTAAGGACAAAAGGGGAAAAGAATTGAAGGGCAAAAATACTAAGTAGAAAGAAAGCCATGTGGACTTTAAAAAGCATGACTTGAGAGTGGAGAGGGGCAAAATAAGAATTTCTAAGGGTATTAAAAATCCACTCCCATTTCTTAGCCCTTAAGCCACCGTAAGAAAAGAAAAAGAAAAGAGGAAAAATAAGGAAGGAAGAGGAGGGGTTCAGCCAGCCGTGGGAAAGAATAAGAGGAAAAAGAAAAGAAAAAAGAAGAAGAGAAGAAGAAGAAGATAAGGAAAAGAAGAAAACTTAGTGGTTTAGCCCATCTTTGCTAAGGTAAGTCCAAACATTTCTAAGCTAGAAAATGATGTTAAAATCTCATAATTTAGAGGTAAATGAAGTGATAGCATATGCATATTGTCAATCTTTGAGTATGTTAGGAATTGAGGAATATTATGCTAAGATGTTAAGGCATAAAGCATGCATACATAGTTTCATGAAACCCTTAGTGTATGTGACCCTAATAATACATGTATGATGACTTAAGCCAAGAAATTGGTACACGGGAGTCAGAACAAGAGAAATAGAAGCTATAGCAGTGTGTTAACAACTAAGGTGAGTAGGTTTCTCATCTAACTTTGTGAAATATATTATAATAGTATAGTGATATTTTGCTACAAAATAGAGTGTAACATGCTAAGTATAGTATCTTTAGTAGTCAAATATAGGAGATGAGAACTCAGTTATAATGTTATTATATTTTTACAGCATGTTTTAAAGCAAAGTATAAGTTTCAGAAAAAGTATGTTTTTCAGCAAAGCATGAGTTTTAGAACAAAAAGCATAAGTTTCGGCAAAGCATGAGTTTAAGAAAAGAAAAAGAAACATGGGCTAGAGCATGTTTCAAAGCCAAGAATAAAGTTTCATAAAAAGCATTGTTTGAATAAAAACAAATGTTTCAGTAAAGCATAGAATTTACTTTTCAGATTTATGTTTCAAAGAGATGCATGGGCATGCATGAAAATCAATGTTTCAAAGAAAGTATAGCTGGTTGTATATTGGATTATAAACTTACATTGGAGTATTTTTACAACATAAGCATAAAGAGCATGGGGCCATCTATGGGGCTGATCACCTTGTAGGTTGTGCCATAGCATGAGCATTGCACACACTATTATAGCCGGCACCTCCTTGCGACTCGATCGTGCTATGATCCCGAGGCCAGGGGGAGTACAAGCTAGATCAGCCCAGTGGGGCAGATTGCAAGCAGCCCAGTGGGGCAAGAATCACAGTTCGATAATGAGCTACGTTACTATATAGCCCGAGGGGGCTTAGAAATATTGGCCCATGGAAGGAGCAAGCAGGAGGCCTAAGGAAAAGGGGCAAGCTCACACCTGGGGTGAACCGCACATGTGAGGGGTGCCATATGGTGTGGGGATCCTCGGTGCTCAGTATACTCACCCACTGAGAGTACACCTGCAGGAGGGCGACTGTAGGAATGTACTTTAGTGGTAGCACACCTAGCCCACCATCATGAAATTTTGTAACTGTGATATTTCTTCATTTAAGTTATATTATTGGAAGCATAAGCTAACTTATACGTTAACTTATTTCAATTATAAAGATTCATGTATCAATAGCAATATGTTATGTTGGTAGTATTATGAGCTCTATAATGTGGTTCTCAGTTTTTCTCCATTGTTAGATGGTTATCCAGTCACTGGGACTTAGGTCTCACCTCTCTATCGTTGACATTTTTGGATTTCAGATCAGAGATAGCAGATGGGCCCTGGAAAGCATGAAAGTGAATTTGGGTTGTTAATTATTGGATTGTGTATGTATTTGAAATGGATATGGATGAATTTGTATGACTGTAACCTTATGATGTATTTTGAACTTGGGTGGATATGAATAACGATTCTCATTGTAGAATAAATTTGTGAATATGATCTTGATAGTAGTATTATGATGAGACTATATTGACTAGAATCATGTGATGAATGGTGTGGAAATCTATTTTATCTGAGCAAGGTGAAATAAATTATGATGTTATGTTACAAACAGTATGAATGAAATAAGTAGGTCAAAATTTTTAACAGGTACAGATTTTTGTGCATGTAACTTATGACAATTAGATAAGGATCGCTGGGGCTTTATGGTACTTAGCATAAAGATCAGCAGATCTTTACTTAATTTTCATAAGAAATCATGCCGTCGGAAAGGGGGCCGATATTCATAGTGAAAAAGCAATACTACTATCAAAGAAAATAGCTTCAATGTCTTAAAGGAGTAATGCTCCTAACCTTCAGTAATAGAGCAAGGCTTCTGGTCTTCAACAATGGAGCAATGCTTCAGGTCTTCAGCCTTTGAGGTTGTAATGGATCGAGGCTCCAGTGTTTTGACCAACAATAGAGTAAGGCTCTATGGGCTTCATCAATGTTGCAATGTTTGAGAGAAGGCTTCATCAACGGATCAATGCTTCAGAGGTCATTGATAGTGAAGTGATGAACCAAGAGTCTCTGACGCTGGAGTCCAAGAGTTTTTGACACTAAAGTCATGCACCAGGAGTCTTCGATAGTGGCATAATGCACTATGAGTTTTTGATAGTGGAGTAATGCACTAGGAGTCTTCGAAAGTTGAGTAATGTTTTAAGAGTTTTCAACAGTTAAGTAATGCTCTAAGAATCTTTAACAATTGAGAAAGCTTCAGGAGTCTTTAATAGTTATGTCGCGATCCTTGATTCGGAGTCCGATCTAGAGACAATCACAATACGACCGCATACTTTTAAAGCAAACTCTAAGAGCATGCAAGACCTGCTAAACCTCAATATATAGAACGTAATGACAATCATGATCTATCAGCGGGAGCTAAATCTTCTATATCTCAAAATGCTGTCACAAAACTAATATACTAATGCATAAAGGAATCTAAGTATCGTCCTTAATGTACATATTAGAGGAGCTACATCAACAATATGTAAATCTCACTCTTAGTGTCCGTGCTCAAGTTTGGATCCAATAGGGTAAGCATCATCGCCGTCCTTTGAAACATGAAAAGGGGAGGTAATGCTAAAAAGCCCAATAGCAATTCTCTATATACCATTATGAATATACCAAGAAACCAAAATAAAATATATATCAAAATAAATTTTACTTAAAGTAAGAGACTCATATCTTTAAATATCTTTGAAATTTGTTGCAAAAACCATAAACTAACTCGAATACTAACATAAACCATATTCGCATCATAATCATCCGCATACTGATGATACTTACTAACAAACCTCATACCAATAGTACATATCTAAAAACCTAACCTGCCGACATATGCATACATAAGTTGGTTTCTATAATAGTGCCCAGGTTTTCAACTCAACCGTATCACTTATAGAGACCATAACTGGTTCTACATTGGTTTCTCTGACCCTCAGCCCTTTCCTGGTGCCGTCGGTTTAGGCCAGTAGGAAATTACTCTAACACTGTCAGAACTAGTATCTTGTATTAACAGTAAACATCAGATCCATAACCTCAAACTATCTATGGCATTGGACTAAGTCGCTTTCATCAACATCATACACAACAACACACTAATGATATATATTGACAAATCTCATGTCAATAATTCATATCTAACAACCTAATCTGGCGATATACACATACATAGGTTGATTCTTATACTAGTGTTTAGCATTTTAAACTCAACCACGTTATATCCATAAATCATAATTGGTTCTATACCCGCCTCTTCAGCCCTTAGCCTTTCCTCGATGCTGCCGGTCTAGATTAGTAAGGAATCATTCCAATACTGCCAGAACTAATAGCACGTATCAACAGTATTCATGCTTGATATCTTAAATCTAACTATGTTATATTTACAGACCATGACTGGTTCTACATCGGGCTCTTCAGCATACTACCCTTTCCTACTGCCACCACTGTCATAACTCAATGACTAGTTCACATGCCCACATCATAACAACTTATATTCAAAGATAGCCATAACCATACCATAATCACAATAACACTCCACATTATACTTGTATATCTTAAGTCAAACCAAAATCATTTCATAATAAAAAAATAATATACCACAACATATATATTAGCTCCACATATAAACCATCGTGCATAATTAAAACATGCCGAGAAATCCAATAATAAATTCATGATGTATGCAGGCATTCAAGACATAAAGCATATTGTATAAAAGTAGGTGTAGAACTCCTTCCTTGATTGCTAATCCTAATTAATCTCTTCAAGAAATCAAATTAATTACTAATCAGCTATAATTAAACATAAATAAATAATTAATTTACTTAAATTTTGTATTAAAAAATTACCTTTATATCCTTCTAGCCTATAACCTTAAAATTACCAATATACCCTTTTTAGCTAACCTTAAATGGGTTAACCAAAGTTTCACTAGGCTAATACCTCTCTAATCCAAATATATAATCCATCTAATTGAATTAATTAACTCTACACTTGATTACTAAAATTAATTATAGCTTAATTAAATCTTTAAATTCCTTAATTTGAGTCTAATTAGACTAATTAGAGTCTAATTAAATTAAAACCAGCATAATTTGACTTGAGCCCACATTAATTAATCCTAATTTAGTTCCCTAGTTCACTGATTTGAACCTAATTAGAATTTTGGTTCATTAAATTACAGAGCCTCAAAATACTACTCAAAATAGGCTTGGTCTAATCAAAATGGATTAAATCGATAAGACTTAGGTCAAATAGAATCTCTAAGCCAATTTAAATTAATTTGATCAAACTCAATCAAGAAATACGAATTGGTCTTTGAGTAAATTAAAATCAGTTTGATCAAACATAGATAATTAGATCTCGGCTCACTAAATTAATTGATCAAATTCAATTGAACTCATGGGTTTAATAACATTGGACTTAAAGAAGTCATCTTGATTTAGTTAGGGTTAAGGTCTAATTGGGTTGAACCGGATTTGAACCGGTTCTTGAACAGTGAATCGATCAGTGTTCTCTTCTCCACACCCGATTGCTGCCAGCCCACCTGCGATCCAAGCTTGATCAATGGCCTCCAGCCCTGTCTTCTGCGATGACCAGTAGAACTACGGCAATGGCGAAACACCAATCTACTAAAGGCAAGACGTCCGCTAATAATAGGTAATAGATCGATGGTTTCTTAAGGCTTCTTGCCTCTTGATCACATCGATCGCCGGCGATCGATGATTGGAGAAGTTCCATCCATACTCGAACGCCCACTGGCGATCTCTTCCTGCCCATCCTTGATTCCACTTAGGATCCTAAGGTTTCTAATTAATCCATTTACTCTCAGAATAGGATTAAAGAATTTCAAACAAAGGAGTTATTCACGACTCACCTGGCAGGTGACCGTCCCACATCGGTGATGATCGACGACATCAAAGGTTCCTCTCAACTCTGATGAGATTTCTCCGTCCTCCGATTTGGCTGATTGAAGATCCTTTTAGCCGATACGGTCAGCATTAGAAAGAATATGGAATTCGGTTTCGAAAACAGAGCATTTAATCGTGATTTAGCTCCTACCTTGGTTTCTTTGGCCAGTGCCAGAGACGATGATTCGCACCATCGTCGATGCCGGAGAAGGCGGTGATGAACAAAGAATTAGCGGGTAGTGTTCTAGTAGCATAACTTGTCAATTACGATAAAGCCAGACACGTAAATTTTTAAAATATAATAATATCTTATTTAAATTATCAGATCCCATTTTTTTATGTATATAAGTAGATAAAATATTTACACTATTTTAAAATATTTTAACAAGCTAAAAATGTTTAAAAAAATACTTTAACTATTATTTAAGTTACTTATTCCTTTAGATAAGTAACTTAATTAAAAATTTTAATTATATTTATTTTGTAATTTTTTAACTTAATTTAATTTAATTATATTTTAATCTACAGTGAGCTACACTCACAGTTATCTATGTCAATCTAGAAGGCAATCGATGCTGTTTGGCTGTCTTCACCTGGTTGTCGGTTTCATCTCAAATTATGTGAACGAAGATTTTCTAGAGTAGTCCTGCTCACATAGGAGACGACATCACTCGGAGATAACTTATGATTTTTTTGCTTCGGTTCTACTCAAAGGTCTTAAAAAGAATATAGTGCCGCTAGAAGGAATAATATTAACATTTATACATTTGTGCCAACGCAAGTTTCGTGAGTCATGAGAGAACATTCATCGTGTTGATTTAATGATGAGTATTTCTTATCGATCAAGTTGGTGTTATCAACTTATTTACATCCCAAACACCATAGAGCTCTGCGATTGCCGAGGCAAATTCATGGGACCCTCCCATCCTGAGTTTGATGACAGCACTGGATGTGCGACATTTAACACTGTGGCCTTCTGAGTACCTCCATGTTAATTCTGATGGTTATGTTCTTTAGATTTAAAAAACTTCACCCCATATTTCCAGTGTAGAATCCGGCTCCTGTAGATAGAGGAATTAGTGAAGAAAGAAAGCGAATTTTAGAGAGTAAAATAGACTGCTGTAAAATATCTCTGGTAAACACATTAATCTGGATCATTGCACCATGAGTATAGATTTGCCTACATCTTTCTAACGATATCGCATAATTCAATTGCTGGTTTTGCAAGGAAAGCAAAGGCGCACACACGCTATAAAGCCTGTTATCCACATGTCCCCAAAGATGCACAACCTGCGCTTCCTAATTTCTTTTCAAGCAAAGCATCTAGCATCTGTTCTGCATATTTATAGCAAATCTAAGAAATCTCATTCGTTGCCTTTTTGTGAAGCAAGGAATTCCCAATCGCTTTAATCTTTCTTGCATTAGTGTTATATATTGCCAAATGTGGAAGGAGGCCTCTGCGACTACAGAGCTTGTTACAGAGACCATGAGTAATAACCGTGAGGCTGAGGGTTCTGCCATAGCAATTGAGTGCAAAGACGGGGTGGTTAGCACTCAAAATGATATGGGGCCTGCCATGGGCTTTGAGTTCAAAGACTGGGTGGTTGAGATTCAAAACGACGCCAAGTCTGTCAACCTTTGTGCTGAAGAGAAGAACTGGACGATGACGTCGATATACAGGGTGCCCTCATTCATCAGAGACATTAGAGAAGATTCCTTCACTCCGGAGGTGGTCTCCTTTGGTCCCTACCATCACAATGCTGACCGCCTGAGGCCGGTGGAGCAGCACAAGCGTCGGGCTCTGGTCCATTTCCTCAATAAGGCAGGCAAGCCACTAGATCAGTTCATCAAGGCGATGAGGAGTATTGAGAAGCAGTTGCAAGGCTGTTACCATAACCTTGACAACAAGTGGAAAGACCCAGAACATCCTGACCAATTCCTGATGCTAATGATACTTGACGGGTGTTTTATGCTCGAAGTTCTACGGATGAAGAAGGATGAGAACTATATCAAATGTAGGTACGCCGAACATGATCCCGTTTTCAGCAGTTATGGAGTGAATCATAGGTTACCTTACATCAAGAGAGACATGTTCGTGATGGAAAACCAGCTACCCCTTTTAGTTCTAAAGAAGCTGCTTGAAGTCGAATGCTGTCAACCTCATGTGGTAATCAAAAACTCTTTTTTACTTTTCTTTCATGTGCTTAGCTATTTCTATTTGTTTTGAATATAACTTGCATAAAATACGAGCACAAAGCGCAAACTTTTGACCCATCTATTTGAAAGCAGCCCACATTCCGATGCAACAATCGTTTGTTTAGCAATTGATGTGAACTTTGTAATGCAGAATGATGAATCAATCAATCAGCTGGTACTCCGGTTCTTTGGGGAGGATTTGGAGGCCGGTATAACAGGCCTGGGCCTCCATCCGCTCGACGTGTATCGGAGGAGCTTGCTCCATGGCACACCAAGGCGGCCTCCGGCACTCGAGATGTTCTACGAAGTCATGAGGCCAGCCGTGGAGCTCCGCGAGTGCGGAGTCAAATTCAAGAAAAGCAAGACCGCTAGCCTTGCTGATATCGACTTCAAGGACGGTATACTGACCCTCCCAACTCTTGAGGTCGATGATAGCACGGAGTGCATGTTACTCAACATCGTGGCCTTTGAACACCTCCATGTTGGCCTTGGCACCGAGATCACCTCCTACGTTTGCTTCATGGACGAGATTATCGACTCGGAAGAGGACGTGAGACTCCTGCACAGGAAAGGCATCACTAAGAACGCAACAGGGAGCAACAAGTCGATCGCCGAGCTCTTCGGCAGGCTCTCCAAAGAAGTGACAGTAGATACGAAGAGTAGGCTTAGAAATGTGCGATGGCTGGTGAACAAATACTGCAAGAGCAAATGGAATACTTGGCAAGCAGTTCTACGTCACAGATATTTCCATACCCCGTGGTCCGTGATCGCACTCATAGCCGCCACGCTCGTTATTTTGCTCACTGGCGCCCAGACCTTTTACGCCATTTATCCGTATTATCATCCCAACGATAGCTCTTAAGCCATCTTCACCACCTCCTCACCGCTGATCTTTTTTATTCTCCTGACGCATTAACATTTGAGACACATTCTACGAAGCCTGCGTTCTATTGTGTGCCTAAAATTATCGTTGTGCTATATATATTTGAAGACTGCTGCTTCTATCACCAGTTTGCTGAGTGAAATTGATTGCGCCTGGAGTTTTGACATTCTGTTGCTTTCGAATAAGTTTGTACTAGCTAGTGTTGTTCTACTAGCTAGTCTTGGCCTTGCCTCTCTTTTGTTTGATTGCAATTTGATTCTCTGTTGGTTTCAAATTGTTGTAATAAGCATCAACATTGATATTTTATGATAATCTATATGGAATGATTATGATGCAAGTGTTTCTATTTAAATTAATCATGAAACAATAAAAATCCTTATTTGATTACGAGGGGATAATGATGAAGTGGTCAAAGAACTCTTGTTATGTGAGATTAGAATTCTTATATAATAATCATCCTTATTTATAAATAAGGGATAAGGCCAACTACTTCCAAAAATAATAATAATAAAAAAAACTTTCTTTCAACTTTGGTCTAGGATTTGGAGTGTGAAAAGGTTATGAGTGACTCTAGTAGCCATCACACGAGGTGAGAAAAATACAACACGGTTCGTAATACAAGCCAATCCTAATCCTTTTGTTCAGTCTCAAAGAGGTTTTTCGTTTATCCTATGTTCTTTTATATATTAACTAATAATGGTATCAGATCCTCTCATGCTTGTTATTCACCGTTAATGTTATGTTAATATTATATGACAAATTTGATACATGCTATATTATGATTATTAATGATAAATTAATGTATGCAATGTTATGATTATTAATAATAGATTTAAGCATGCTATGAGATTGTTATTAATGGTAGATCAATCCCTGTTCAAGCATGAAATTTATATGAATATATATATATATATTTTATGACAGAATAATCTTTTGTAAAGTTTAGAGAAAAACTGATGCGAGGTTAATTTTTAATTTAAACCCTAATATCATTTTTTGAAACTTTAAGTTTAATTTTGACTTGATTAATTAGACTATTTGCTAATAAAGTTAATATCATTAGAAAGTAGATTGAGAGTTTTCTAACAGTATATTATTTGTTAAATTTGGGTTTCAAAAAAAGGGAGATATGTTGATGCATACGAAATCTTAGGAAAAAAAATCCCATCGTGGGCCCTAGTGGACTGCTGGACACATTGTGCACACCGCGACAGATCGCGACCATGCACGATATAGCCCACCCGCAATTGCGCGTGTTGGGCCTCGCCCACATGCAACAACCCATGCGCAACTGTGCACATTGGGCTATGCCTACTGGACCTTGCGCTAGCCTATGCAACAAGCCGTGTGCTGAGCATGGGCTAAATACTATGAGCTTGCACTATGGGCTGGAAACCACGCTGCGTGCTATAGGCAAGCACAAGTTGGGCCCCATCCTATGCACTTGGCTGAATGTTGCAGATTTCGCCTCTAAGTTCGTTTGCATCACTCAAGTATGGGATTGTTTTATCTAATGGGTAATAATACCAGAGTTTCATGAAAGAGAATTTGGGCATATAAATTATTAATTTATAATTTTGGATCTAAATCCTACTTCCTTATGAGGTGCGGAAATTTTTATTTAATTAACCAATATGTGTTAGAAACAAAGATTAAGCATTGGTGCATGCGTATGGTTATTCTATAATTGTCGTAATATTACTTTATGAAAAAATAATGAGTTGTATATCTTTTTTTTTATTGCTTCATTTAATAATAATGTTGTAGATTATGTTATGAGTATTTTATTCTTGATCAATTAAACATATTATTCTGCCTCACATATTAGGAAATGATAATTAGCTAAATGCAAGAATTTTTCATCTTAATATATAGGAAAAATTTTATGGTCTAATTGGATTAAAATAAAATATAAGATATATGTGTTTAATTTAATATTTGCACAATAAATATAGTGAAATGGCCTTCAAGAACTCAATTGCTTATCTGACTGAAACTGATAAATCTTATGAAAAGAATTATAACATATAGCATAGGAAAATATAGTACCTTCTTAATGAGAAAGAAGTATTTAAAATCCTAATCAACAATATAAACCCACCTCTGGAAGGGCAAACGGCCTAACATTGCCATGACTAAGAAACTTATTAAAGTTGGTACAAGAAGGATAGGAGTACGTGCTTTACTATGTTGAGCTGCATGCAAGATGACCTAACTAGAAAGTTTGAGAACTTATAAACTATCAAAGAAATATGGAAACAGCTTAAGCTGAAATATGGAGGCACGACAGCAACTAAGTTGTGAGCCCTGAACTTAAGGTTCAATCAGCATATGCTAGACCTAAAACATTCCATGGTGAAACATCTTAAGGTGATGTCTTCAATGATTAGATAATTGAAAGCTACTGGTAATGATCTCATTAATGAACAACAAGGGTATTAAAACTTTCAACGATATTGCATACCATCTCAAGCTTGAAGCGATGCGAAGAGATGCAAATCATAGTGCAGCACTAGTTGCTCAAGTTGTATAGCACAAAGGAAATAGCCCTAAGCGCAAGAAACAGTAAAAGAAAGGGTCATGGAAACATAAGAAATCTAGCACCCAAGGATAGTAGGGTAGCCAAGCGCCGCAGGTGCAAGCGTGACAAGAAAAACTTGAACAAGGTCAAGTGCTACAACTGTCAGAACGAGGGTCACTTCGCTCATAACTGCACTAAGCCAAAGAAGGTAAACCCATATCCTTACTCTCTCTCACTTACGTCTGTTCACATATATTTATCGCTCATCTTTTCTCTTATTGGATTGTAGACTCAGGTACAATAAAATATGTAGCTCGAAATCGAGTAGGATATTTAAATTATTGTCGAGTACTAACAAGTAGCTACTATGTCACTATGAGCAATGATGGATAAAAAGAGATGATTGGCATTGGCACATATCGATTGAGGATGCGTACGGGGCATGATCTATTGTTGTATGATATGTTGTATGCACCTATTATTCGATATACTATTAGTGCACATATTTATCTTTTTACTGCACGCACTTATCTTTTTAAGACACAATCTCTAACCTCAAATAATATGAAATAAAAAAATAATAAAAAAAAAACTTTGACCGAGCTAACACCTCTCAAAGCACCATATCCATGTGAGGGTTAATAGGAAGTAAAATTACCAAAAATGCACAGATTTCAAAAATTTAAGTCAAATTTTATGGGATAACTTTGCAATCTTTTTCTTGGAGAGAGAACATAGCCCTATAAAGTTATCTATACCAAACATCATATAATTCCTATAATTCTCCTCAAATTATTTAAGTAAAACATATGGAGGCAGCCACCCTTACAATAGTTAAAACTTTTTCAGATGTGAACTAAAGCATATTTTTACATGCCTCAACTAGCAACGATTGCTTCCTTTAACAAGCAAAACAATATGTGGTCCAAAAAGTTGTCCCATTTGGATAAAAAAGGGTCACGATGGAGGAAAGAATTGTTGTTTCCACCATATGCTACTAGTGCATCATTCACAAGTTCCAAGAAGTTTCTTACCCAACTTAGTTCTAAAAGAATCAAAAGATTAGCACATTCGTGGCAAAGCCTAAGTATGAATTTCTCTTTTCTCTTTCCCTCTAAAAGATTAAAACAAATACCAATGATAACAAATTACATGACCACCAAACCATACATTTGCAGACTTAAGTTTGTTAATAAGAAAGCCGACTAACCAAATGAATTGCTGGTTCCCCTTCCACTTCCCTTTTTTTTTTTTTTCTCAAAAAAAAGTGTCAACTGGTGACGGATAAATGGATTTTCCGAAGACACAAGAATATGGTTTTTGCTCGTATATCTAATGTCCTCTGGCTAAGACTGAAAATGAAAAGATGCCTTGGTTGCAATTGAAGTTTGGCGACCGTGACACATTCCAAAGTTAATAATTTTTCTATGACGTCACAACAAAGAGACAACATGATAATACTTATAGGAAGATGAACTACTGGGAATGAGTGCATAATCATAGGTCATATAACGTCAGATGCACATGCGATGAGGAAGAAAGAATCATCAAACTTGTGATGAAAATGAATTAGCTGCAGGATTGGCCATTAAACTTTAATATGCTGGCACACTTGGATTGGCAACAAATGAGGAGTGAATCAGTGGAATATTAAAAGAGGATCCCCGCATATAAAGATTCAAGTAGGATGAGGAAAACCAAGATAAAAAGCTTTGATAACCATGATTGTGGCAGCGATGTCCTATTGAACAAAATATAGATGGAGAAGCGACATATCATAATATATATACTAGATGTTCCCTGTAGGACTTCTTACACTCTAAAGACTATGGAAAGAAATAAAGAAACAAATTACGTGACACAATATTGGAAAATATACAATTCTTTGGAAAAAGCTTAGCTGGATAGAATGGTCAACTGGTGACAACTACCAATTTCATTTCCCTTTGCAATGCCATTTTTTGAGTCTGAGCTTTTAGATTACAATTCAAGCGGTGGTGGCAGCGTGGCTTCAGAACATTCTTAAATATATTACCTTTTGGCATATCAACCGTCTCTGTCCCTGTTCTGTTTGATTGCAGTTGCCGTGATAATAACCATATGATCTGCTGAGCCTTTGCATGCTGGGTTATTGAGCCATGGGAGGGCTGTTGTATTCAGCTGAAGGACAATATTGTTTAACAAGTGGGTTGTCACCATAACTATGATCTTCTACAAACTCAGCTTATTCTTGTTTACCCATATGATCTTGTGGGTCTCTCTCTCTCTCTCTCCATCTCTCCCTCTCTTTCTCTCTGCACGCGCATCTGCATTCCTTCTACTTGAAGGAAAAAAAAAAAAAAAAAAACAATGTTGCTTTCCCATGGATCAACAAACACACTGACATACCATGTTTCCTTTTTTGGCGTTTTTGATAGCGAGAAGAGAGTTTGTGGAAGGAAGACTCATCCAAGATTAATAATGCACGAGCCATGAACCATACCTTGGAACCCCCTTTGATAGTTAAAAATCTAGATCCTTTGATCACTTTCAAAGACAATCAGTAACCTGATAGGTGGAAAGACATGGGTTCAAATTCTACCATCAGCGTGCGGGATGTTGGCTCAAAAATAAATAACTAACAAACCCATGGATCATTAAAGATATTTTGTATGAAATGTTTCTTTTTCCCCCTTCCTTAGAAGACTTGCACAAAGTGAGAAAGTCGGAACAATAATAACAAGGTAGGGACCACCTATTGTACATATGCACAGATAGACAAAAAAATACATCATCACTTACATGCTTAATAGCACCAAAATTTGCAAGTTTTACTAACAATTAAGAAGGATGGAAAGAAGTTAACAAATTGCAGAATGCAGTATTGAAGAATATACAGCCATCTGAACAATTTCAACTTAACCACACAAAATTGTCAACGTCTTCCAGCTTCATTTTACTTTCAAGTAAAACAAGAACCTAAAATGATCTACTCTTAGAAACAGCCAATGGAGATGTCATGACAGACAATTATAATTCTACTAATATCACAAACCTCTGATGATTATGGTTTATGCATCCAGATTCTGTAAGCATCTGAATTCCTGAAGCTGGAATTGTTCCATCATAGATACCACTGCTCAGTTTTTCGTATCAAATTAGCATTATCTTTTGAGCCTGTTCAAGTCTCTGGGCTTCAAGACAATAATTTATTCCTACACAATGGTTTAAAAGAGTATGAGTTACAATTAACCAAATTCATTTACTTTTCTATTCCCACAAAATGGTTTAAAAGTGATAGTTATAATTAACTGAATTCATCAACTGTGCATAGGCCAGCCAATGCTATTTCCATCACTAAGCTAAAAAGTGACAATGTGCAGTTTGAGTGGCGAACAGAAAGATTTTGAAGAGGATAGAGTAGTGATAACTAAGCCTAATAACTTTTTGACAATAAATAACTTTTTGATGCCATTTATCAAAAGTTCTAGAGGCTATGATTAAACATTTCTTCAACAAGGCTCGAAAATATAAAGAAAAATGTGTATAACATACACTATCATATAAAATCTATAAAATATTATGTTTCATAATATATTTCATAGGATATTTGATAATTTTTTCTATCTTTAAGCTTTAAAGTAAATATTAATTGTTTTCTACATTTAAATATTGAATTGATTAAGCTTTACTACAAGTTTGAACAGAGTTCGAATCAAGCATAAAACAAACTTGATTGAAACTTAATACAAACTTGAATTGATTTCAGCTCAATTGGAGGGTATCATACCAATCAAGTATCTTAGCGTTGGACTCCATTCAAAATTCAGGCAACTTAAGCATGATAAAATTATAAATAATGATCTCAAAATTCAGGCCCGAAAATAATTTCAAGCCAAACTTTGATTAGACCCAGGCTCCATCAAGATCAGGTAAATTACACCTTTAAACACATGCAGTTAAAACAAAGAATGAAATAATATCACAGCAATAAAGACAAGAAAGAGAAAAAAATGGTAGAGGTACCAAGGCACACTAACCTTGAAGGTGGATGAAATGATCCATCGAGTGGCAACAGGTTAGAAAGCATAGATTAACCTGAAGAACCCATGGCTTTGAAGTCATTGTTATCCTCAAACTGTTGATTGGGACATGTGCTCCTCAAATTTGCTTCTAGAAGAGTAAGACTTGCATCTAACCGCATGATTCTCCTGAACATACCACATTAAAATTGATCAGAATAAGCAGATCAAATCAAAGACATCAAAGGAAAAACTGAAACAGGTTCCATAAAACTGAATTAAGTCATTAGCAGTGTTTTAGGTGTCTCGAAATGTTACATATTCAAACAGATTCAAACAGACTATTCAACAACATAAAATGAGACCAGTTACATACATCACCAACAAATGATATAATTTTCAAACTCGACGAACTCTGCAAGCAGAATATGGTGGCTTTTTTTTTCTTTTTTGACAAGTATGTGCAAAGAAAATGGCAGTGCAACGGACACTTGCATAGGTTGGAGCATAGTTAAATGTGAAGCTTGGATAGAACCGGGTTTTCTTTAAGATCAATGCATGGACTTTGTAAGAAGCAAAGCTTACTGTATTATATCTCTCTTTGTTAGTTGAGAATGCCTGAAGTTTGAACTGCTTTATAAACTCAGAGTTGCATGTGTTCTTGTCGCTCAACATCAAAGGAATCATAAACTTTTGCTGAAGAATATGTTATACTGAAATGGTCATACACATATAAACAAAAGGAAAGAATCTTCTAAGGCTGACTGGTTGGCCTACTTATATTCCCAATATCCCCATGATACAAATAAATTTTGAAAGAGTCCAACTTATAAGATCTTTGGGCTCTTGATCTCATGATTTGTCAATATCTAAGGTTCAGCATTTATTTTAATACCAGGGCGGCTGCTGCATTAAGTATTTATATCTGTTGTTGAATTATGTTGATGGAACTTTTGTACCTTTTCATTTCTATGTCAAATCTAAATTTTCATTTCAATACAAATCTTAACTGATGAAAGTAAAGGTTGCAGAAACACAGATCTATGAGTGACAATTAACATTGACTAGGCCTGCTACTAAGCTGAGTCCAAACTGGGGAAAGCATGATAATACCCAGCCCTGTTTCATTTCAAGTCAAAATTTTAGACCTGGACCCAAATCACTGCTAGGCAGATCAAGTTGGATTCGGTCCATGGAAATTTTTAAATGCATCAGTTCATTGAGGTCAGGCAAGATCCAGCATGTCACAAACCCAACCCATTACATTTGGATTCAAATTGGGTCCGTCTAGATTTAGGCTCACTACAGGATAAAGGAGAGGCATGATATTTTTTTTCTTGTATATATATATATATAACAATGACATAGATAACAAGTGGACAGAACTAAAAAAGAGTATAGATGTTGAAAGCTACCACTACTGCTGTTGACAAATCCATGTTTCAAATTTAATTGGGCCTTCAACCAACAAATAATGGTCCAAGTACCTAACCTACAATTACAATAGGATGAGTCATAGAGGCCAGGGTTTTCAATGTCAAGAATTTTGGGTTGAGTTGGAATGAGGCAGCCCAGGTTGGTCGAGCCACCAAACACTAGATCTGTTTCATCCTGATTAGTCCATCAATCTGGTCAGACCACTTCAATTTAGAAAAATGACCTGGACTTGACCAGGACTTTCAAATAGGTCAATTTTCAAACCCAAAACAAGCCAATGAATTATAGATAATAGAGCCACAATAAGCCACACAAGGTTGTGGCAAGGCAGTCCTATTTGTAGGCTTAAATTATTAATTTGGAGCCATGAGTAAAAGCCTTATTAGATTGTAACATCTTTTAGAAAAATAGCCAATGGCAATATCAATATATCAACTGCCAACATTTCGAGGTGTTCTTCAATGTCTCTTCATTTTCAAAAGAATGAAACACAATAGCCACAAGCACTCTCATATTTTGTTTATTTATTAGATCTTTCCTAGGGCATGTCAAGCCATTAATCCTATGAGAGAAAATTTTAAGTTTCACCAAAATGGATTGGTTTTGACTTTGACCGAACCAAAACTACCACTTAGTTTTGCATTTTGGTCAGTTTGGCCAAAACTTTTAAATGCATAAGCTCATGGTGACAATTTTAATAGTTTTCTTCTTTTTTTTCTTGACATAAAGAAGAGAATCAATGTTTAATATAGCCTTGAGGAGCAAAGGCCTCCAAGAAGGCTCTTAATATAGGATAAACCAAGGTTTGCAAAAATGCAAACCGCTGCCAAACCATTACCAGATCTTTTTGCAATTTTTTTTAATTTTTCAAGGTTTTCAATTTTTTTTCTTTTTTATGTAGTATATAAGGCTCAAAGCCTTCTGTGAGCTCACAAGCTCTCTCCTCTCTTATTTCTATTAAAAAATCATTTAAGTAAATGCCATTCTTTCTTCTTCTTCCTTTTTCTCTCTTTACTTAGCATATTTTATGGAAATAAGAGAATATCCTTCATTTGAATTTAACAAAAATATCAAAAAAAATTCAAATTCTTTAAAGATAAAAGGTCAACTCTACCTCTCAAGAGAATTTCAAAAAATAGAGTTTTAGTAAACATCATGTTAGGGTACTTTTACTCTAGATAAATATATCAAAAATCAATTTAACTTATAAATGATGAAAAAAATAATATAACAGGAAAAATTATCTTAAAATATAATTTGTAGGGCTTTGGTCCAACTTAAAAAGTTTTTAAACTTAAACAAGATCACGATAATAGTGAACCTCACACTGATCTATGCCAACTTGATACACAACTCATCAAAATAATAAAATCAGATTTGCCGTATAATCCCAAGATTAAACTATATATTTTAGGGTTCATACTATGACGTGTCACTAGGCCGGAAGTCTCCTTGTCAAGAAAAACACCCCAACCTCCAATCTAACAACACATCATTGTTTGAACCTTAAGAAATACATTTTAACTTGAGAATTTTATAACAAGTTCAATTATATTATTTTGATGGGTTGTAAATTTAGTTGGCATAAGTCAGTGTGAGGTTCATTATTACCATGATCATATCTAAGTTCAAAAACCCTATAAGTTTGACTAACTACTGATCAAGGTCTTACGAATTGTATTTTAAAATAATTTTTCTCAGTATTTTATTTTCTCATCATTTGTAAGTTAAATTGATTTTTTAAAATTTTTATCCAAAGTGGAAGTACTCTAACTTGATGCTTACTAAAGCACTATTTCCTGAAATGCTTTGAATCTATTCTTGAAAGGGAAAGTTGTCATTTTATTCTTAAGAAATTTGATTTTTTCGATATTTTTGTTGAATCAAATTGGGGGTATTCCCTTGCTTCCATGAAAAATCTTAAGTAATCTCTTTTTTCTTTTCAATTACTTAAATGATTTTGAATAGAAATAAGAGAGAGATGAAAGGATGTAAGCTCACAAGCCTCACATATCATATAAAAAAATGAAAAATATAAAAAAAATTTAAAAATAAGTTGAAAAAAATGACAAATCAGTTGTTGTACCGAACCTAAAGGGCAAACCAAACTAGTATTGGACCGGTTCGGTTCGGTTTTGGTTCGGCAATCTTACGACAAACTTTCATGAATAAGTACAATATAATTTTAAAGAATTGCATCCCTTTTACATACATAAAAAATTCTAGAACTACAAGCATTTAATTAAGGTCTGTTTGGTATTGCTTTTGTTTTCTGTTTTTGTTTTCAAAAACCTGGAAGAAAAAGTAACAATAAAATAACCACATATGATGAAGTTATTTAATTGTTTTAATTGTTTGTAAAATCTTTAGAGCTTTTGGCAGAAAAGCTTTAATGCCTTCAAAAAGGGTGAAAATGAAAACAAGGGACAGCAGAACTTTCATGCAAATGGTATCTTCAACATCAATCTCCATGTAGTGTTTCATTAATTCTTAGAGAAACAAAAATATAAAAACAATAACAATACCAAATAGGCCCTCAAGTAATCATTTAACATCAAAAGTATAAGAAATAAATGTCAAATTCAAGATATTAGTGAATTCTACTAGATAATGAAGAAAAGATTCAAATGCACTAAGCACTTCAAAAATTCAAACTCAGTAAATATTATGAATTTCAAATAGCTGAAGTTCATAC
This sequence comes from Metroxylon sagu, assembly GCA_017589505.3. Lineage (NCBI taxonomy): Eukaryota > Viridiplantae > Streptophyta > Magnoliopsida > Arecales > Arecaceae > Metroxylon > Metroxylon sagu. The sequence continues at coordinate 474,636 of JACVBY030000647.1, read as the reverse complement.
GCATGGTATAAAGTACCAAAATACATAATAAGGTTTGCTTTTATGCAAAATTACCTTCCACAGAAAATTATCAAAGCAATACAAATAAAAATCAAAGTAGCACAAAATGCTATAAAAAGGTATGTAATAACTATTCTTGTCTTCTTTTGTTTTTCTTCTATTATATGATTTTTCTTTGAACTTTTTCCCCTTTTTTTAAAGGAAAATTCAGATATTTGAAGTGAAACTTCTAAAACCATAAAAACTGCTGAAACAGAAACTCCATAAGTCCCACTGAAATTGAAATCAAGTTTCTAAACTTTTCTATGAGACCTTCTCGCTTAAACTTCTATGGTTTCAAGCACTGTGTCCCAACATTCAAATGATTCAAATGCACAACTTGTTGGTGCAATCTAAAGCTTATAACTCACTCAAATTTAATCCTATACTTTATTGTTTTACCTAGTACACCCATTCTTCAAAGTTCAAATTGCATGTCATGACTATATGTGATACTTACAGGAGGTCGACACTAGTCAGATATGACCACAATACATATATGATACATTTTAGGTGTCCTCTTTTTTAAGTTATAAAATGTCCAGATGCTTTCCAAATAATGTCCAAAATACATCCCAAGTAACTCCCAAGGATGAGAACAACAGCTTTCTTTCTATCATTAACATTCCACTCTCAATGATGACATGATGCATAATTAATTTTAGAGTTTCTAATGTTGATATTAATGAATAGGGCAACATTTTAGAAATTGGACCAGCCTAATTGGTTGAAACATCACCCTTCAAAGCAATGCTTGCTATATCGACTCACATTGATCATACCTTACTGTATCGTACCAGTAAGGTATCAGTATAATATCAAGTTTTAATTCAGTATGAACTGAACCAATTCAAACAAAAGAAAACTGCCCCATTACCATCAAACATTGAGCAGCATTATGGTAAAGAGTGAAAAAAAAATTGGCACTCTATCTCGATATTACCAGTTCAGTATCGATTTTGCAGCCCTTGCTTCTAGATCTATATTTTAGATAGACTTTTAAAATCATTCGATACAAAACAACATATCATGTAAAAACCATCTGAACCATCAATTGAACTGGCAGCCCATATGAACCATCCTAATTTTTCCTAAATCAACTGGTTTTCTGCATAAAAACTTCTTTTATTGACCACATTGATGTAGCAACTACGGTTTTTTCTGAAAATATGAATGGCTTGAAAACCCAAGTCACAGTTCCCCCCCTCAACTCAAATTATGGCCTTTGGCCCTTCACACTCCTCATTCCCTCCCTCCATCCCTTCTTCCTTCAATGGGGGTCACAAAACCGGGCAGCAGCTCTCCCTCAGTCCCTTTGTCATCTAGCTCCGACAATCTAGCCTCTAGCCATTCAGTTCTCTCTCCAAAAATAGGTTTGGCAAGGCATGACAAGAGATGAGGTTCAGAAATCCATTCTAATCTATCATAGTCTAGTTGGGTTTTTCATATTTCCTTTTCTTTTTAACTTTGTGATAAAACCTTCTAGTAAGGATTCAGAAAAGGAGAAATGTTTTTTAAGGCATGGCTTAAGCCAAGTACTTCTCCAGTTCTCCAATCCTTTGTTTTCTGAGAAGATCCTTCATCCAAATTGAGAGCTAGACATTCAGAGGGCTTACATTGATTTAATCTTTCCATTTCTTGTTTATTTCATTTCATGGTTCTACAAAGTGGCAAGCACATAATATCATTAGTAGAAAATTTTGAGGGAAAAAATTCCAATTAACTTTTGATCTAGATTTTGTTGAATAAAAAAAAATCCTAATGGTTGAACCATCAAGTATAGATTACAGTGTTGTAAAAGGTAACAAGGATCATGTTAATCTTAGAAAACATTTTCAAAAAAATTATACACACACACAAATTTAGCCTGTTAATAATTGATAATTGTATGTGTGTGTATTGTATCTTGATGACGTCATGGTTCATTTCCAGCTGACCTGAGCAGTCACTAACCTATTTCCATCAATTTTCTGAGTTTTAAGACATTAGCATGGAGGATTATCTGTTGTATATGGATTTGACTAATGATGGAACTTGTCAACGTTCGTGTTACAGTACTTAGTCAGAGCATGCTATTGTGATTATCCATTATGCTTTAAGGATGTTTTTCTATATATATCTAAAAACTCACTAATGCATTTTTCTCTTGAAATCTTAATTTTATGTGACAAAACGTCCTTGAATGCACAATGTTTTGAACCATAAAACACTGTCGAACATATCATTGTCATGTATAAACTTCCCCAGCATCTATCGTCATGCCATGATTTTCCAAAGCACTATCCATCCCACCTTGTTTTTGCAGACAAGCCTTTACCTATCCCCCAACCAACTGAGCTATTGTTTCAAAAGAACAAAGAGAATCCATGGCAGTTCACATCCAAATTTCACCAAGGAGCTCATTTTCATTTGCATTCTGTGCATGCATCCCATATGGCATGGCCTATTTTTCTATTGATTTAATTTTAGAATGCCTAAAAATATCTGCATGTAGTCATCGATAATTTGCCATCCTGTCCTATAATACAGAAAGGTGATGCCTAAGCTAAAAGTTCCACAGTCAACAAATCAATGACAGGTATGAAGAGATAAAGGCTTAAGGCAAATGAATGGTGCAGGCACCTCGCATTCTGAGCTCAGGGGTCCACTGCCAACATTAATTACATTTCGCTATGCTCAGAGTGCGTCAATGTCAAGTTAACATGGAAAGAGCTGAAAAATCATACTTCATTCAAGTCAAGGGGCTAAACATCCTCAGAGTAAAATTAACAAGAGAGGAAGGACCAAAAAATAAAATGGAAGATTTTAATAAGACAAGACACCCATCGGACTCCTCCATTCCCAGATATGGGTTCCTAAAATTCATCCTGCTGCTCCCGTTCATGAATTCTATCCCAATCACAATATGAACTGATAATTTTGCAATAACTTGATAGCGAAACGACACCCCCGAGATAGTTTTACCTTCACTAAGTCATATTACGCCGAAAAACCTAATCTTTTCCCTCCATTAGCTCACGATTTACCCAACAAACGTGTATACAGAGAACTAGACCTATATAACAGGACATCAGTGATTCCAATCATCAGTACAAAGGGACTTCAGAGATCGTCGTAGTACCCATTACAAAGAGAAGGTGGAATTGATCAAAAGGTGAGAAGGAGAGAAGGAATGGATTGAGTACCTGTGGACGTCTGCAAGTTTGTCCTGACAGAGAGCGGCGAAGTTGTTCAGGAACCGTGCGGTGTTGCCGATGAAGATATTGACCTGATCATGGACAGTACCCACAAAGAATCGTTAAGAGGACGAAGAGAAGAAGAGATGGAGAATAGAAGGAGAGGGCTAGGGTTAAGGTTAGGGTTTAGGGCCACAGACGAGGTAGAGAGTCCTCTGATCGGAGATAGCGAGAGCGGCTTCCTCTTCCTCGTCCGCTGGCGGGGGCGGGTGAGCCGAGGAAGAGGGAGGAATGGAAGGGCTTCGCCCCGCTGGTCTCCGTGGTATCATCGATCGATCTTTGTATTCTGTTCTTCTTCGACTCTGTAAGAGAGAGAGTGAGGGGCTTGCTAGGGGAAAAAACCGCTGCTCTCAAAGTCGGGCCCCGTTTTCCTGCTTCAAATATCTACGGATACGAATACATTCAAATAATATCCATGTACAAGAAAGAAAAAAAAAAAAAAAAAAAACCGCTCGACTAATATCCACACATAAGAAAAAAATAATATTATTATTATCTTCAACACTTTTTTTTTTTTTTTTTTTATCATACTTTCGACTATTTATAGATGATATCATAGTTAATAAAAAAATTAAATGAACATCTCATTGAAGCTTAATTTTTTACAAAAAAAATAAAAAAAAAAACATGATAACTAAATTTTATTTGCAATTCTATTTAATTTTATATAGCTCTTATAATATTTTTTAAAAAATAAACTGTAATATTAACTTGCCTATAACTTATTCTATATTTTATATAATAATATGTTTGTTTTGGTAGATTATAAAATTTAAGCTTCTAATTTATATTTATATAAGGTCTATTTAAAATAAAGTATGCATATGAATTTTAAATTTTAACATTCGATCGTATTCATATTCATATTCATATCTATATATTATATTTATCAAATAAAAATATATATAAATATGAATATGCTAACATTTGATTAGTTTCATTCTATATTTAGTGAATCAACTAAGGAGTAGTTAACGACAAATTACTATTTTTCCTGGATATTTTATAAGTTTTGATATTTAATTATAATATTGATACTACTTGATGTTAGGCAGTCCTATTATTTGTGAGAAAAATTATCTAAATAAATTGAGGTAGCACACATTACAAATAAACCAATTGAAATAATTATTTTTATTATGCTTCAAAGTTTCCATTTTTTTGGGGAAAAGAAACTATACATTTGTAAAAAGATGTGCTCTCTCAGGCTTTTTCTTCTTTCTATTACTATTTTCATTGATAACCTCTGGCATTATGCCTTCCTCTTTCCAGGTATATTCTTTCAATATATTTATTCAAGTCCATCACATGTACCAAGAGATCAAGGAGTAGAATATAGTATCTTGTCTCCTCTATTATTTAGTGTACATTAAAATGATTGCAATTTTCTTTGGTTTGACATTTTATACATAAATTACACAAGAATAGTTAGCTTATGAGTTTACTCTTATATGAAGTAATCTTCCAGATGAATCTAAATTGCATTATTCTATATTTTTTAGTTCTTTATATTGATTTATTGTTTAGAAAATGCATCTTTTTCCCTTCCCTAATCATATACGTTCTCTTCTTTGTAAAAAGTACTCTCTTTAAACTATTGTGATGGCATGTCATGCCCCTATTTTTAAGAACATGTACCTTTTAAATAAATATTTAGAAAATTATAACCTTCTTTTGAATCAGCTTGTACCTTAATTATCTTCTTTTCCTATCCCTTCAATTTCCCTTTTATGCATTGTGAACTCATTCTTTTTATTGTTAATAAATTGGAGGGACTCGTTTCCTCTATTTACTCTATAAAAAAAAAGAAAGAAAAACAAAATTAGGATGAGGTTGGTATTAGTTCACGAGTCCTATCTCCTCATGAACTCCTAAACTTGAGAGCTCTGGAAAATGAGGATGAATTAAATATTGAAGACTTTAAAGATTTTGCTTTTGTCTTTTCTTCCTTTCCTTATACCATGCATGAGTTTCTTTGCTTTTTTTTTTTTTTTCCCCTTTCTTGTTAGGTTCACAAAAGAAAGGTAATTTTATGAGGTTCTGGAAAAGATGAATTGAACACTTGTTAACACATCTGATGTTCTTGACAAGCTCAGCAATAGGTAATTGTTTTGGAGCCATCATTTTTTTTTTTTTTTCCTCTTTTGAATAATAAATAATAAATCATCAATTGCTTTGCAGAGAATACATATCATGCTTCCACTCATAGCTTTGACATCTTTCAAGAAAAGTCTTGTAACTTTAATTGTTGCAAAACCTTATTTGAATTTTGAAATATTAAATTTTAAATTATTTCTTAGGCATCGCTACTAGTGTCTATATACAATTATCCTACACTAAATGTATGAACCTGTGACTTATTTATTAAACTTTACAATATCATTTATGTGACTACCCAACCTTTTGATTAATAAGATCATATCACTATGGGATTAGTTGCTTATAGGCTTTTCATGCCTATTTGAATTGCTAAAATGAAGGATCCAATTTTTCAATGATCATACTACTAAAACAATAACTAGATTCACCTTTGTGTAATGATAGATGCTATCCTTCAAATATATTCATGAACTACGTTTCCTAGAGATTCAATGCCAGCGTTTACATTTTTTTCAACAAGCCAAGGGAAATTTTGTGGCATGTTCTTAGTAGAAACTTAGCTACTTTTAAGAGGTGGGAATGCATTCATACAATAAATATCATTAAATTTTATTCATTATTTATATACTAAAAATTTTTGATAATGGTTTCTAAAAGTACAACAATGGAGCATTTTCTTTCAACCATATCAAGCTCAATGTTTCAGACATATCAAATATTCAAAGCAGGCCCCTCCCAAGGCTAGCTTATAGAAGTGCATTAATATGACATTATCCTAGTCTAGTTCAATGCTTTGCCTTGATAGGTTGCAGCTTTGATTTCAACTTGCAAAGGCCTATTTAGTACTCTTCATAGGAAAAAAAAAAGAAAAAAAGCTGATTACATTTTATAAAGGTGTATAGAATGTTGAACACTTTGATTTTATCTCCTTACCATATCAAGTCTACCATAGGCATGAAGCAATGAAAAGAAAGGATAAAAATGGTATCAAACAAATGGTACCGATTTTTTTTCAACTATTGAATTAATGATATACTAATGTGCAATTGAAGCGCATTGGTTACTATTTGTATATTTTCTTAATTTTCAACTATATACCATTTCTAGTTGCTACCATGTAATCAACAAAGAGAAGGGATGCCATTAATATAATAAAAATGAATTGAGTCTAATTTAAGCTAATTTGAACTAATCTAATTTGCATCGCCATATGTTGTAATAAAAAATAATAGAACTTATTATTTAACTAAGACTACACTTGAACAATTGTCATTCATCATTTTGATCATATAATTCTCTACTTTATCCGAGATGTTTGAAGGAGGAAAATTATGGTACCTCTTTCGATAAGATGCCAATCATCAAGTGCATAGAAAACACAACTAGTCCTAACAAATATTTGTAACTCTATGCCAATACAAAATACTTAAGTTAGATTTGGTTACAACATCTAAAAAAGGTAGAACACCTCTCTCTAATTCTAGATAACCCTTCATGATTTGATTAAATCAAAATAAATTTATTATTCTTGCAGTTATTGTATGATAGTTAGAAATGTAGTTTGGATCAAAAATTAAAATCAATGATCAAATGAGGACTAAATGGCCAAACAAAAGCCCCATAATAATTTTGAAATTTAGTAGTTAAATGGTTCTTGCTTGTGGTTTATATCTCCTGATTAGGAGTTTTTAAAGTCAACCTCTAAGAATGGATGAAGGATAATTGAAACCAATTTCTTTATTGATTGCTATTTCATGTCTAATCCTTGTTGATTGAAATTTCTTTTCCTAGTGGCCATTTAATATTGAGTCCTTGATCCTATAGAATAAAAGATATACGTTTGCAAAATGGATATAGTATGTATAGTATAGATATAAGTGTGAGCAATACTACCATAAGTATATGCAAGATGAATATGTATCTAGAAGCCAATGTAAGTGTATACAAAACAAGCATAAAAGTCTGCAAAATAATGGTATAAGTGTATGTAAGATTACAAATGCAAAGTAAGGATCATGTCTAAAATAATAGTCATCTAAAGGATCAATTGTTAAGTTTTCTAAAGTATAATTGATTACTTTTACACAGATAAGTAATAAAACCAAACATATCCTACTTGACTAATAATGCAATTCAAGAATGCCAACTTATTGCATTAAGGCATTCGGTAGGAGGGGAATTAGAGGGATAAGTTTGTATTTATACTTTTTATCATTGAATAGTTTAGACCTTTTGCATTTTCAAAGTGTTTTTTTTTTTTTTTTGAGAACCCATCTCAACCAATTGAAGGAAAACACAAGTTAAAATCACTAAATTCTTTTATAGAAGAATCGAAGTATTAAATATAAAAGCATATTTATATAGACTGACCAACTAAATTCTTTTATATATACTTTTATAACTCTACTTTTTGGAATCTTGCTCTACATGCGAGAGATATATGATCTGAACCTCATAATGACATTCTTACTATATTTCTTAAGAAAAGGAATATGAATACCATGCTCTTACTATTGATGTATCGTGTCTACCAAAATTAGTTAGTTAATTGATTTTTTTTAGAAAACATAGAATTTGTCTTAGACACCTAATAAGGATGTAATTTTTTGATATTACATACTTATATAGACCTGATCTCGTAGAACTATTAGCAATAAAACTTTTGTTAGTAAAGCTTCTAAAAGTAGAACTTTTATTAAAAGTTATTTATTATTTAGCAATTATATTTCTAAAATATAATGAAATTTTAACATATTTGATAACCAAATTAATAAGAAAGTGCTTTTAAAATGAGAAATGATAAAGGACATTGCATAATACTTTTAAATGTCTAACCATTTGTATTATCAAAAACTATTATTATAAATTAATCTTAATTTATAAATTGTTATAATACTATTATAATATATTATTAAAAGTATAATATTATCATCTAATAATATAATATAAAATATTATGATATATTATAGTAATATTATAAAATTTCAATATAATGTAATATATAATTTTATATTAGTATACTATAGTATAGTGTTATGTAATATTATAGTATTATTGTATCATCTTATTTTACAATATATAAACATATTATAGTTACAATAATATTTTTATATAATATTTATTATATTATAGCATAATATAATTACTATATTATATCATAATATAAGAATAATGTTATAATAATATTTTAGTATGTTATATTATATTATATTATTATAGTCATATTATATTTTTATTTTATTAGAATATTAAATATGGCTATTTTCATGATTCATACCTATGGCCTCAAAGACCAATGAATATAGTTTTCTAACATTCTCAGGTAGAGCTTTTTGAAAACCTTTGAATTGTAGCTTTTCTGAGTTAAACATTTAATAATTTTTATATACTTTAAAAACACTTTTAATTTTTTTTTTCAAACATCATAAAAGTATTAAAAGAGCTTTTGTTCCTTCAAAAGTACTTTTGGGCCCGTTCAAAAACTCTGCTAAAATGGAGCTTTAATAGGAATAAAGCTAGGTTGGGCTCAACTTGAACTTTACCATTTAATCCACTCATTAGGTAAGGTTAGATTCATGTTTATAAATTTAGATGGGGTTTGGGCTTAAGTATCTAAGATCAACCTCAAATATAATTGTATTAAGATTGATCTTTAACCTAACTCGAACCCAACCCAATGTGACTTAACCCAACTATATCTAATATAAAAATAAAAGGATAATTCATTTTAATTTTTCATATAGATTACTTAATATTTATATCACTACTAATTATGCATCATTATACAATTGAAATATTAAATGATAAAGATCTTAATTTAATAATTATAGGTCCAACAAATGGCATTTTCCTTATATTAAAATTCCTATTCAATCTAGTTAAATCCAAATGGCAAGGCATTGTCCAACTTAAACTAATTCACATAGCCTAACCCACTTAACTTGTCTTAACCCAAATTTAGGTTAATATAGGGTTGGGTAAGGTAGTGTGAGAGTAATTACAAAAAAAACTAGGTTTGTTGGTAGGTTTGAGGGATTAGAGATTGGGTTTGGTTAGAGTTTATCCTTAACTTGACTAATGTGAACGAAGGTTGAAAAACAAAGGATCTAGCTACACGAGATTAGGGTAAGCATGCAGAAGCAAAGAACAAGGATATGGATGCTAAAATTCAATTAATAGTGACCTAATCATCATCAGTTAGGTTCATACGATATACTAACTATTGTTTGAAACTCCAAGTCAATTGGACTTTTTTTTTTGATAACAAGAAAGAGATTAGTGTCTCAAAAAACTTACTCCCTCTGCATCTGCCATAGCTAGTTGGATTAAAGCAAAAAGGAGAGTAAGTTATGAGTCCCAAAAGTCTTTAGGCTAGTAAGTAGCAGCCCAATTTATGAACCAATCAACTACCTAGTTAGCTTCCCTATAGATATGAAAACAAGCAAGATTTGAAGTCAATTTGGACAAAAAAAACCAACTAATGATAGGGTTTCTATCATTTAAACAAACTATATTGATGGTGATTTTATCTCAGCAATACCCTATTGATGATTAGTTTTGGCCATTAGCTTATAATCTCAAATTATATTAACACCAAGCCGATTTTCTCATTTTGACTTGGTTAAACCAAAATCATAGAAATTTAATTAATAGAACATTGCAATTGCTAGAAGACACAATATCATCTAATCTAACTACTTTCATAACACCTAAAAAATAAAATGATGAGATTAAACTATCAATACATTGGATAAGAGAAGAGTAAAAGTGTTTTTTAAATTGACATTCATGACCATAATATAATTATGTAGGTTTTTCCTTAGCATTTAGAATTGGCTTACAAATCCTCATGTATCAAGTATTCCTAAGTCTCTCAATCTTCTTCCTCACAACCTCCATTGTGTTAGTCTTTCTTTCTTTTTCTTCATAATTTTTGATGCAAATTAAAGTATCATTCTAGGGCTCTGCTATCTCAATTAATTTTTTATCACTTTATCTTTAATTTGTACACATAACTAGGGCTCCTTAAATTATGCATTTCTTAATTCATCCTTTCCAAGTGCATTCATCTCAACATTCTCCTATTTATCACATTTAATTGATTTTCATACACTTTTGTTACTATTATTATTGCCCAGCACTTTGGCTCACTATTAGTGCACACACATGAGAAACCTACATTTTGTTAGACCTATAAGAACATCTATACGTGGCAAACTATGATTAGATGACTAAACTGGCTTAGTTATAGATAGGTTGAATTTTTCATGCTATCAAAATTCATTTTAGCTGTCAAGCTTGGCTTAATTTCTTGAGCCTCAGTTCAGTTCATAGTGGTGCCAAGTCATATATTAGGCCGTGCTAATCCCACCCGATTTATGAGCCAGGCCAAGGACATCCGGTTTGAGCTCGGATGAGAGAACGGAAAGTGAGGCAATTAATATTGCACAGAAATCGCAGGCGATTAAATCCTGGAATATCTCGACTATAGCCACGGAGATATGCTGGAAGCTACACTCAGATACACTGACGGCCTCCATATAACTGAACTGGAGAACAATTCTTGTCATCGTTCCATCGGACAATTCCCTCTCTATAACATTATTCTACACTTTTCTCTTTCTAATTGGACTGCTGTTATTCGCCAAAAGCATATGAAGAACGGTTCCCAACTCCCATTCTTTCTATCTCATGCCTGCTAATTTTGTGTTTCGTTGTGCTATTATTCTCCTTGCTATTACCCTTGTGTTAAGATTATACTATAATTACTATGACTTGGTCTTCTGCAACTCGGCATTAGTCATGCTTTGTGTTATTGGATATTGGTTACATATAGATACTTCTCTCGAAAGGAGATGAGTGCCTTCCATATTTACATCTTGCTAACATCTCTAGGCTTCAGGTTGATGCTGTTGGGATGAAATAATTCGTATTACTTAATAATCCTTATTACTCATGCCATGTTTTGTTGTTTGAATCTCTTGAAGAGAAGTGAGATGTCACGGTGCATCTTGATAGACCAAAATTTAGGGTCCTTGGAGGAAAAATCAGACTATTTAGGGGAGCTGGAGTCGGTAAAACAGTACTGGAGATCAATAACATTGCCAAAGCTCATGGAAGGGTATCCGTATTTGGTGGGGTATCCGTATTTGGTGGAATAGGCGAACGTACTCATAAAGGAAATGATCTTTATAGGGAAATGAAAGAATCCAGAATGATTAATGAAAAAAATATTATGGAAATAGAAATGAAAGAATCTCGAGTGATTAATGAAAAAAATATTACGGAAATAGAAATGAAAGAATCCGGAGTAATTAATGAAAAAAATATTGCGGAATCAAAAATAGCTCTAGTATCACACTAGTATTATACTAGCAGCAATTACAAAGATTTTTTTAATTGTTTGCATAACAATTGGTTCACAGTCTAATGGGATATGATATAGATGGACCAACAAACCAGGTCTAAGGAAATTTTAGCTTTTTTTAATAATCTCATTAATGTCTTAATATTTTCAAGTTGATGCAACCTTAAATTATAATGGATATGTGGAGGTTATCCTTCCAAGTCAGAGTTACCTATTCAAATTCTTATATAGCCATTAAATAGTCTTGTTTGAATATGTTCAAAATTAAATTTACTCAGATAATTTTATTCTACTAAAATAATAAAATAAAATTATTTGATAGAGAATAAAAGAAACTTATCCCTCTTAATTATAATTTTGCCGCTACCTACCTTTTAAACACAACAATAAATGCGAAGTAATTTTATTGATAAATTTCAAATAATCACAAAAATTAATCTATTTATTTATTTCTCTGCCTACTTCTCCATTCTCACGCCGTTGGAATTTTTTTCTTTTTTCTTTTCTTTTGTTTTTCCCCTTACAGTTCCCCTTACAGTTCCCCTTCCAGTCTAAACTGTGCATGCATCGCTTGGAGATATAAAGGGAATGCAACGCTTGTTTTCAGTCGTTTATAAAATTATGAAACTATTTTAGGCTTTTGACTTTTTGGTTATATAATGGCATCTTTATCTTTGGATTTGGATTTAGTAATGAGGCTTCACCTAATTAAAGTTCAGGAACCGTGTTTGGCCTATACAAGATATTGGCCAGGTTCAAATATAGAAATTTCTCATAGGAGAAAATGAGAACTTTTTATTATTTGAGCCTTGCCAATATCTTTAGGCCTTCTTCATGGTGCTAGCTTTAATGAGGTGGTCGATATTATTTTACATCAGCTATATATTTATTATTTCAGAAACTTCTCATAAGGAAAAATGAGAACTTTTTATTATTAGTCTCGAAATCCTCTGTATAAAGTGCTTGGTATTATTTTATCATTAATGCTAAGGAAAAATGAGAACTTTTTATTATTCAAGTCTAGAAATCCTCTGTATAAAGTGCTTGCTACACAGTTTGCTGATTGAGTTTAAAGTTCACTAGGCAAGTATGGCTTATGTTGGATATTGGTTAGATTCGAATATAAAAACTTCTTATGAGAGAAAATGGTAAGTTTTTGCTATTTGAGCCTCACCAGCATCTTTAGAGAATCTGGTTGGTAAAATATGTTAGTGAGATTATTAGTATTTCTTAGTAGTCTGTATTAACCAAATTTAACCTTGTATGGATATTCGTCTGGCTTAATGATAGAAATTTCTCCTGAATGGATGCTGGCAGATGAGAACACTTTATTGGTTCACGCCAAAATCCTCTGGTCTTCTAAAAAATGATCCACTTCAGCTCAATAATAGAAACTTCTCATGTCAGGCAAGAAGAGGCCTTCTCTATGATAATGGTGCAAAAGGTCCTAACGAAATGCAGCCATCACCGTCATATTCAGATGCTGGTTTGGTTCAATGATAGAAACAACTTCTCATGACTGCGTGTAAGCAGAAGTTATGAAAACAAAATTCTGAATAAAAACCAAAGCTTCTTGAGGCCATCTGCATGCAGTTATAATTTAGCTTTTTGATGAGACTAGTTTTTTGCATGCAGAACCAATTTTAGAGGTACAATTATTCTGGGTCATGCAAAATTAAAATTCATACCGGTCTCAAGCTTAGGCCACTGATAACCAGATAAGTTGAACTTTCAATCCTGCTCTAGCTATCACATAGAGAAATAATTACAGCATTGAAAAATTAAATTTCCTGCTGATGTAGGATATAGCCTCTAGGCAGAACAATGAACATTCTTGAACGTAGCCCCTTAAAGAATGAATACAACTTTCGTTATATGCTATGTTCTTAGTTGCATAAAACATTCTAGGAATGAGGGTTTGTTCGAGCTTCCAGGAAGGCTGCTGGATTATGACAAGACCATCTCCTCTCATTATATTTGTTAGCACCGACAAACAATATATGAAAATCACAAGAATCCTCCAGAAATCTTTCCTGTCCAAGCAACCACGTTACAATTTTCCAGCGCTCTTTGCCAATCTTCTTTGACTATAATCCCTCCCTCAATGCTGAGGCTAATTATCAAAGTTATGTCTTGTTCAGTATCATAATATTTGACAGAATAAACCCATCATTCTACTGTCACTGTTATAGATCTTCTTTGATGGTTATAATGTTTTCCAATTAATTTATTTTTTTTAGAACATTTTTTCAACTTAGGTTCTGCTTCCCTCGAACCTAATATGAATCAATCTATTCCTCCTTTTACCTTATCTACTTTCTCCTTTAATTTGTCTGAAACATAGAAACACATAAATAAGCCTGGATGCTGATGATTAACTTTATCCATGATGGTTGTTTTTTAACACCTGTATGCTAGCATATTACTTCTTGACAACTTAACTCATCCCACCTATATGATTATGAATTCCACCTTAAAAAGGAATGGATGTCAGAGATCGTTGTCAAAAGAAAAGATGGTTGCTGGCTTCTCATTCTTAAGGCATGAGTCGGGCTACAAGTCTTAAATATGCTATCATAGCCCGTCCTGCTGGAACACACTAAGTTACTAACTGATGCTGACTTTTCACGTTGATAAATATATCGTCTGTGGCTGAATCAAGTAGCACTCTAATATAAACAACTTCAGGATGCAAATTTAGCACTCTAGTATAAGTTGTGACTCCTTGATATTAAGCTAACATGAAATCAACTTGTCAAGCTAATAATGTGAAACCAAGAAGCCATCAGAAATCATCATGACCCTCAAATATCTTCTCAAAGTTCTCATGCACATTTCCTCAATCTAGAGTATGGCTGGGAAAGAACCTAGGACAATAATAAAATAGAATAGCATCAAATCATCATAAGCAAATTTTTACTTATGATATCAAATTTTTGGAGTCTATAACAGTATCTTCATGAACCATGATAATATGCCTTGATACAACAATTTGGTTCTCAAATTTATGTTTCATATATAATACCTCATTGGGCCACCATTTACTCTTCAAGGAATCCAAATTGAAGATCCAGTATCGTACATCAATGAACTAAAACTTTTCAAATCCTGATAACTGTTAATCATCTAAGAATTTGCTTGCCTATGCAAATGCTAAGTATTAAAAGCATACAATGTATGATAGGCAGACAAGTATTTAACCCATCCTTATCCAATGGAGTTAGGACCTTCAACTAAAGATAATTATAATCAACTCAACCTAAAAGTAACATATCCATGATAGATAAATTAACAACCACAAAACATCGTTTCAGTTTTCATCTCAGGAAATATATAAATACCTAAGCAAGTTTTGGCTTTCAATGCCTTTGAAATATTTAAGTATAAAAACTCATTTGTCATAATTGTATCTTTCTTTTTCTTTTATTTTCCTTATGCTTACCACTTACCCTTGTACCATCTTCAAATAAGGAGTCATAATTCTTTTTAATGTATATTATATAATTGTAATAAACAAATAATCTTTTTTTAACAAAATTAGTACATTGCTCCTCCTTGCCGTGCCTAATATAGGAACATAGACTCAACACAAAGATTACATGAATTGAAAATTCATGCTAGATAGAGTGTACCAAGTGCAGGAAGTAAGAAAAGAATGAAAGATCCAAACCATTACCTTCACGTAAAGTGGAAAAGAGAGGTGACACTCACAAAAATTGTCGCTTCAATTCACTGGTCAAGCATCACTATCACCATCACGAGCAACATGTGGATTGATATTCCATTCTCAACTAGGAACAGAGTGCACTTCATTACATTTGATGGCTTACCCTGAGGCAGCAGAGGAAAGGAGCCAATGTCCCCCACCAATTATTCCGACCAGACAGAAACCTCAAAAAAAAGAGTAGCCATAAGAAAATTCTATTCATTCTCCTCCGATATTGTTGCCTTCCTCCGAATTCTCCAACCCTTCATCTCCTCAATAAATCAAATTTAATGCATAAATAAATTAGGATAAATTCACTGGTCTTAGTGGTCTAATGATATTAGACCTAGGAAAAGGGAGTTGCACTTGAAGAGTTCAGGTTATATTTGCAACAAGACCACAAATGTATCAGGTACTTTAAAGAAAATACCATGCATATAGGCAGAGATTAAAAGGTTGGATAAAAGTCGTTGTGCTAGCTCATTCCTCATATATTTCAACAATTCTCAATTACAGACGACATCGATTACCCATATGTACTTCTCAACTAGATAAGGAAAAAGATTTTTGAGCATTCACTAAACTGTTTCAGAATTCTAAGATTGCAGTGGCCATCCTAAAACATTTGCTACTATTATAGGAATGCAAAACTTTCTTTAAAGGGGCATTTGGTAACTCAAATAGGTTCATCATGGTGATCTTAGATCATTGGTGATCCTTATTTTAGGATAATATAATCCTTTATTGTTTTAAGATGACTGCATTTGATATGCATATCCTAATGATTAAAGATTTCACGATTAACCTATTTGATATATCATGAGAATTCAAGATCACTGACCATATAATACCAAAACTATTGCTGATACATTTTGCAAATACCATGATACTTTATTTTCATTTCATATTATTTACTATTATAATATTTAGATTAAATTAGAATATTATTTTATCATATTATGATATAGTATAATACTATAATATAATATTATAATATGATCTCATTATATTATATTATATTAATATGAAAAAAATACTAAGCATTTTTTTAGATGAGGAGCACTGGTTCCTAAATCTCAACCTAAAATCACTATGCTAGGGTGATCTTAGATACCTATCCCTTAGGACAGGTATGAGATCACTAGGTTGGATCATGATTCTAGAGGTGAAGATGATTTACAATAACTGTCATGTAGGATCACCGGGACACAAACAAGTGTGATAATCCCAACACTTCCACCCAAATAAACTGATTTAATACAAAATGCCACTTTTTTTCCTTTGCCTGTTTTCAGCTATGTTATGGAATGGAAATAGTTAAGGGCACAAAATCCTCCACTCTTCTCAGCTACACAACAAACCTTTGCAAACATACTCTTGATTTTACTTTATATCATCTGTCGACAAAGTTAGTAATCATTGTTTTAATTCCAACTTTGATCTATTGATTGGTTGACACTCAATTTAAACAATGCTATGAAATAAAAAAATATGCAGTTTCAGAAGCTGAGGTTACAATGATGAATAAAGAAAACTTGGAAAAAACCACTTAACTAGGAAAGCAGATTGGCAGTAAAAAAGAAACTTACATGGATGAAGGCATTGTTCCACACCACCAAAAATGCCCAGTATCTGCTCAACACCACTAGTGCTTTCAAAGGAAGAATCTATTAAACTAACAGCACTCGATGAGTCCATGACTGAGCCTCAACAAGCTTAGGATTATCACCAATCCAGATGCAGCAACAGCTATGCAGGGCATTCTCAGTTCAGAGAAATTAAATAGCTAAATAAAGCGCCGGCAAGGCTAGCCTTGCATATCAACAAAAGATGTGAGAAACACATTTAGACAGCTGACCAATGAATTGGCATCTCTTTACCTATACCCAAAGGCAGATTGATCTGAAAATATTCATTAATTTCATATAACAAAAAGGAGAAAATGGAAATATAGCTGAACAGAAAGCTTTTTCAAGAATCTTCAGTTTGAATATCCAAAACAAATTTCAGCAAACTGAAGAGATGGAATATTGCTTTAACTCATGCATCAGGATAGTTTCCTGGAATGGTAGTTAATTTTATTTCAAAATACGTTACGCAAACATCAGAATACAAGCTTAAAACTATCAAGCTTTCAGTGATTCTCCTGCTTTAACAAGCTCCTCGAGTTTCTTGTTAATCTGAGCCTCTGTTAAACCATCCAAACAAACAAACCTCTCCACTCCAAAGTCTGGCCACAGAACCAAAAGCACACAATCAGATAGATAAGAAGATCAAGACAGTAACATGTTGATGTTCCACTAGTAGCCAGACAAGAGAAGTAAAGTTGCAAATATATTGGCATCCTAAGAGATAGGATAATTCTCTTTTACATCGTAAGTGCCAAAAAAAAAAAAAAAAAAAAAAAAGACATTTATCAAGAAACAACACAAAGATTTATGAATTCAACAAGTTTCATTCTTTCAGAGCATTAAATTCTCCACTTCCAAACAGAGTACCAGAGGTGCATATACCTCATGTTAATAAAGAAGACCTAACTTGTCCATAATAATGCATTGTTTTGCTTAACAATTGGATGCAGTTAAACATGATGCTTAGCAATGAGAATAACAGCAATTACTAATAGCAAATGAAGCACCGTCAGTTCAAATGAAGCACTGTCAGTTCAGCCAGAATAGTTTACTCAACACAGAGATAGAATAAGGGTAAGCAGTTACTTGCACCTGGATCATAAAAATAAGCAAGACATGACAAAATTGTATGGCACAAAAAGAAAATACAAGCACCCCAAAAATTCAATACAACAAAGATGAAGTAAAATAAAGATGGAAAATTAAATTAACATGGAGAAAATAAAGTTTTTATCTATCCATATTTCCCCTATTCATAAACGATGCAGCCGCGCTCCAAATTTATTATTGAAGATATGTCAATTAGTGTAGTTGGTAAAGCCTTTGGAGGGTTGGTACTAGATACCTGGGTTTGAGTCCCACCCTCACCCTGATTTCAGCATGGATTCCTCCTATCATAGTTCTAAAAAAAATATAGATAAGATCTTCTAGACATATATGTCAGAATGAGATCTCTTTCTCATACATATCTATTTAAATCACATTCCTGCACTATATTTAAGATAAAAGAAAAATCTCAGGCTCATCCTTCAAATTTAAAAACAAATCTAGCGTCATCCCTGTTACATTCAAACAATCCATATGGGACTAAAAACAATGTTTTTGAGCACACTGGCTGTAGATTTTATTCTAAATATCAGTGGTGATACAAAATAAGAATACAATCCCATATCATCAAATTTATCACTAAGTAACTCTTTAGGTTCAATAGTAGCTAATGTCTTGAAAACTATAAAAAAACAAAAAAAGAAGAAGTAAAATATTGAGCTCATCTACTAATTTTCAAATCTAGAGTTCATCCCGGTTATATTCAAACAATCCATATGGAATAAAAGTGTAAGACATGCAGGACATTGAATCAATTTTATTCTAGATATCACTGCCAAAGAAAAAATTAACATATGATCTCATATCACAATGTTTATCACTAAGTAAACCTATAGCTTCAAAAGTAGACGATGATCTCTCAAGAAATTCTTTTTCAAGGAGGGAAAAAAAGATGTGCAAACGATGCGTAGAATCACCATATCTCGCCCACAGCTGAGGCTCAACTCCGCTGCATTCGCGGATCAAGATGGGAAGCTTAGGATTTAGGGTCTTCAGATCTTTGTAATTCCTATGCACAAATTCCCTGCAAAAGAGCATATGTATAAAGAAACCAATCAACAACGACAGAAAGAAATTAAAAGAGAAAAACCCTAACGACTTTTTTCATCGCGACAACGATATCTTCTTTTTTACTGGAGAGAACGAACAACGAAATACCGGGTTTGGGTGCTGGCAGGCGAAGTCTGGCAGTAGAGGAAGCGGAGTTCCTTCAGATTTCGAGAGAGATGTCCCCTCCATGCCATTTTTCCCCTCCTCTCTCCGATCCGATCTCTTCGCAGAACTCTTGATTTGGCCCGTCGAGGCCGAGGTTGAGGTGCGCGAAAGAGGATTAGATGATGGCCGTTCTTTTCGTAGGTTCTTGCGACGAACATATCTGGGCCTGGGCCTGGCCTCGGCCTGGTCTGAATTCGGACCGGGGTTCTCCATAATTTTGACGAGATCTATTCTGCCATATCCAAGCCGAAGAGGGAGGAAAAAAAAAAAACAACTCCGCTCTGTTTCTACTTTTTCTACACGTGAGACGTGTCTGATCGTCGGTGTTTCTTTTATCCGTGCGCCTTTCTTCGTCCCATGTTCCCTGTTCGCCTCTTACAATTTTTTTTTTTTTTTAATCCCATGGCATGTGCTGATCAAGGATTGATGGTTCACATCCTTCTTCCCCGAGATATTTATTATTTATTATATAAATTTATTTTTCTTTAAATTTTAAAAGATATGTCTATATGGTATGGTAAGGGCCACTATGTTACATTGCAAATTCTCTCACATGTATTTTGTCTCTTAACCCTAGAATCTTTGCAGTCAATTTGTTTTCTGCCCCCCTTTCTTATTCTTTTATTGATTGGCATAAAAATGCATTAGTAATCAAAAGTATGGAATAGTAGCACTGAGGCTGGCTTCATCTAGTTTCGATCTAATTAGATTGAAGCCAATCCAAAGTTGAGGCCCGATCGATTCAAAAGCTATACCTAATTTGAAAATTAGGTTTGGGTTTTGTTTTTCTTGGCTTTTGAGCTCGTGAAAAATTGATCTAACTCAGTCTAACCCATCCAATTTGATTTTAAAACCTCAATGATACAAGCATTTCTTCTTTACTCTAAATGTGTTGCCTAATTTATCAAATAAACCCTCATTTCAACTAATCTCTCTTTTCATCTCAATAACCCCATGTCTTCTCATGTCATGTACTCTTGTTTTGATAGCTTCTTATTTATAGTATTTTCAACTATATCAATATTTATTTTTAAAATTGAAGTTTATAAATCATAAGAATGATTATTTTTAAATATATAAAAAAATTGAATGGAGATTTATATTTAAGTTGAATCTTTAGTTTCATTTAAATTTTTTTGTTGGGCTTATATTTAACTATATTATAGTTTCAACTATAAAAGATTAGTTAAATGATTGATCTAATGTCTAGGCTTGACCCAACCATGTCTTATTGATCATTGATTATGAACCAACTTGACCTAATGAGTTACTTAGTTGGATAATTTATAAGGTAGGATTTAATGTCCCATTTAGATTAATTGCTAGAAGGCCTTTCAGCAATTATTTTCAAATAACTATGTAAGATAGTTATTGGCTAATAGTTGGGACCAACAACTATCCCAAGTATACCCAAAATCAATACTTGAACATGAAGCCATCATAAGTAGAGTCAAGCATATTACTATCAAACTTAACCTCTTTATGGCTACAAATAAAAATGGCTCCTTTTGCTTAATTAAATAAAGTTGGAATAGCTAAAGTTTCTTGGGAAATATACAATTCTTAGCAACCTCTTTGTGTAGAATGAGTTGTTATATCAGCATTAATCCAATCGCCTTAATAACTTTATGCATAACCTATCTAACAAATAAATAGAGTACAAACATTTAACTATTATAATATCTTTAATATCTTTTCATGTGAATATATATATATATATATATATATATATATGTATGTATGTATCAAATGTTCTTATATTTTATCGATATAATTTATAAAGTGCAAGCTGAAATGGGTAAAATTAAAGGGCATTGCTTGAATGCTAAGAAATGAAAAAAGAGGCCTACACACACATCTTTGTGCATATAGTATATCTTGTATTTACTTTTTGCAAGTTACAACATTTAGTATTTTGCATATACACATATGTAAAACTTAACTCCACTTAAGCATAAAGTTTAAGTTTTATATATAGCTGGTTTTAAGACTAAATAAAAGAGGAGGGCTACGAATAATGTAAAACTATAGTTAGACTTTATGAAGACACATATATAACTTTTTTTTTAAGAAGTTATTGCCTCATTCATTTAATTTGCAACCATCAATGCCAATGAGGGGTTATTTCAAATATAAAATAAGTCCATTATGGAAAAAATGCAAAATTTTATGTAGCACAAATTAAAGTTAGAAAACTTTTAGTATTTCATAAAACCATTAAAATAATTTTAATGACAAGGGTTAAGCAAATAGAAAAAGAAAGGCAATTCTGTAAAAATAAGACAGAAATGTAAAAAAAATGCAACAAGTGATACTTGTAACATTATATATGTAAAATGTTTTTTTAAGCTAAAGAGCCTACAACCCTACCAGCAGATAAATCGGTTTAAAAGAGGAGAGACAAAAATAAGATGATGAAAAATAAAATAGATGGCCTATCTAGGTCTGGAAGAAAGGGATAGAAGTACTTTTACTAAGCATCATTCCAGTCATTACTGTTCATGCTACCGTCCATGGACTGACATGGTATGCAGCTAATGGATTCTGAGAATAACTTAAAAATATGACAAGGTAATATATCAGAAAAAGAAATATGAAGGGTAAAAAATAACAGATATAAAATTCTCTTTGAGGTGCCTTTTTAGAGTGATCACTTAAACACCAGTATCCTGCATCAAATCCAATCTAGTTAGTACAACACATTACCGATACCAAGAACTACCCTGGGATGAAATTGGATGGATGGTTGTCAAGCTACCAAAACCAAAATAAGTCATACTACGTAATTGTAAGTTGTAGAGCCTACCTTATGAACTAGTTATGCCATACAACTACTAACACAATACTTGATTTCATGTAGAGTGGCTCAGGTAGACACATGGCAATTAACAAATGAGAATATATGGTTCTTGGCTGTGCCAAACTATGATGTGAAGGAAGCCCTATCATGGACATTTTAAGGTATTGCTAGCAAGTCTACCAGGCATATAAAAGTCTTCTAAGCATGTGACCAAGTCAAACAAGACATGATGATTTAACTAATGTCAGCTAGCAGACATGACTTTCTCGTTAGCTTTGTAAGCAGGTCAAACAGTTTAAATAAATGAAAGGATGATGTCTTTTAAGACTCACTCTACTAAGAAACATCGACCTTAGAAGGTTACTACCATGTGCATTCATTGATGCATTCAAAAGCGTACAAGTTACAGCTGCAGATTTTGCAGATTTCTGAATGAGTGGAATGACACTAAACTTAATAGTGATTTTGGAAAACTTAACCAAAAGTTCGAAAACAATCCAGATAATTAAAACATTGGAAAAATTAACAAGCTAAAGCTAATTAAGAATCAATAGAACATTTATATATTTGTTCACATGAATGATGGCAATTTATAACGGTTTTCAAATACACCATGAATGAATCATGTAAGGATCCAAGAATCCTTGAATAGTTAATGAAAAACTGGTTAATTCAAGGTAAAATATTTGGACCATAGTCCTACTGTAACGTAACATTGAGTGGCCTGGCCACTTATAGATTGTAGAACTTAAAGAGATACAATCTTGCATCCCAATCCATAAAAGTAGGGATACCAATCCTTAAATCACACGCGTGAGTCTGGATTCCGCGTGTCGTCATGATATATATATATATATAAACCTTTCACAATATTTATTTATCATCTGATATTATCTGAAACAACAAGGAGCTGGTGTCAGAAGTTCTAAATTACAAGATTGGGAAGAAAGAATATGGAAGAAAATCGATCAGTTATCAACAACAAAACATCAAGAAACAATCACTTACGAACATCAGAAACAACAAGAAACGACCCAGAATTCTTTTGTTACCGGTTGAGATGGTCACCGCAGACGTCGGAGGGAAGCGGCAAATGGTCATCTAGACGCCTGGCTAAGAATTCAACCCCACTGATGAAGAGCTGAGCTGAGGAAGGAGTCCAGAGCTCGTCATCAGCCGGGGTTGAATTCCAAACCAGGCGGCTACATCGTCGTCTCCGGCCGGCAATCTTTAATCGCAGAGAAGAGGACGGAGAAAAAAAGCACAGGAGATGGCGGAGAGAAAGCAACCAAGAACGGAGGGGAGGCGAGAGTTGGTGGCGTTGGGGGTGGGCCGAGGGTCGTATTTATAGGATCTGGAACCGACGTACATGAGCCGCATCCCACATCAATTACCGTTCGATCCGTCCGGAAAGTTAGAGGCTTTTGGAAAGCCGTTGGATTAACAGGAAGCCCGGCCTGATATGATAACTACAAACAGCCTCGTGATATTATATTATTATTAAATTAATAATAATTATTTTTATTTGTTGTTTTAAATTAAATATTTTTTTAAAAAATAAAAGACTTTTAATCTCAAACGTCTTTCCAAAAGCAGTTATCCGGACTGAGATTTTAATAAATACCCATCTTTTACAACCTATTATTTGACGTAAAGTTTCTTGTAACCAAATTATAGTTAATAGGTGATAATTAACTTGATATTAAATTATAATAATCATAACAGCCTAGATATTTTTTTAAACAACTTGAGAGGCCTCTTCAGCCATTAGAATGGTTACTATCTTAGATTTATTATAAAAAATATCCAAATTTTATTTTAGTGAATTTCATTAGCTTGCATTTTATTTTAGTTTTTTTATTTTTATCTTCTTTTTTCAGCATTTATAAAACGAGACCGAAGCGAGAGATGTTCATGACTATATTTATCCTTTTTAATCCAAAATTATCGGTTCGATAAAAAAAAAAAAAAAAAAAAGGGGAGTATTAGAAAATATGGATACTTTTATACCTATATTGTTGTAACTAATTCTTAGTTAACAAAATGTTAGGAGCTTTCATTTATCTCTTTATTTTTTTAATTGATATTATATTGATAATAACTAAAATGCATTCACATACGTATATAAAGTCCCAAATAAACAATAAAATCTAGTGTTTAAAATAAAGTAAAAGAATCATATATATATATAAAAAAAAGTAAAAGGGCAATTTTATGTAGCAATTAAATCCTTCTAAAATATTTATATTAAATAGTTAAATAAAATAATTAGTAAAAGATGCTAGTTTATCAAAATGGAAAAGTCCTCAATAACCGGAGGAAGTATTAAAAGATCAAATCTTAATTGGTAAAATTAAAAAAAAAATGTCAAGTGTTGTTGAATAATTTCATTCTCGTATCTCAACTTAATTAAAGTTTATTAAGACCTGTTCACTATTCTGGAACCAAATAGCCTTAGAAAACACCTGACAAATACCATCATTAAAGTTTTTAAACAACACATAACGAAATTTATGCCATATTATATCTATATAACTTCTATTCCATAATTAGATGAGTGAAACTAGTAATATCAGATGCCAAATAGCATCTGATATTATGTGGATGCATTTGAGATCCGATGGTCACAACGCTAGACTATATTTTTTTACTGCGATTTATGCATTCTAACTCCCTTCCTCTCCATATAAGTTGAGATTCTCCAAAACGGAATGTTGTTTTTTTTTTTTTTTGGGCCGGGGGGGGGGGGGGGGGGGCGGGGTGTTGGGTGGGTGGGACCTCAAAACCTCAAAGATATATATAAAAAAAAATCAAAATACCTTGTATTTTTAACTTAAATCAAGCATCACCCATATATTTTTTTTATCACTCGCCTTCTATAAATTCATCAAAATAGACAATGCATCAATCCCATTAAATATGATACTAATAACCATTAAAATATAATGCTTCTGGTTTGAGGTCAAATTATGAGAATATGCTTACTAATCACATACTAAATTAGTAATTGTATTTACATTATAAATTTAGATGTGTTGGTTCATTTGATTAAAAAAAAATTTAAATTTTATATATTTGATCACTGCTTGTAATTAAATAAAATATGCGATCCTATTTTGATTGCAATAGTTTGCACAAAAAAGAAGATAATAAAATAAAAGCTTTTACTTACTTTTAATGATTACTTTACAAACTTAAATAAGATATATGTTTCTATTTTTAATGAGCACGACATTTTTCCCTCTCCAGCCTCATATTTTTTCACATTTTAATTTCAAAGGTTTGAAGTCTCTAGTATACAGAGTTTATGGGATAAGAATCAGGAGATAGTTTCTTATTCTACCTCAATTCTAGGATCGTCAACTCTCTTATCTCCATACGAGATGTGAAGGCAATATTTCTTGGTCATAATCATCTTAACAACTTTTATAACAACATTTAAGATATATAGTTTTATTACGATGAAGATTTTGATTATCATGCTTATGAAAGAGCTGGTTAATCTACGAAAGTAAGAGTAATTTCAATCTAGTTAAGAGAGAAAAAGACATTATTGGAAGTTGAGTCAATTAGGACTTAGAAGCAGCTAAATGATAAAAATCTGATCAAAATTGATGATCAAGTGCTTTGAAGTGGTTATGGTAGTGGTAGCGAAGATTTGAATTTTTAGGAGTACATTTAAGACCTATTTTTTTGTGTTCTATAAGTTTCCATTCCAAATATGATAATTTTTTCATTTTTAATTTTATAACAGTTACTAGAAAACTAGGAGGATACCAACTCATTTGATTCTACCCTCAATATGATATCAACTCGTTTGATTTTACCCTCAATAATATGATATATGATACATCCGGTAGTGGCACATCTTATTCAACATATGTGAGTTTAATTAATCAATCATTTGGATTGTCTCAAAAATTGATGGTATTTTTATATGTTGGTGATGGTTTGTTGAGAGTTGGTTTAGATTAAAAATGTTGATTGGATGTTATAAAAAGAGTTCATTAAGAAGGATGGTAATCTTTGTCTTTGAATCTATTTTTACTTAATATAATAATATATGGTTTGTTATGTGGTTGGTTGATATTGAAAATAATTTTATATATAATATAGAAATGAATAGTAGGTCAATAAATTTAATAGTTTAAAACTTAAACAAAAGAAAATGACTCATCCATTATTATCCTTCTTAGCTCAGATTACTTAGTACTATAACTTTTGAATAAGAATCATTAGCATCAGATTCTAAAGAAATTAATCTGTTGTCTATTTTAATGAATTTAGAAGGGATAAGTGATGAAAAAAAAAATGCAAGGGTGATGATTGATTTAAGTTAAAAATATAGGGTCTTGATGATTTTTTTAAAAAAAAATAAAAATACTACATTAACCTAAGGTCAAACCTTAATCAACCCTTATCCAAGCATACTAGGATTTGCTCTTGCTCGGTTTATTTTTTTAAATCCAATTCCATTACTTTTGGCTTAAATTCTAATAAGTCAAGTGCCAAACATGTTAAAGTAGACTTAAAATTGTCTGTAATTAAGCTATTTTACCAAATTTATTGCTTAATCAAATGTCACATACATTACTATATACCGACATTATAGGTAAAATAAAAAAAAAAATTCATCACAATTTAGTTTGTTTTGACCTATATTTTAGCTATTCAAGTTCAAGACAATTCAAGCAAATCATACTTGTCATAACCTATACCAATGCTCTCTCGCTCTCTCCTTCTAAATATCTTGCCAGAAAAATGAAACCAGATTCTTTTGGCGATCTTAAATTGCTCATCCTATGGACTGAAATTACTTTAGTAGTCATACTTCCAAGTTCCCAAGTCTTGAGCAGTATATCCTCAAAACTCCAAGATTAGGTAATTATAATATGGATAGGATTCCATCCATTTCATTTTTTTATTTAAAACTTAAAGGAAGACCACCGAGGAGAGTTTACAACATTGATCTTTTCTTACCCCCCCATGTTTCTTCAACTTTATGTAAAATTTACTTTTATTTATGTAATTTAATAGATATGCATCTTGTTCAATAAACATCTTTAGTTTTGCAAGAGTCCCTTTCTTTTGATAGCTTAATTTCTTTTTCTTCTTCTTTCCTTCTACTTCAAATTTAACTCCAAAAAATCTTTTAGAGATGGTTTCTTTCTTTAAGAAAACTAAAGAAAAAGAACACAAACAATATAGTGTATCCATGCACCGATCACACCTCTATACGAGTGAAGCCAAAAAAGATTTGAAAAGTATTTTAAATAAGGAACACCCAATAATATTAAAAGGTAAAGTAAATTAATGTCAAGCCTTACTTATACCTAGTTACTTTCCCTAATTTTTCAAATTTTTCACTAGGTTTTAATAGCATAACCACCAAGATTTCTCAGGGTGCAACGAAGATTTTTCCTAGAGGCCTCTAAATTAATTTTTCCTAGGGTGCAACAAGGCGCCAATACCCAGAGATGTCAAGATGGCAAATGAAGGATTAAAAAAAAAGGAGGTCGGTGCTCACTTTTTCCTTTCCCATCAGGGTTCTCCATTACAAGCATAGCAAAGATGCCTACATCACACAACAAAAGGAACTCTGCAGTCTCTCAAAAACCCAGCACGAATATATTTGCTGGAGGCTCGGAACCAGTTGTGGAACCTTAGGTTTTCTAACCAGTATAAAATGAAGCAGGAACCAAAATTGCTGGTGGCTCTGTATCTGAATCACATCGTAAGTTTCCATGAGGTGCTGGCAGCATCGATGTGCTGGAGGTTCAGTGTAGCTAAAAGCCCTTTCCAGTTTTCTCTGGGGCCACCAGACACTCGAAAGTCTACAAGTTTGTTCTGCTTCCTATAGTATTCTTCCAACAGCTTGCTCTGCCAAAGGATAATAGATGTTAGCGAGTTCCTTCACAATGTGTTCCACAACTGAGTTGCATACTTTTCTAACACAAACCACATATATTGCTTTGCTCGCCTGGACTAAAATACAAATTTAGAGTAATAATCATCCCAGACACAAGAAAGAAGACAACAGTAGAGGGAAGAATGCATAGGCATAGAAGATAAAGAAACAACAACATATCCAGTTCACTGTAATAAAAGAAAGAAAATAATATCATAACATGGCAGCAAACCTTTTGTTTTTGGGCACTAGGGAACTGCCATGCCAATATTTTACAAGTTGACAAGAACTGAACTGTTTTCCACTGCAACTCTAAAGGTCCCATTTGAATGCCAGAGAATTTTATCCAGCAATGACATGGCCAAAACATACAAGTTTGAAGAGAAATTATGCAGCAGGATGGAATATTTAACCATGATAGGAAACTCTGGTCATAGCTATTTGTGCAAGGAAAATCACCTTTTTAAAAAGAATCCAATATCCTTATCTTTTGGGACTTTATGATCTGCAAACTACCAATTTCCCTCAGTCCTTCCCTAGCATGTTTGCTTCTCTCCCTTATATATTTGGTTGATTTTTGGGGGCGTGGGGTGTTGGTATTTGAACAAAACAAGGGAACTATTTCATCATTGCATTCCTAAATGGGGCTACAGGTTGAAGTTGAAGAATAGAATGGATAACATGGCAGCCTGATGGGGCACAGCACACCTTCTTTGGGTGATGAGTCACCTCAGATCAGAACAAACCTTTGAGGAAGCAAGAAGGAGCTAAAAAGCAAGGTATCACCTGATGGCAAGTAGAAGGCAGATGGATTTCCGGTGCTTAAAAATTTTGCAATACAAAAAAAAAAAAAAAAAAAAAAAAAAACAGACTGCTTCAATGGCTTGGAAATATAAAGAAAAGAATAACATGATGATTCAGTAGTTCATCCAGACCCTTGCTTGCAGGGGTTAGTCATCAACCTTATTGGAGTTAGGCATATACACCCTCGGAGTCTGACAGAATCAACATTAGACCACATTAAAACACCAATACACAATCTAAATTCAATATCAGACTTTATTATTCCAAGTCAAGAAGTACATGTGGTATTTATAGGCTCTAGTGTCCCGTACAGGCTACAGTACAAAGGACTCATGGGTTATCCTTAGAACTCAACAAGAAGAGCAGAAGATACAACTAAGATCCACATTTAAAACTAACCAATTTCAAAATAAAGACAATCAGATGAAACAAAACTACCATAGGTTGATTGGACACAACTTGGAACACTAAGAATCGATTACTTGTTAAATCAAGCATCCAAGGGCAAGTTTTAAATACTGGCAGGAAAGCATGGTGGGAAGGCAAAGTGTCCCACCATCTCAAGTGTTGGGATAAGATGAGTCAGGAAATGGACCAAGATGTGATAGGGGCACTATCTCAAGTATTGTGATGCAAGGCACCCTAGTCCACAAGAAAACTAGGACAGCCCCATCTCACCATATTTAAAACCATGTTCAAGGATGCATTATAATGCAACAAGGCCTGCCACACTCCTTTAGGTGAACATCCAAGCGATTCATGATCCCCTCCCTGATGGAATCTAGCATGAATCTTGTAGCTGGTTTCATATCATAGAAAGGTTTTAAATTCCATGGGACAAGAGCATCTTAATTTCTCCATAAAATGGAATGCCCCACATCTTGCCTATTCTCCATGAAATGGGAGTTACCACATCCCACCTAGTTTTAATGGCTATTCCTATTGAGCATCCCATGACTTACTTGGGATACTCTTTTTCACATTTCTTAAGTTTTTTCTTCATTTATCTAGGAATTTTTACTGATTTATTTGTTTTTAACCATATTTGAACTTCAAAAATAATATATTTAAGATATATTGGCCTTGTGTACTATATTGAGGTCAAAAGCTATGTAAATGGAAATATAATTATCTAAAAACGACCTAATAAACCATATTTCAATATTATAGAAAATGGATTTGTGAGTTCAGATAAAAATATCAAACTCACTACTAAACCTAATATGGAATATTCATCTATGGCACTAATATACATTTAGGTCTTCTTCATAAACAAATCTTTGAATATGATGCCAGCCTAGATAATGAGCCCATCCATGTAACTTATGTTGTATTTGGTACTGTCCAAGATAACACTCCTCATAGCATGTCGAGTAAGAGCCTGGCCATCCTTGTTAAGCATAATGAAAGGCAGTGCCACATCGTTGCTCTGGAACGTATCCATGTAAAGATGGATACTATGCACGAGTGTACACCTCGAGATATGATGGCAGAGGGTATAAATCTGAATTGTATGTACAAGGGAAAGGGCCACGATATACAATGGGTTTGATTTAAATAGTTTCAAAGAAATCCAATAGTGTGTTTTTAGGAAGGAATGCAGGCTCAAGTCTGCTGGCATACACAATGAATAAGGATAAAAGATGGTGATATAGCAAGGAGAGAATCGGAATAATGTGGTAACTAGATAATACAAGAACTAAGGAAAATGTTTTGATGGATCAGATGTCTTCACATTTCTTTTTCATTTCTTTCTGAGATTAGGAGGGGCTATTTCTCACCTCTCTACCCTTATTCCCCACTCCACCTCTTGAGGGCTACTCCAACTTGACCTCGTGCCCAAGTGGCAAGAGGTGGTATCATCCGAGCCAAAAGTTGGTGGTCAGGATTTAAAAATTGACAGTTAGCTTTAGGAGGATGGCGTGGAGCTCAGTAAGGTATGTAGTTTTTGGTAAACTGAAGCAATGGCAAGACCTACACAGTGAAGAAAAAGACTTTTTATTGTTTTTTCTTTAATTTTTTAAGTGATTGACCATGCATCATTTCTTTTAGAACATTTAGGGGTTCTAATTGTATTTCCTTTGAATAAAATTAAGCGAGGCCACATGATATACAAAGAGGGCCTACATATGTGCTATGGGAAGTGAATTCTACAAATTAATGAATGATTTTGTTCCTTGTCTCTGTTTTCTCTCTTTTCTTCTTCTTACAATTCCTTTCCGCTCTACCTTCAGGTTCGTCCAAGAATGAGAAATCATTCTCCATGAAAATCTCCAGTGTAAATCTGAAAGCATTTTTAGGTACCTACTCATATAATCGATCCATCGTAATTTTCATATTACTTATGGACAACCATTCGGTTCTAGTCTAGACCATAATGTATCTTTTAATCACACTTAAAATTTTTAAAGACATAGAGATGCTCTTTTACTAGTGATGTCATAGCCCATGTGTTAACCTTGGTTGTATCCTCCAATAATCTAAGGGAGCGTTTGGGATGAAACGATCCGCTTTGGATCACCTGAGATGGTTGTGGGATCACACCATTTAGTTGCACTGGAATAATCCTACATGGCGATGATTTAAGATCACTCTCACCTCATGGATCACCTCCCAAGTGGGTGTTCCTATCACCGTCCTCAAGGGTGGTAATCCAAGATTGCCCCCTTATGATGATCTTGGATTAAAATCTATAAACCAAAATACTCCTTATTTATAATAAGAGGTAGGCTTGACTACATTTGAATGTAATCAAGCCTATATTCGGTCACCCTCCACCCTTAGATTCACACGGTTCACGTATTCCAAAGATGAAAAAAGTGAAAAAGTTGAGTAGCTTCGAGATTCGTATAAATCCAAGGGTGGGAAAGGTGATCGGATACTGAACTTGGCTACATTTGAACGTAGCTACATTTAAATATAGCCAAGTCTACCTCTTTATAATAAATATATTATAATAGCAATAATTTATATGTAACATGATATATATATAATTAATATATTATATTATTATATTTTTATATTATCATATTATTATACTACAATATAATATAATGCACTATGTTATATTATTGTATAATATTATATATTATATTATAATATTATAATATAACATCAATATAATAATATTAAATTATATTATATTAGAAATCTTTTATTTATAATAAACTATATAAGATATAATATATGATATTATTATATTATATTATATTGCATATGTTATAATAATATAATATTGAATTCTTATAGCATACCAAACATGATGATTATAATATTACTAGTAATCCTTGATCACTATGATATATCATACCAAATATCTTTGATCACTAGATATCAGAACACCATAGGATTAGAATCACTAATGATCTAAGATTACCAAGGTGATTCTAAAATGGTCATCAAACGCACCCTAAGTCATCAAGAGGCATTGAAAGTAGTGCCACACGCTATGTTAGGGGCAATTGAAACAAACATTTTCCTAATATCAATGTTGTGCAGCATGAGTTAATGTGGCTTGTACTTTCTTTATATTGGTGTTCGCTCTAAAAGAATTGAATGTTGTACACATGCTCTGTGATGAGGCAGTCCAAAATAAAGAACAATAGCAAACTTCCCAAGCATTCTTTTGGATAAGAGGATGTTCAGTGTCTTTCATTAGTTCTATGTTTCAGTTCTCCCATAAGGAGATGAGGTGCTGTTGGGCATATCCTAGCAATTTCTTGCTAATTATGAGACAAGGTGATTGGCTTTGGATAAGCATCCTCCACTAAATTACCTTACTTCTAAAATTCAAGAAAACTTAAAATCAATGAGAGAAGCACAGTTATACCTAAAATGATATGTTAATATTGCCTCCTACACAAAAAAAAAAAAAAAAAAAAGAAGCATGACAAGTTTTAGAAATTTAGTGCCAATTTATCATAATTTAAGAACTTGAGCTCAGATTGATAAACATTAGACTTAACAGACTTGTTTGTACAGGTTAGGAACTAAATTCAATTGCATCATAGAAAGATATTCCACGTCAGAAATTTCACCACTAGAACCACCTCATACCATATTTGCACAAGCAAACCATCATTTCTAACAATGTGCCAAAAAGAATTCGAACAAAGATAACGCTCTACATCAACAACAAAAATCAAAATAACGAAAGCGACTATAATCACCAGGTTACTATGTTGCTTAGTTCCCACCAATTCAAAAGAATATCATCTATCCGAAAATTATATTTTTTTAAGAAAAACATAGGACTTATTATGAAGATAACAAGGAATACCTGCTCAGAATAGATACGGAATTTTTCCACACGGGAATCTGCCACATCTTTTGCCATAAATGTTTCCCTCCAAGCATGACCATTAGGAGTTGCCAAGCATGGATTAAGGCTAGCAGATTCTGAATTGCCAGCATCAAAGGACTGCCCACAATTCGAACAAATGTCACTTCCAAAGTGTTTCTTCACTAAACAATCTTTCACACATTTGAAATTCACAACCAGGTCAATATCCGTTATCTGATCAAGGATTTCCTGAAATAGATATTGGAAACAAGAATGTGGCATCATACATCCAAGATCGAGACCAATAAAATAGATATCATCAATATAAACTCATACATGAAAAGATTGCTCTTGAAAATATGAGAGCATATTAATATCCATCTTACCATATAATTTAAATATGTCAGCAAGAAAATGCAGTCAATTTAAGAAGAGAATTACATGACTTAAGAATTAAGTAATGAACTCTGGTGATGAAAAAAATACATTTAAGAATTCGCTTCCATCTCAGATGGTTGACCATCAGAATATTCACCTAGGACATGTATGAATAGACCAAGTGGTCATTCAACATTTTACATGCAAAGACTTAAAAAATCTCTCTCATGAAACATGAAATGACTAGAGCGTCACAAGGAAGGTTGTACTCACAGCTTGAATTCGAGTCCTTGGGATCCCATCAAGAATGAATCCCATTTCACCTCTCTGATATCCTTCCTCCAGCCGTTTAGACAACAGCCCAAATATTATATCCTCCGGAACAAGCTTCCCTTCATTTACAGCATTCGCGATCTAAAGAAACCAAAACAGAACATGAGAATATGCACAGAGAGAGATCTAATCAGCAGACCATGTATCCAAATATAAATCAAGAAAGAATAAGATAACTCCATAGCAACGGCACCTGATTATAAACCAAATACATCAAGGTTAGAACAATATTAGGCTGCTATTTCCTCTTCTCTGCAAGAAGAAGAAGATTTCTATTTCATATCCAAGAAATATATTTCAAGAAAGAGGGGGAGTTATATCCAGAAAATTAATATAAGACCGCCAGAGGACCCAAAAATATAAAAAATGGTCAGCGCAAATCCTGGATTTGCTGCACTCCATACATGCCCTCTCACGCGTAACGCGGTTTACAATTTTGACGAAAATATTCTTCGAAGCCGCACGCCCACCACTGCCCCTTCGATCCTCCACCATAAATTTTATCCCAAAAAAAAAAAAGGAACGAAAGAAAAAGGGAAATTTTAGCAACAAAAAAAACGAAAAAAAAAGGGGAATATTCCAGAGGAATGGACACCACAAGAAATTCGACGAAAGAAAAGAGGGGAAAAATAAAACCATTTCAAAAACCTAACACGATCGACACCAAGATATTGGGGAAAATAGTTTGAAGCCATCCATTTAATGCCATCGCAGATCCAGAAAGATGTAAAAAAAAAATTTATTTGTCTTCTAACATTTCAGAAGGGCAAAAAAATAAAAATAAAAATAAAAGGGGAAATACGACTGATTTCAATAAAAGAATAGCCAAAAATCTCTTTACGGCGAGAGGAAAGGGGAAGGCAAAGAGAATAAAGAAGGGGAAGAAGGGAGAGGAGACGAGAGAGGACCTTCTTGTAGAGGGCGGATCTGGGGTCGAGTTCCTGGCGAACGAGGGTGCCCATAGAGATGTGGGGCACCGCAAGGAGCTCGGCGATGCGCGTGGCGTACACGTGCTTCTGAGCCCCGGGGCTCCCCATGAACACCCACCGCACACCCCTCCCCTCCCTCTCCCCCCACGCGTCCTTCGCCGCCTCCGCCGCCCCCCGCAGACCGTTCCCGTACTTCTCCTCCCACTCGCTCTCGTAATCCACCGCGGCGGCGGCAGCGGCAACGAAGGCCCGGCGTGGCTGCAGGGACCGGTAGAGCCGGCGAGCTAGCGATCGGGCAGCCGACCTTGCGTGGCAGATTCCGGCGGCCATGGCTGACGGCTGAGGGCTTTCGATGCCTTCTGGATGCTCTCCGCTTCCCTTGGACGAGGGATGATGCGTTGGGAGAAGGCTTTTTGAGGCAGCCGTAAGGGAGGGAGGCCTGGGGTTTTGGAGGAATTAAAGCAGAGGGTGCGCCCCACGCGCCCGGCACGAAAATGCCACTGTTCGATTAGGGTTTGGAGACTTGGGAGTGTCCGACGTGGCATTTTCGGCTCGCACCTCCGAGCGTTTCCGTCGAAACGGGTCGGTTCACTAAATATATTCCATCACAGATATTAATTATTTTAATTGGCTTAGAACTTCACTGTGGTATATCCTCCAATAAATCTTTAAAAGTATAAAAATTACGTATGAATGTTTGAGTGAAAAGATGGATCCGAAGCGTTGGATGCTTGGAGGATCTAGCAAGTCTTTTTTTTTTTTTTTTTAATACAAATTAGATAAGAAATTAAAAATAGAAAGGTATGTTGGTCAGAATTGCTGGATAAATTAGTAATGATGATAGAAGAGTAAATAAATTCTCATAAATATTAATATTTATAAACTTTCTATATGCAAAGCTCTTCATTTGTTATCTAGACATTTGTATTAATACAATTTTAATTATTTTGCTTTGCTTGAAATTTTGCTATAGTATATCCTCTAAATTAATCTCCAAATAGATTTTAAAGAATGCAAAAAATTGGGATTGTGTGGTTGAATGAAGAGAGCGATATGAGTTGTCGATATTTCATTTGTTCGGTAAAACATATGATGTGTCACATGAATGATCAAATGATAGATTATATGTTAACATAGAAATTTTTATGATAACTGAAAATAAATGGCCGAGCAAAGAGATAAATTTAAAATGTTTCACTTCTCTATTGAAATATCAAAAACATTATATAAGACTACAAGTTAGATGCTTGGGAGATCAGGTCATCGCTACTATACGAAGCACCAATGACTAATTTTCATTCATTTTAAATAAAGAATTAAGAATAAGATGGTACATTCACATGGATAAGCTTTTTTTTTTATGCAAATAATTGGGTGATAAAAATTTTAGAAGTACTTATTAACAACGATGAAAGTTATATAAAAGTAACACTACTAATTATTTCATTTGATTTTTAATTTATATTACAAAATTATATCTTAATATAATTAGTATAAAAGTAATATATAATAAAAATTTAACTATCTAAGTCTTCTATTTATTATATCTTCTTATATTGTTATATTATATTTGATGAACAATGAGTAAAAGAGAAAAATTATAAGTTACTTAAGATGTCGGGCTCCTTTCCGACGGCATGATTTCTTATGAAAATTGGGTAGAGATCTACTAGTCTTTATGCTAAGTACCATAAAGCCCAAGCGATCCCTATCCAATTGCCATAAGTTACATGCACAAAAATACTGAACCTGCTAAAAACTTTGACATGCTCAATTCATTCATACTATTCATAAGATCACATCACAATTTACTTCACCTTGCTCACATAAAATAAGATTTCCACACTATTCTTCACATGATTCTAGGCAATATAACTTTCATCACTATGCTGCTATAAAGAACATATTCACAAATTCATTTTACAACAAAAGTCATTTCTCATAACCACTCCAAGTCCAAAATACATCATAGGGTTACAGTCATACACATCCATCCATATCCATTTTAAATACATATACAATCTAAGTAACATAAGTCCATGACATCAATCAATTTATCCACATCTAGCAGCCTATATCAAAATTAGGCATCCAAGAGCCAACTTGCTATCTCTGATATGAAAATCCAAAAATTTCAACAATAGAAGGATGAGACCTAAGTCCCAATGATTGGATAGCCATCTAACAATGGGGAAAATTGAGAACCACATTTTAAAATCAATAAATATACTGATACAACATATCACAATAGATATAGAAATCTTTTCAAATGAGATCAGAAAACTCATAAGTTAGCTTATGCTTCCAATAATATAATTTCAGTAAGATAATGCCACTTTTACAAAATCTCATGATGCTGGGCTGTGTGTGCTACCACTAAAGTACATCCCTACAGTCACCCTCTTGCAGGTGTACTTTCAGTGGGTGAGTGTACTGAGCGCCGAGGATCCCCGCACAACATGACACCCCTCACATGTGCGGTTCACCCCAGGTGTGAGCTTGCCCCTTTTCCCTGAGCCTCTTACTTGCTCTCTCCATGGGTCTCCTACTTGCCCTCTCCATGGGCCTATATCTTTGAGCCCCCTCGGGCTATATAGTAACCTATCTCTTAACCGAGCTGTGATTCTTGCCCCACTGGGCTGCTTACAATCTACCCCATTGGACTGATCTAGCTTGTACTCCCTTTGGCCTCGGGATCATAGTACAATCGAATCGCAAGGAGGTGCCGGCTATAATAGTGTGTGCAATGCTTATGTTATGGCATAATTTACAGGGTGATCAGCCCCATAAATAGCCCAATGCTCTTTATGTTGTATGCTGTAGATATACTCAAATATAAGTTTATACTCCAATATATAATCAGCTATACTTTCTTTGAAACATTCATATTCATGCATGCCCATGCATCACTTTGAAACATAAATCTGGAAAGTAAATTTCATGCTTTATTGAAACATATGTTTTTATCCAAATAATACTTTTCATGAAACTCTGTACTTTGCTTTGAAATATGCTCTAGCCCATGTTTCCTTTTCTTTTCTTAACTCATGCTTTGCTAAAACTCTTGCTTTTCTGTAATTCATGCTTTGCTTTGGAAACATGCTGTAAACCCATGCTTGTTCTTAAACTCATGCTTTGCTTTAGAATATGCTTTAAACCCATGCTTGTTCTTAAACTCATGCTTTGCTTTAAAACATGCTTTAAATCCATGCTTGTTCTTAAACTCATGTTTTCCTTTAAAACATGCTTTAAAATAAGATACATCATAACTGGTTCTTATTTCCCATATTTAACTATTTGAGATACTATAATTAACATAACATACTCTTATTTGTAGCAAAATATCATCATGCTATCATAAAACATTTCTCAAAGCTAGATGAGAAACCCACTCACTTTAGCTGTTAATACACGGCTATGGCTGCTATTTTCCTTGTTCTGGCTCCTTTGAACCAATTTCTTGGCCTAAATCATCATACATACATTATTAGGGTCACAAGCACCAAGGGTTTTATGAAACTATGCATACATGCTCTATGCCTTAATATCTTAGCATAATACTCTTCAATCCCCAACATACTTAAGGATTCACAATATACACATGCTATCACCTCATTTACCTCTAAATCATAAGATTTTAACATCATTCTCTAGCTTAGGAAAGTTTAGACTTACCTTAGAAAAGATGGCTAAACCACTAAGTCTTCTTCCCTTCCTTCTCTTCCTCTTCTTCTCTTCTCCTTCTCTTCTTCTTTTCTTTTTCTTCTTCTCTTCTTCTTCTCCATAGCCGGAACCCTCTCCTCTTTCTCTCTTTTCTCTCCCTTTTCTTTCTCTTTTTCTCTCTTTTCACACGCCGCTTAAGGGTTAAGGAAGAATGGGTCGCTTTAAATGCTCT
Source organism: Metroxylon sagu (assembly GCA_017589505.3). Classification (NCBI taxonomy): domain Eukaryota; kingdom Viridiplantae; phylum Streptophyta; class Magnoliopsida; order Arecales; family Arecaceae; genus Metroxylon; species Metroxylon sagu. Next base: position 435,906 of record JACVBY030000647.1, on the reverse strand, counting down.
TAAAAATTTCTATTTTACCCCTCTCTACTCTTAAGTTACGCTTTTAAAAGTTCACATGGCTCACTTCTTCATCAAGTATTTTTGACCCTTCAATTTTCTTTCTTACCTTGCCCTTGATCAAATCCTCAAATGACTTTTTACCAAATTCTACTTATGCTCCTAGTTAAATTTTCATTAATGCCCCTGGCTAAATTTCGTTAGATGAATAACAGGGGTTATCCAATCAGCATGGATGCTAACTAATGAGAGTGAAATTAGCCTCAAACTAATTTCATAGAAGATTTTTGCCCATGTAAAACCGCAGTTAAGCGTGCTTGGGTGAGAGCGATGAGTGACCCCTAGGAAGTCCTTAATTAAGAGTGAAATTGGTTTGAATTTCATAGAAGATTTTTGCCCATCTAAAACCGCAGTTAAGCGTGCTTGGGTGAGAGCGATGGGTGACCTCTAGGAAGTCCTTAATTAAGAGTGAAATTGGTTTTAAATTGGTTTAAAACCAATTTCACAGATAAAATTCCCACGGTAGTCAACTAAGTAGTGGGTTACTGTGGCTAAAATTTCTTCCAAACCACTTTTACAAAGAAATTTCCTAAAGTAGTTGACTATTTAGTCGACTACTTTGAGCAGAATTGTTTCCAGGCTCATTTTACAGAACAATTTCTCCCAGGCCTTTTTACAGTGAGCTTCAGGGAGTTAGCTGACTAAATAGTCACCTAACTTTCCCTGTTAACTGACCAAAAATCAAGCAGTCGGCCAACATTCAAAGTTAGCTGACTAAATAGTCAGCTAACTTCCAATTTTGGGTGACTAACAACTCAAGAAATCAGCTATCTTTCCCAATTAGTTGATTTATGAGTTAACTAACATCATAAAACCTTTCCAAAAGCCATTCTAATGCATTCCAACTTCTAAAATCTTCATTCTAACTTCTCCCAAGAATCAAAAACAACTAGCAAACATTGAAATCATCACAAAAACTTCGATTTTTAAGCCCAAATAAGTGACTTTATTAATTTTTGGAAGGATCATGGGAGAAAACTCAAAATAACCTCCAAATTTCAGCTTTCACATATTTTTAAGATTTCCACTCAATCATTCACACAAGAAGGCTAAACTAACAATAAAAATATGCTTAAAATAAAATTATAAGACTTCCAAGTTCAGGATATTACATAAGACATGGGTTATTGCTAGTATGTCTCTAAAATTGATCCTCAGTGCATACCTATACTAATGACAAATATTAGTTATTTTGGTTGGCTTAGTATTTCATGGAATATCCTCAAGTTGTTTTCTAAACAAATCTTAAAAGCATAATAGCTAGAAATAGATAGTCAAATGAAGAGAGAGATATTGGACGTTAACATTTCATTTCTTTAGCAAAGCGCTCAATGCATCCACAAGCAATCTAATAATAAATTGCACATTAGTAGCATAAAAACTTTTGTAGCGACTGAGAATGGATGGTCAAGTGAAGGGAGGAATTTGAAACATAATATTTTACTTCTCCAAAGAAGCACTTGATGCATCACATGAGACCACAAACTTGATGTTTGAGAGACCAAGCCATTATCAGTACATGAAACATCAATTAGCAAGCCTTGGCTAAGATTAAAAATAAGATGGTATATTCGCATAGAAAAGTGTATCTTTTCTAGCATGTCACACGTAACAATTTATACATTATTAATTTAACAAAACATTTATAGAGAAACCTTCAAAATTGGAAACATAGAAATAATTTTGTATGCAGTCTTAATAAAACAATAAGCAAAATCAAAATAAGAAATTAGATAGAAACTTGGTTTAAACATTACAACACCAATCATTATTCCTTTAAAAATTTGAAATAAAACTCATCAACTAAATATAAATAAGAAAATGAAAACCAAATCAACAATCAAGTATAGGTGAGTTATTAATCAAGTTGAGTGTATACAACATCCAACTCAAATCCAAACATCGTAGAGTCTTGGATTAGTTAAAAGTTGTAATTGTATCCCTTAACTTCTCTTTGTGGAGGATGTCCTTAGGTGCTTCACTAATGTCATGCTAGCACTGCTCAAAAACCTACTCCATTATGATGTTAATATTATAATTATATACTAAAAGAGGTATTGAGATCGATAGAAGGGTTACATAGATGCAATTCAAAATTATTCAAGCAATTAATTATAAAATATCATGTCACAAGAATAGTGGTAGGTGAACGATCGACCATGTTAAATATTACCGTCGTCCAACTCAAATATGGATATTTTAAGATCTTAGATTATCTAAAATATTTTTATTTTTTTAGACTCATTTTATGTATGTTAAGAGCAGTTCTTTATCCAACGCTCACTAAATTCAGCTTGAGTAAGAATTATGCCTAACTCTAGTAGGTATCAGTATTTTAGGATCTCAATTTCTTTCATATTTTTAAATTACATAATTTTAAAACACAATCAATCAATTATATTAAAAGTATAGAGGACATAAAAATAAAATAGTTGATGAAAAAGATGTAATTACAAGTTGTAAAAGTTAGACGTCAGATTACGAGGAATTCTACAATAAAGAAATATAAAAAAATATTTAACAAATAATTCCATCAAAAATAAAATAAAATAAAAATATCCATGCCATTCTATAATATTTTTCTACTTTGTCATTTCAATTTTATGTTTCAATTTAGAATACTTGATTTTATTTATGGGTTGTTTTTATATTAAAACAAAGTTTCTAATTGTTTTATAGAATATTGATTCAATGATTTTCTGATAGTATGCATATATTTCATGGCATGCACTCTACTTAAAAAAAGGGCATTAAATCAAAACAATCTATATCCTTATGAAAATTGAGAATTTTTATTGACTTGCTAAAAAGATGTTCTATGCATTTTAGAAGTTTATAAATTAATAAATAAATTCTTGTAAACATTGATATTTAAAAAATATTGGTTAATTGTAAGCACTTTTGGTCTATCCAATTCAACTCCTAGGCCTTTGATTTCCTATTCACTAACCCTACTTTAAATGATATGCATTGTTCCCAATCGCTTCTGATTTAAGTTATGCGGCCGAATGGAAAGAAAGAAATGATGCGATGATCCAAGATATGCTATGCATCAAGAAAGTGAATTCATTCATTTTATGGAAGTAAAGTGCATTAAGGTCTCGAGTATCCAAGGTAAGTAGCAATCTCATCTTAGTGATCATTCCGAATCCTCCTATTTCCTCATAACCCACTCAATTAGGATTTCTCAAAATAAATTTTGATAGTTTAATTCATTAAAATAGCATAAGAGCTGATTTTGTTATTCAAAATTAGTTTAGTAAGCCTCTGTTAGTAACTAGATTTCCTTTTTATCATGTGCGTACTAAATAAAGAACTTATGGCATCTTAGAAGGGCATCTAAACCATCTATGAAAGGCTTCATTATGATGGCTATATTATTGAAGGTGATTTTACTACAGTTATAATTTAATACCAAATGCTCTCATCCTGCTCTTCAGAGGCTAGTCAATTTTCTACTAAACTTATATTTAGTCTGTTGTTACCATGTGTCTATAATCTAATACCAAATACTCTCATCCTGCTCTTCAGAGGCTATTCAATTTTCTACTAAACTTATATTTAATATGTTGTTACCATATGTCTATAAAGTAAATGAGGTGGCAATTTTCATAGCAAATGCATTAGCTGTTGAGGAGCATCTTCAGAGTTGAAGCCAAGGGTGTTGCATTCTTAAACCATGAAAGGCCTTTCGTTATTAGGAAAAAAAAGAAGAAAAAAATGATCATTTAATAACATTTAAGAGTGGATTAATTTTTTTTAAATATATTAATTTTTATTAAAGTCCCTTTCTTTGGTAGGAAAGTTAGTTACCTACTTTCCTATATTCTTTTTTTTTAAAAAAAAAAAAAGAAGAAAGGAGTTTGCTTAGTAAAATTATATTTCCATGAATGATGAATTTTTTTCCACCTTAGAAATAGGAAGGTGACTTTCTCGTCATGTGCAAAGTTATCCATAATTTTAATATGTATATATTCTTGATATAATTTTATAAAAAAAAATACCGACATAAGGACCTTCAATCTTCTATCCTCGTAAAGCTCTCTTGATGCCATAATTAATAAAACATAAAAATATAACATTATAATAAATTTAATTATAAATTCGTATTACATATAAAATTTAATGCAATTAATATATTATTATTATTATTATTATTATTATTATTATTATAACTATTGTTAGCCATTTTCCTATAAAATTGTATTGCCTAAGAACATTGGAAAAAAAGCCGTAAAAGTATAAATAAAAACTACTTTTTAGAAAGTCAAATGCAAAAGCACATGGGAAAATTTTCCATTTTCACTTTTTCACTTAACTTTCTTAGAGACACACACACATATACAAAAAAGGAAACTTTAATTTCCCATCAAATAGTTTTTTAAAAAAAATTCTTAAGAAACTATACTTTTTTAGGAAAATATGATAGCCAATGGCAAATGGGGGCATAAGAGAGAAGAAAGATCATCATGGTAGGATTGAAAGGTGATATTAAGAAAATGTTTCATCATATAAGATAGGTTAATAGTTTGAGATCTTTATACTAAGGACCTGTTTGGCATATCATTTACTTTTGCATTTGTGTTGCATTGCATTACATTAGATATACAATGTTTCATTTTGTTGAATAAAAGTATTTGATTATTGTCTAGTATTTAGTCTAATGCAACATTGATATGTGTATAAATTTTAAACAAAACTATCTAAATTAAGAAAAAAAGTTCAAAAGAAATAGAAAATCTCATGAGATCTAGCTACTTTCCTTGATGCATGCAAATTTTATTATTATTGGCATCCCACCTAACGAGATGCAATTTTAGAGTTGCAGTGTGGTGGGATTTTTGATCTCCAAATGGGTGGATCATATTGAGACTACCAATGCAAATGAGGACCCAAACAGTCCTTATATGCAAGAAAAGAAAAAAGAAATAATAAATATCCAAAAATAAGATAGTGAAATTTTTTAAAAAAATGCTATCCATTTTAGAGATAAATTATTAAAGGAGAAAAAAATGAAATTTAAGAATTGAACCAAAACATGAGAATAAATATTAACTATATTAAAAAGGTGGCTAAAGATATTTTAGGAGAGAGAAAGAGGAAACAAAGTATACATATAAAGAAAGTTAGTGGTAAAATAATGAGATGGAGGAGATAAATAAAATAAAACTAGTTTACTTAAAACAATGACAACAAAGAAAATGTGACAATTTTTTTGAAAAAATATAAGAAAGCTAAGAATGATAAAAGAATGGTAGTAAGGCTAAATAAATAATGCATAGTAATTTATATATAATGGATTGGGTTCAAAAAAATAGGTAAAAATGAAATTCACAAAATAGCTAAAGCTAGAGAAAAAATTAAAATTTTGATCAAGTTACAAGTGAGGATGATAGGATACTAGTGAAAGATGAAGAAATTAAAGAAGATCAAGGTATTATTTTTTATTAAATAAGATTTTTGCTAAAGAAATTTGTGTGTAAAAAATTCATATTGGTTGTTCTTCATTGCAAGATGTAGGCATGACTCACCTTGCTTGGTTAGAAGCTGAGAAGATTCATGGCAAGTGAAGAGGATCTTGTGGAGCATCTCGACACGGCCATTGATGGCAACTAAGTGGAGGAGAGTCATCTTGTCTTCATCCACGGCATTGCAGAGGCCCATGTCGATCCTTAGAAATTCTTGGATGATCTCCAAGTGGCCCTTATTCATGGCTAAGTGAATGGGAAAGCACCCTCACCCATCTCTCTTCCAAACAAAATCTAGCCAAGCTCTTAATATTTCTCTAAAGATCTTTATCATACCATTTAAACATATGGTCAAGTTGTAATTGATACAATAATGCCAAAAATAACATATCAAATTTATATTAACCTAAGTGGCTATCCATTACTACGACGTGTAAAGAAGTAGATGAGCCATCATCCTTAGAGACTAGCAACCATAGCACATCCAAGAGAAGTTTGGCCATAAGTAAGTGGCTTCGGCTATAGGCAACTACGAGCGCACTTTGGTTATCGTGATCAAGCGTATAAGTAAAGTTTGGGTCAACATCCAATAAGGCTTTGAACACTTCGGGTGGCCCTCATGGTAGGAAGCATAGAACTATTGAGTTTCTTGTGCATGCCTAAGAGTGCAGTGGAAGCGAATAGATTTTATAAATTTCTTAATGAGATCTATTTATATGAAACCCTTAATAGCCAAGATCCCCTTAATGGTAACAATCAAATGAATAAATAATAAATGTAGGATAAAAAGAGTACCTATAACATTAAATCCAATATGTTGAAATATCCAAAAGGTGCCTAAGTGTTCACCCTCCAACGTTGATCCACATAGGAACTGGGTTCAAGAGTGTAGCTCCTTCAAAACTTTGATCCTTGATGCTTAATCCTTCCAAAGGATTTGATTAGCTTGTTTCTTTCCCTTTTGATTTTCTTTCTCTTACAAAAAAACTCTTCAAAGCCTCTTGTCCTAAAGAAGACCTTCTTGTCCTGTTTAGGTATTGTCTTGAAGAAAACCTCCTTATCTTAGTTTAAGATAAGACAACCTCTTGTCCTGAACAAGACCTCCTTGTCTTGGTTTAGAACAAGATATATAAGAGAAATAAAATAAGAAAGAGAGAGAATTGATTTCTCTTCGGATCAATTCATATCATTTGAACCCCGGGATGCACTCCTATTTATAAGAGGTGGAGGGATGCATCACCGAAGGATGCATCCCATCCACATGCCTTATCATGATGGAGCGTGTCCCAAGGTAGCGCCTCATCATGATAAGGCACTAAGAGGAGGGGCGCATCTAAGAGAGCGGAAAGATGTATTCGCTCAAAAACTTATTCGCTATTAGCCTTTTCACGCTTATAACCTCTCTCCACACTTATTTCATAATAATCTAATGGTCCAGATTAAGACACCATCCAATGGTCCAGATTCAGGCACCAACTAATAGTCCAGATTCAGGCGACAACCAATGGTCTAGGTCCTTCATTCAAAGAGCCATCCAATGGTCAAGATCGAGCCGCTGACCAATGGTCCAGATTCATTATTCAAAGAGCCATCCAATGGTCCAAATAAAGCCAATTGAGTTTCAACTCTTGGCCAACCCACATTAAGTCATGATCTAATCATATTAGAATAACCTAATACAAGAATCAGATTCGAATCCAACTCGAATCAGGAGCTAGGGTTTACAACACGTGCTAGCATGTCTATCCTGCAAACATGATCTAATCCAATTAGGGTTTGCAATACGTGCTAGCATGTCTATCCTGCAAATATGATCTAATCCAATTAGACCCTTGATCAGTTTCTTTTGTGTGTGACCCATTGGGTTCCACATCTAGCCAGCAGTAGGTGTGGGTGCAAGTTGACCTATCATGATTAGAACATTTCTAATCCTTATAAGTCCAATCAGTACGATTCTAAACTTGACAATTAGAATCCTTTCTAATTGTTGGTCAAATTAAACTCTTTAATTCAATCAAACCTACAAGACAAGATTGACGTTTAGCAACGTATCATGTCTACCCGAAAGATATGGAATTTGGTGGATATACCAAACATACCCTTTAGTGGCAAGTTACCGTGCAATTTAATTCTTTAATCATACTGCATCCCGAATAAATATATGAGTATGGATCAATGTCAAACTCAATTACTTATTCATGTCTCTCTTAATCTTCTAATGATAATTCAATTAATGAAACATTAGAAACTCTTTCTCATTTTTCATTCTGCTTTGATCAAAGACTTCCTGAATCATCATAAGATTAGAGCAAATAGGATGTGGTCTTCTCTTACTAGAAGTGATTGATTCCTTATTGATCTACTCACAATCTTCATACACAATCCACCATATCCAAAATACCTCGTACACAACTTAATGTCGTGAATGAGTGTAAAACAAAATATGGATTTATGTGCATAAGATACAATGATGATCTCAGGTCTAAGGATCACTTGCACAATTCTCACTTAGAGAATCATCTTTTAACAAATAAGTAAGTATCCATAAGATGTTCTCTTAGTAAGTCAATTCAGTGAACTCATTCCTCTAATGAGCACCCACATCTTTATATTAGTGTCTCACACGAGTGATTGTGAGATCAATCACCCTCTGCATCGAGCATGCATAAGATGTGCCAGTCTTTCCGGTAACATTGATCCCTGACTCAATGTACCAACGATTGAAAATGTTTTAGATTAGGGTTTTAGGTCTCACTGGTATGATCTCATCATAGTCCTAAAATCATTGCCCTATTCTAAGGGGTTCATCATAATTATAAAAAGCAGCAAATGATGAAACATAATGCCTTTTATTTATAACAAAAATGTCATGTATATTATTTGAAAAAATAAAAGAAACCCTATCACAATAGTGAATGAGTCTGCTAGATTGTTCTTTGTATCTACTCATTCAATCTTAATGTCTTTCCTTTTGACAATCTCACGGACGAGGTGGAAGCGTCTTAGAATGTGCTTGGATCTATGATGAGACTTTGGTTCCTTTGCTTGTGCAACAACTCCAGTCTTATCACAATAAATTGGTACTGATTTAGCAATCTCAGGTACCACACCCAACTCTGTGATAAACTTCTTCATTCAGATAGCTTCCTTAGCTGCTTCCCTTACAGCAATGTACTCTGCCTTAGTAACTGAGTCAGCTACAGTCTGCTGCTTGGAACTCTTCCAGCTCACTACTCCACCATTCAGAGTAAAGACATAACCTGAAATGGACTTGCTATCATCTGGATCTGACTAAAAGCTAGAATTCGAATAACCTTTTAGTTTCAATTCTGATCCTCCATATACTAGAAAAACATCTTTAGTCCTTCTTAAGTACTTAAGAATGCTTTTCACTGTTTTCCAATGATCCTGCCCTGGATCAGCCTGAAACCTACTTGTTATGCCCAAGGCATAAGCAACGTCAGGCTTGGTACATAGCATAGTATACATTATCGACCCTACTACCGATGCATATGGAATAGTACTCATTCTATCCCTCTCTTCAGGTGTCTTATGAGACATCTTCTTAGAGAGATGTATGCCATGACCTATGGGTAAGTAACCTCTTTTACTCCCATCCATGCTGAATCTTTTCAGCACTTTATCTATGTACCTTGACTGGGATAAGCCTAGCATCCTTTTAGATCTATCTCTATAGATCTTTATACCCAATATATAGGATGCTTCACCCAAGTCTTTCATAGAAAACCTTTTCGATAGCCAAGTCTTAACCAACTGCAACATTGGAACATCATTTCCAATGAGAAGTATGTCATCTACATACAATACTAAGAAGACAATAGCACTCTTACTTGTCTTCTTATACACATAAGGTTTATCCACATTTTTGATAAAGCCAAATTCTTTGACTGTCATATCAAAATAGATGTTCTAACTCCTCGATGCTTGCTTTAATCCATAAATAGATTTCTTAAGCCTGCATATTTGATTTGTTCTCCCACTTGAAACAAATCCTTCTGGCTGAGTCATATAAACCTGTTTCTCAAGATGACCATTAAGGAATGCAGTATTGACATCCATCTGCCAGATTTCATAATCATAATATGCAGCTATTGCAAGCATAATTCGAATAGACTTGAACATAGCTACTGGTGAAAAAGTTTTATCATAGTCAATTCCTTGTTTTTGTCTGAAACCTGTTGCCACTAGCCTGGCCTTATATGTATCTACTTGGCCATCAGCTTCAATCTTTTTCTTATATACCCATTTGCAACCTATAGGGGTTACACCCTTAGGTGCATCAACCAAAGTCCATACTTGGTTGGTATACATAGAATCTATTTCGGATTTCATGGCCTTCAGCCATTTGTTAGAGTCCCTACTCATGACGGCTTCTGAATAGGTCAATGGATCATCGTTCTCAATGATGTGGGCTTCATCATTCTCTATGATAAACCCATATCTCTCAGGTGCTCTTCATACTCTATCTGACTTTCGGAGAGGAGATGTGTGTTGTGGTTGTACCTCATCTATGGGTACATTTGGTTGAGGAATATCATGTCTCAATTTGTAGGTCATGAACTTCTTTGAGTTCATTTCTTCTATCTTTGCCCTTTTCAAGGAAAAACTCTTTCTCCATGAAAATAGCATGCCTACCAACAAAAATTTTATGTTCAGTAGGATTATAGAAGATATATCCTATACTGTTTTTAGAATAACCTACAAATATACACCTATCTGATCTAGCACTTAGCTTATGTCCAAAATTTCTTTTAACATAAGCTTGACAGCCCCAAATCTTAAGATAGTTAAGATTTGGCTTCTTTCCTCTCCATATCTCATATGGAGTGTTAGGTACAGACTTAGAAGGTACCCTGTTCAAAATATATGCAGCAGTCTCTAGAGCAAATCCCCAAAAGGAAATAGGAAGATCTGTAAAACACATCATGGACCGTACCATATCTAATAGAGTACAATTTCTCCTTTGGATCGCCTGAAGGGACTCTCCTCCAGCATCGAACAGCTCAAAGTCACCTTTCTTCAAACTTCTAATTTTCTGCAGTCTATGCAATGACTTTCATATGTGAAAACCACAGCCAATATGCAGTACCCAAGAATTAAAATTTGAAGAACTTAATGACAAGTTGGTATGTAACACAAACATACCTTTTGATGCAACTCTTGCATTAGGCTTCACAGCTGCAAGAAAACTCTTCCAATTCCTTTTTCTAGTGACCTTTTTTTTTTTTGCCGCAGTGAAAACAGGTACTAGGTACAGAGATCTTCTTTCCTTTCTTTTTCTTGATGCTTCTTTTAGGATTCAGCCCCTTCTTGGAACCCTTACTGCCTGACTTTCTTTTAGAGCCCCCACCAACAAGAAGGATCGGACCCTTTTCCTTCTTGATGTGGGTTTCAGTTGTCTTCAACATATTTATCAGCTCAGGCAAGGGGGTATTCAGCTTGTTCATATGATAATTCATAACAAACTGAGAAAATGACTCAAGAAGTGATTGCAAGATCAAATCCTGACTGAGTTCACTATCCATAGCAAAACCCAATTGACTCAATCGAGTGATCAAGTCTATAACCATAAGAACATGGTCTTGTACGGATGTCCCTTCATTCATTCTAGCATGGAATAACTACTTAGATATCTCATATCTAGTAGTCCTACTTTGTTCTCCATATAATTCCTTCAAATTAAGAAGTATGGAGTGAGTGTCCATACTTTTATGTTGCCTTTGTAACTCGTTAGTCATAGAGGCCAGCATGATACACTTGATAGTCAAACTGTCATTTTTTCACATTCTGTGTGTGGCAACCTCCTCTTCAGTAGCATCATCCCCAGCTGACACTAAGTCAGCGGTTTCAAGTATATAGGAAAGTTTCTCTTGTGTGAGAACAATCTTAAGATTCCTCAACTAGTCTACATAATTTGGGCCGCTCAACTTGTTGGCATCTAAAATGCCTCTCAGTGATAGTGAAGAAGCCATTTAATACAGATTTAATTCTATATAAATAAAGAACAAAACTAACATAAGCAGACCAATCATGATGACATGTATACAATTAGACAAAGACTTTTATCTAATTGTTACTTCCACTATTTTATCGACTTATCATAGCCCCCTTTTATGATTAACGAGAAAAATACTGATTTTTCTTAATGGGGCTGAGATCCTAATTCCTTATAAAAGCCTTGTGGGTACACAACAAACCTTTATGAGTTTAGAGGTAGGAAACTCTTTCCAATTGCATCTCATGCAATTCTCAACTTTATCTTGTCCTCTAAAACATTCATAGCCTTGTGGGTACACAACAAACTATAATGTTTTAATTAAGTCAGACCCTTCATTTCCATACAATCATATTTGAATAATGCTGCCCTTGTGGGTACACAATAAAGCAACATATTAAAATATGTTGTAAGCATCTTTATGCACCAAGACAATATTATATCAGTCCCCATAGCCAGCCTTGTGGGTACACAACAAACTAGCATGGATCCTGACAAAATAATGTCTAGGCATGAAGGAAGGCTCAGAGTAGTGTTTCATAAACATTAAGCTTATCCATAAAAGAGAATCAAATAGTTGGGCATGTAAGCAGGTGGGAGGCTTCCCTTGCTCAGAGAGTAAGGTCCTAATTAAGTAACCACCTTGAGTGCTTTTCTAGACACCAACTTAGTCAATTGTTCTAGAATGGGTCAGCTCAAAGTATTTTTACACTGCAACTTAATATAATTTTATATGAGGGCTTTCTGGTCTCTTAGCACATTCCATATACTTTGCATTTCTTATGCAAGAAGCAAGCATATCAAGGAAAACATGCTTGATTATATCTTATATAAAATTCAGATCAAGATATCTGAATATATTATTGCTATCACATAACAACTTTCTATAGACATATATAGCATTTTAATAAACATGCTTCATATCTAATATTGCTATCATATAGCATTTTAATGAACATGCTTCATATCATGATATCTAATATTGCTATCACATAGCATTTATGGATCCTACAACATGCATGATCATTTGATTGCACCAGTAAAGGATGGCTCTGATACCACTGTTGGGTTTCTTGTGTATGCCTAAGAGTGTAGTGGAAGCGAATAGATTTCATAAATTTCTTAATAAGATCTATTTACATGAAACCCTTAATAGCCAAGATCTCCTTAATGGTAACAATCAAATGAATAAATAGTAAATATAGGATAAGAAGAGTACCTATAACGCTAAATCCAATATGTTGGAATATCCATAAGGTGCCCAAGTGTTCACCCTCCAACGTTAATCCACACAAAAACTGGGTTCAAGACTCTAACTCCTTCAAAACTTTGATCCTTGATGCTTAATCCTTCCAAAGGATTTGATTGGCTTGATTTCTTTCCTTTCTAATTTTCTGTCTTTTACAAAAAAACTCTTCAAAGCCTCTTGTCCTAAAGAAGACCTCCTTGTCCTGATTTAGGTATTGTCCTGAAGAAAACCTCCTTGTCTTAATTTAGGACAAGACAACCTCTTGTCCTGAAGAAGATCTCCTTATCTTAGTTTAGAACAAGACAGCCTTTTGTCCCGAAGAAGACCTCCTTATCTTGGTTTAGGACAAGACATATAAGAGAAATAAAATAAGAAAAGGAGGGAATTAATTTCCCTTCGGATGGATTCATATCATTTGAACCCTGGGATGCACTTCTATTTATAGGAAGCGGAGGGATGCATCACCGAGGGATGCATCCCATCCACACGCCTTTTCATGATGGGGCGTGTCCTAAGGGTAGCTCTTCATCATGATGAGGCACTAAGGGGAGGGGCGCATCTAAGAGAGCGAAAAGATGTATCCGCTCAAAAACTTATCTACCTTCTCACGCTTATAACCTCACCTCATAGTTATTTTATAATAATGGTCCAGATTAAGACACCTTCCAATGGTCCAGATTCAGGCACCTTCCAATGGTCCAGATTCAGGCACCAACTAATGATCCAGATTCAGGCGACAACTAATGGTCCAGGTCCTTCATTCAAGGAGCCATCCAATGGTCCAGATCGAGCCGCTGATCAATGGTCCAAATCCATTATTCAAAGAGCCATCCAATGGTCCAAATAAAGCTAATTGGGTTTTAGCTCTTGGCCAACCCACATTAGGTCATGATCTAATCATATTAGAATAACCTAATACAAGAATTAGATTCGAATCCTATTCGAATCAGGAGCTAGGGTTTGCAACACGTGCTAGCATGTCTATCCTGCAAACATGATCTAATCCAATTAGACCCTTGATCAGTTCCTTTTGTGTGTGACCCATTGGGTTCCACATCTAGCCAATAGTAGGTGTGGGTGCAAGTTGACCTATCATGATTAGAACATTTCTAATCCTTATAGGTCCAATCAGTACGATCCTAAACTTGACAATTAGAACCCTTTCTAATTGTTGATCAAATTAAACTCTTTAATTCAATCAAACCTACAAGACAAGATTGACGTCTAGCAACATATCATGTCTACCCGGAAGATATAGAATTTGATGGATATACCAAACATACCCTTCAGTGGCAAGTTACCATGCAATTCAATCCTTTAATCATACTGCATCCCGAATAAGTATATGAGTATGGATCAATGTCAAACTCAATTACTTATTTATGTCTCTCTTAATCTTCTAATGATAATTCAATTAATGAAACATTAGAAACTCTTTCTAATTTTTCATTCTGCTTTGATCAAAGACTTCCTGAATCATCATAAGATTAGAGCAAATAGGATGTGGTCTTCTCTTACTAGAAGTGATAGATTCCTTATTGATCTACTCACAATCTTCATACACAATCCACCATATCCAAAATACCTCGTACACAACTTAATGTCGTGAATGAGTGTAAACCAAAACATGGATTCATGTGCATAAGATACTATGGTGATCTCAGGTCTAAGGATCACTTGCACAACTTCCACTTAGAGAATCATCTTTTGATAAATAAGTAAGTATCCATAAGATGTTCTCTTGGTAGGTCACTTCAGTGAGCTAATTCCTCTAATGAGCACCCACATCTTTGTATTAGTGTCTCACATAAGTGATTGTGAGATCCATCACCCTCTGCATCGAGCATACATAAGATGTACCAATCTTTCCAGTAACATTGATCCCCGACTCAATGTACCAATGATTGAAAATGTTTTAGATTAGGGTTTTAGGGTTTTAGGTCTCACTGGTATGATCTCATTATAGCTCTAAAACTATTGCCCTAATCTATGAGGTTCATCATAATTATAAAAAGTAGCAAATGATGAAACATAATGCTTTTTATTTATAACCAAAATATTATATATATGATTTGAAAGAATAAAAGAAATCCTATCGCAATACAAATTGTGATTGGCTTTTAGGGCACAACTCTTTCAAGAACAATGCCTTTAAGTTGGCATTCTCCAATGTGACCGAATTAAGCCATAGTTTTATGAGCTTCAAGACCAACTCAATGTAGCCCATTCTTAAGGCAAGATGCACCTAGGTGTTGAGGGATTGAATCCTCTTTTATTCAAGGATGTGTTTGTCCACTCGAATGAGCTCGATGAGGGCTGCGATGTCTCCGATTAGTGATGCCTGGTAAAGCTTGCGATTCATGGGGGAAGAGAGCTAGGTTTCTTAATTTAGATGGCACTAGTACTGGTGTAATGGGGTTGGCTTACGAGTGCTACTTGGACTCAAAGAGAAGGGGTGGCACTTGCACTAGTGAAATGGAGAGTGGAAGCTTCCTTGTTGATCCATTTAAGGAGGGGCAAGTATCATGTTATCTCTTTATTATGGTATATCATAGAAATAATATTAACTTTAAAGTCAAACAGTACCACCAAACTTGAATTGCAATCAAACATTCTTTCATTTAGGCATAGAAAGAGGTCATCAGATATATCGGCAAAAACTATGTTATTGTGTCTTCAAAAAATTCATTTATTTGTGACCCATTGTTACTTTTTCTTCAAAAAAAAAAGAGAAAGGAAGTGAGAGGGGAGCTAGGAATTGGTTGGGTTGGTTGGCTTCCTTGTTAGCAATACTGAGTTTGCAAATGTATGGTTTGGTAGTCATATAATTTGCCAGCACTGGTATTTGTTTTAAGCTTTCAATGGGAAAAAGGAGAGAGAAATTTGTATCTAGGCTTTGCCATCAATTGTGTTAATCTTTTGATTCTTTTATGATTAGATTGAGTAAGGAACTTCTTGGGACTTATGAATGATGCAACAATAGCATAGTGGAAGTAGCATTTCTCTTTTCCATCATGACCCCCTTTTGATCTAAATGGGGACATCTTTCTGGACCACATATTGTTTTGTTTGTTGAAGGAAGCAATTGCTACCATTGAGATATCTAAAAATATGCCTTGGTTCATGTTTGAAAAAGTTTTAACTATTGTAAGGGTGACTGCCTTCATGTGTTTTGCCTAATTAATTTGAGGAGAATGATAGGAATTGAGTGATGTTTGGTGTAGGATGACTTTGTAGAGCTATGCTTTCTCTCAAGGAAAAAAAGATTTTGCAAAGTTATGGTCCTACAACTTGACTTAAATTTCTGAATATGTGCATCTTCAAGGTTAGTGTATCTTGGAACCTCTACCATTTTTTTTCCTTTTTGTTATCTTTATTGTCATGATATTATTTCATTCTTTGTTTTAACTGGCATGCATTTAAAGGTGTATTTTACCTAATCTTGATTGAGCCTGAGTCTAATCAAAGTTGGCTTGAAATTACTTTCGCACCTAAATTTTGAGATCATTATTTATAATTTGATTATGCTTAAGTTGCTTGAATTTTAAATGGAGTCCAACACCAAGATACTTGATCTGTTTGATACCCTCCAATTGAGTTGAAATTAATTCAAGCTTGTATTAAGTTTCAATCAAGTTTGTTTTATGCTTGATTCAAACTCTGTTCAAACTTATAGTAAAGCTTAATCAATTCAAATATTTAAATGTTGAAAACGATTAATATTTACTTTCAAGCTTAAAAAGAGAAAAAATTATCAAATATTCTATGAAATA
The DNA here is from genome assembly GCA_017589505.3 of Metroxylon sagu. NCBI lineage: Eukaryota > Viridiplantae > Streptophyta > Magnoliopsida > Arecales > Arecaceae > Metroxylon > Metroxylon sagu. The sequence continues at coordinate 419,343 of JACVBY030000647.1, read as the reverse complement.
TATTATAATACATAATATTTTAACTAGGTCATCAAAAATAGTTTTTATATAATAATATATATTATATATATTTTTCTCTATATTTTCAAGCCTTATTGAAGAAATGTTTAACCATAGCCTCTAAAACTTTTGATAGATAGCATCAAAAGGTTATTTATTGACAAAAAGTTATTAGGCTTAGTAATCACTGCTCTCTCCTCTTCAAAATCCTTCGGTTCGCTACTCAAACTGTACCCTATCACTTTGTAGCTTAGTGATAGAAATAGCATTGACTGGAATATGATAGTTGATGAATTTGTTTAATTATAACCGTCACTTTTAGACCATTATGTAGGAATAAATTATTGTCCCGAAGCTTAGAGACTTGAACAAGCCTAAAAAAATAATGCTAATTTGATTTGAAAAATTGAGCAGTGATATATTTGATAGAAGAATTCCAACTTCAGGAGTTTAGATGCTTACATAATCTAGATGCATAAACAATGATCATCAGTGGCTTGTAAGTTGAATAGAATTATAATTTTCTGTCTTGACATCTACATTAGCTGTTTCTAAGAGTAGATCATTTTAGGTACTTATGTTACTTGAAAGTAAAATGAAGCTGGAAGTCTTTTTACAATCCACATATTTTATCTCTCTTATCCTCTAATTTTTCAAATTTCTTATATTTTAACATATATTACATGTATGTGACTAATAAAAACATTTAAAAAATTTATAAATAGGTACAAGTTATTGAGAGCTATTTAGAACAATATAAGTAGTATGGATGTTGAATCGTGACTTATTGATTTCTATTGTTGCAAAAATATACAGAAGGAAAAATTATGATTTTGAGGGGAAGTATCAGTGAATATCTAGATTGCATTGTAGAGTGGTGAAAAGTTATGATGGTTAAGGTCCTAATCAATTCCTTTTCATGCATATAGTTATGCATTTTAAATTATTATTTAAGTTATTTTTTCTTAGTAAAACTTATGTTTATAAGTTTCCCACTATATCTTTAATTTTCATTACTTAATCCCAATTTTTAGATAAGATTAAAATAGTAAAAATGATTTGTTTGTAAACTTGATACCTAATATCAAAAATATGTTTGAAAAATTAAAAGTTATGCTTACAATTTTAAAATATAATTTTAATCAACACAAATAGGCTCTTAATCATGTTTTTAGAACCTAATATATCCCTAATTAATTCTTGACTGCATTTAACCTAATTAAGTGTGGGGCTAGAAGAGAAAAAGAAAGCAAAAGGAAGGGCCAAGGGTGATATATGAGATGGGACACTAATCTACCCAAATAGGGGGCCATGTGGGGCTCACAAGAGAGCTCTAGGTGTGGGATTGATATCTCTCCGTCAAATTTCAACTGAAAAAATAGGGAGAAAAAAGAAGAAAAAAGATGAAGAAGAAGGGAGAGGAACGAAGAAAGCCTAGGGATGGTTGTTAGGTGTAGAAACCCCAATTTTCTACCAACAAAATTATAGGGAATTCCATTCTTTTGCTTATAGCAGCGTAGAAATAGGTTCTCTTTAACTCATGGGACTTATTAATTGCAAATTTTTATTAATTAGGTATATTTTGCTTTGTATTTAGAGCACTCTATGTTTCCCATGAATTTGAAACGGTCTCAACATCCTTTAATGTTTCATAGTTTTTTCAAATTTTATTTCAGGATCCATCTACATGTTTGTGAAATATGACCTATTGGAAATCTTTTTACTATCTATCTTTTACTTTCGACGATATAATTCATGAAAATGATGAGCTTTGAATCCACATAAAAGGGGCTTGTCATTCACTTTTGCTCAATTTAGTGCTGAACTTGCTAATGAAATTTCAGGACTATATATATGAAATTTGGTAATCAAGATGTTAAATATGCATTGGAATAGGAATGGATGTCAACCAAGAATGAAAAATAAAAAGGAAATGAAACCCCTGGGTAAAAGACCTTAAGCCTTTGAAAAATTTTACTGGCCCTTGTATTAGTGAGAGAGGGTGGTGGCCTATCTAGTGCAAATCAAGAAAAATAGGCTTGTATGGATTTCACCAAAGGCTTACTTAAAACTCCCATGACTCTTCATTAAATAAAAAGTATTGCATTTTTGAGGGGTGTTTTCTAATACATCTTATATTTACAATGATGACAGTTAATTGAGAACCTCCTAGTTTTTTTATTCTATATGTTGAATTTTGAAAGATGCCTTGTCTATAAATTTTGTGATTTCAAGTTGATATTAAATGCCACTCTAAAACCTTTGACAAAAACTTATGGTTATGGACTTACTGGGCATTCGTGTTCATTATTTTACTATTTTATAAGAGAATTCTAAGTGCAAGGGTCTTGTACTTAAAGTTCTTGTGGTTGTATGGTTCTTGTGCTTATAGTATGTTAAAAGTACTATTTTGATGTGCCAACTTGAATGTTCAACTTTGTTTCAAAATGCTTCAGTGTGTGATCTTTGTTTATTGTATAACGATAGTAAATCTTATAAATATCCCCTAAAACTATGTAAATTTCCCTTAGACTATGTTTTTTTGTTAGCAATAGATTCTATATAAATTCCCTACTATACAACCAAACTTGTATAAAGAGCACGAAGGTGAATGATAATTGAGTTGTACGATTGGTGGTTGATTTAAACTTGAAATGATATTGTTGAGTGTATTTAACATTTTATTGTGGACATTGATTCTAGTCAAGCATAATGATTGCCCAAGGAATATGTTTAAATGCATAAATCAAATGCTATCGTGATATGATTTTTGTATCATAGGGTATATAATTGGCAGAAGGAATGTATGCATAAATGTTGATAAATACAAAATGTAAAAACCATACAACAGGGGTGACATTATTAATAAAATTAAATTGCTTGAACGTATGTACAAAAATTAACTACTTTACTCGATTTTCAATTTTAGTTCAACCAAATCTCAATATATATAAGGCTTCATGACCCTTTTTTTCCCTTAGTCAATCAAAATCACGATTGATCATGCTCTCAAAAATTAGGGCATGACAAATATGGGGTGTTTATAAGTCCAAAAGTGGGGTATTCACATCTAATATATAGGATCAACTAATGAGAAGGAAAGTAAGAAAGGTGTGAAAAGGAGAAGAAAGAAACCATGTGATATAGGTATCAACATTAGCTAATGTTAAAATTATTGGGAAATTGAAAATTGCCTTCAAAAAAGGACCTCACATCCTTGAAAATTTGCGATTAGGTGACCTATCTCGATTTGACATTTGGCCTCTACTAGGCTTAAATAGGTCAACTTGTGATCAGACCCATTCTAATATAAATTTCTTGACCTATTGTTCTTTCTAGGTTTGATAAATATCTAGTTTAAAATACTATTTTAAGTTTTACATGATGTCAAAGTTGAAACCATTCAAACAATAGATGGTCCCTAGCTAGACCTAGCCCAATGATGCCAAATTGAAATGATTTTGAAATCTATGTAACACTAACTCATTATGATGTGCAAGTTTTAAGGTCAAGTAGATTGAAAAATATAAGTGGTAGTCATATATGCCAGCACTCTATTTAGATTTCTCTATTTACCATCCATGTCATTGTTAATTTCCCTTTTAAACATGCAACAGATAATATAGGTTTTGGTCATGCTCGATAAATCATGAACTAGCTTGGATGACTTGATGATAGCTAAAATGGAAAGGAAGAAATGAGACAATGTTCCAAGACATGCTATGCATCAAGAAAGTGAATTCTTCATTTTATAGAACTAAAGTGCATTAAGGTCTCAAAGTATCTAAGGCAAGTGGCAAGCCCATCCTTTAGATCATTCCAAATCCTCCTATGTTTCCTAGCAGCCCACTCAATGAGGATTTTTCAAAACAATTTTGATGGTTTAGTTCATCAAAAGAGTGCAAGAGCTAATTTTGTAATTTGAAATTAGTTTGCCAAGCCTCTGTCAGTAACTGGATTTCCTTTGTCATATATATGCACCGAATATAGAACTTGTAGTAACTTAGAAGGGTATCCAAACCGTCCATGAAAGGCTTTGTTATGATGGCTACATTATTGAAGGTGATTTTACTACAACTATAGCTTAAATGATTAATAAAACCAAATGCTCTCACCCGACTCTTCAAAGACTAGCCAATATTTTTGCCAAACTTACATTAAGTCCATTGTTGTCATGTGTCTATAAGGCAAATTAGGTGGCGGTTTTCATAGCAAATACGTTAGCAATTGAGGAGTATCATATCTTTTGAAAAGAATGGTATCTTCCACCCTTGATATACATCTTCAAAGCTAAAGCCAAGGTATTGCTTTCTTTAGACCTTAAAAGTCCTTTTGTTATCGAAGGGAAAAGAAAGAAAAATGATCATTTAATAACATTTTAGAACAGTATAGATTTGCTATAAATATATTATTTTTTTATTAAAGCCCCATTCTTTTGTGGGAAAGCTGGTTACCTCCTATGTTCTTTTGCAAAAAAAAAGAAATTAATTTGTTTAGTAGAATTATATTTCCATGAACGATGGAAATTTGTTTCTACCTAAAAAATAAGAAGGTGACTCCCTCATCATGCAAAAAGTTATCGATAATTTTAAAACATATATATCCTTGATATAATTTTATAATAACAAAAATATCCACATAAGGGTCATCACTCTTCTATCCTTGTAAAGATCGCTTGTTGCCATAATAAATAAAACATAAAAATATAAAGTTATAATAAATTAATTATAATTAGTATTACATATAAAATTTAATGTAATTAATATATTATAGTTATAACTATTATTAGCCATTTTTCTATAAAATTGAATTGCTAAAGAACATTGAAAAATTAGTCACTTTTCACAACAAGCCTTAAGTGTACAAATGAAAAGTTAACTACTTTCAGAAAGTTAAACTACAAAAGATTATCATGCAAAGATTGAAATGTAATATTAAGAAAATGTTTCATCATTCAAGATAGGTTATTAGTTTAAAATCCTTATAATAAGGGCCTATTTATTATACTATTTGCTTTTGTATTTGTGTTGCGCTGCATTACATGACATACAATATTGCATTTTGTTGAATAAAAGTGTTTGATTATTGCCTTATATTTAGTCTAATGCTATGTGTGCTTATTTTAAATAAAACTATCTAAACAAAGGAAAAAATTCAAAAGAAATAAAAAACCATATAAGAACTAGCTACTTTCTTTTATGTATACAAATTTTCTTATTGTTGACCTCCTACCTAACGAGATACAATTTAGAGTTGTAGTGTGGTGGGATTTTTAATCTCCAAATGAGTAGAACTATATTGAGACTCTAAACATACCACAAATGCAATACAAATGAAGACCCAAAAAGTCCTTACATGTAAGAAAGAAAAGATATAATAAATATCCAAAAACAAAATATTGAAATATAAAAAAAATGATATACATTTTTGAGATAAATTATTAAAAGAGAAAAAAATAAAATTTAGGAATTAAATTGAACAAAACATGAGAATAAATATTAACCATATCAAAAAGGTGGCTAAAGATATTTTAGGAGAGAGAAAGAGAAAAAAAAGTATACATATGAAGAAGATTAGTGTTAAAATAATTGGATATAGGAGATAAATAAAATAAAACTAGTTTACTTAAAATAGTGGCAACAAACAAAATATGAGAATTTTTTTAAAAAAATATAAGGAAGCTAAGAATGATAAAAGAAGGGTAGTAAGGCTAAATAAATAGTGCATAGTAATTTATATAATGGATTGGGTCCCAAAAAAAAAGAGAAAATGAAATTTACAGAATAGCTAAAGCTAGAGAAAAATTAAATTATTGATCAAGTTACAAACAAGGATGATAGGACACCAGTGAAATAAATATGATTTTTGCTAAATACAGTGATGGAAGAGTCAAGGTTCTCTTCATACAACTTATAAAAGCAAAGTAGGGAGGCATGAGAAAGAAAAAGAAAAAAAAAAAGAAAAGAAAAAAAGGTTAGAGCCAAATGAGATACCTATTGTGGTTTGAGTAATTATGAGAGGTATCGGGATAAATTTGGTTTGCTAGCTTATTTTATAAATTATAAAACTAAGAAAATATCCAATGATTGGAGAACAAGTATTGCATCACTTGTGTACAAGAATAAAAATGGTGCATAAAACTATTTTAATTATTAGAGAACTAAGATTATAAATCACTCCATATTTATATATTAAAGATTAACCATAGATGTTATGCTTTTTCTTAGACAACTAATAAAAAATATAGAGAAAAGTGAAAAAGCCTATACATGGTCTCTGTTAATTTAGAGAAAACTTATGGCAAGGTGCTAACAGAAGTAATTTGGTGGATTTTAAAAATAAAAAATGTATATAAATAATATATTGAAATAATTAAAGACACGTACGCTAAAAATTAACAAGTGTTAGGAGTTCCCATAATACTAGCATTTTTTTGGTCATAATAAACTTACATCAAGGATTAACACCAATTCCATAACTTTTTGTATTAATTATTGGTAGACTTATGTTTCACATTTAAGAGATTCACTATAGTTTATGTTATTTGAAAACTATGCAAGGGTTTAAAAGTTACTAGAACGAGGACAAAAAATACAAAGTGCAAATTAAATAAGAATAAAAATTAAGGCATTAGATAAGAATAAAAATTAAGGCATAATATCAATTAAAATCAATGAATAAAAAAAATACAAAATTCATTATTTAGGATCTACAATAGAGATAAATGAAAATGCACATAATAAAATTATAGTTAATTGGATGAGATTGAAAAGTGGATCTAAAATATTATATGAGAGAAAATTTTGTACAACAGATTTAAGAGATGGAATGTGGTATGACTTGGAGTGCTTAACAATGAAAAAGCATCTAAAAATAAATTAAATATTTTAGAAATAAAAAAGTTAAAATAAATGCATTATAATAATAGGAAAAATAAATCAAAAAATAATTGTATTAGATGGGCTGTAAAAGTTCCACACATTGAGGAAAAGCTATAGAAAATTAATTGAAATAATGAACGAATGTAACCAAGATTTGAGGGGACTTGTGTGAGAGGTAATTTAACTTGGTGTTGAAGTTTGCAAGAAAAGAAGGGAAAAATATAAGTTAACGGATAAAATTTTAGAAAAAAGATATGGATAAGCTTGAAATAATATTAAAGGTGACACTAGAAAAAAAATATTTGAAGGATAAAAATTGATAAAGTCCAACCTAAATGATTAAATACAGATTAGATGATTATGACAATGACAATAATAACATTTTAGAAGAGCCTCCTGGAAAAACTGAGGATCAACAGGATATAAAAAAAGCACGAGTTTCATGGGTTCAAATTCACACCTATCATCCACCATCATAAATAGCCCTACAATAGGTCCATAATTCAGAATCCAAAGCATTATGGCTGTCCTAGATGGCCATAGAACAATTGAAACATGACCAAGCTCATGAAATAAATAAATAATTGGGTTGTCAGAATATATTAAAAAAATAATCATTACTTTTCAAATCTCACGGTTGAACAAATAGCCGCTAGAGAACCACTAGTGGCTTTGGCTCCTCATAGCAGCATGATTGCTACAATTTTACAAATAAAGAAAACAAAATTTTGGTAAACAAATGAAATCTTGTTAGTACAACCATTCACTGAAAAAGCTGCTGATACAAACAAGCTAAAGGATTGTAGCTTAGCTTCTTCCCTTTCTCTTCCAGGCTTCAGAACATGAACCACCTTCAGGATATACATTGGGACTCCATCATCAAAGGCCCATAAACAATGAACCCCAAGTTCTGCACTGTCATCTAACAGACCCACCAACAGGTGATATGATAACATTATTCCTACCGACCCCATTTGTATAAGGTATTGAGGAGCGTAACTGATTAAATAATAAACACTTCTCCACACAAAGTTTCTAAGCTTTCAGTGGTTTGCTTGCTCCACTTCATTTTGCCGCCTCTTCATGAACGGACAGAATCCTACCCATGCTGGTGAAATAAGGCCAAGATTTTCTACTTTTCTCATTGCCCTTACATTCCTGTAGGAAGAGGAAATAATGCAAGTGAATTAGAAGTACACAAATAAAAGCCTTAGGTAAGATGTTTCAGTAAATAAAATGAGTTTAGAAACATGCTCTTATAAAAAGAGCTGCATTTATGATGAGAGAAGACAGCTAGCAGTGATGAAGCATCCTGATAACAACTCAGGAAATAACATTGGTCTTGTGCATTTAATCATCATATAACACTTGAGATTTGCAAGTTAACATGACATAAAGACTTCTGCGAAGGCAATGAGGTTCATTGAACGATGATAGAGAAACAAAAACACTCTAGAAATATAAAATCTGACAGAATATTAAGAAGGCTTCAGAGGTATCTAGAAAATAGCTCAGTAAATTCTTGCAGGCCTAACCAATCTGCTCTCCACAGTTCCCAAATACAGAGATCATCCACCAGTTATCATTATATGATTATTTTCATGCAACAAAGGCCATACAGGTAGATGGATGACAAAAAATATTGTGTGAAGTAGAAGGAATCAACAAGCAAATTTCTCTAGAGACATCAACTGATTCTCAGAACCAATTCTCTGATGTCTCAAATCAAAACTACCTTGAACATTAAGAAAATAAAAAGAAGGTTATCACAGAGTTTGGGGTTCTATAACTGTCATATGGTATCCTCTCTTTGCTGACGTGAATACAAAGTATGACAATATATTAGCTGTGACTAGAATTTGGGAGCAAATCACCCCAAGCCCATGACCACTAACAAACCATGAACTGAAAACACCTCCTCCACGGGCAGTGCTCACCTGATAGTCATCTACTCAACACTTAATCAAAGAGTTCTCTCTTCTAGATTGCTTTTCAACTTGGCATGCAACCAGAATTATAAATGAAATATGGGTCTTCAAAGATTGAAGAAAAGATACCTCATATTTCTGAACGAGTGATGCCCAAAGAGACTTGCACTGTGCGGGAGTACGATTTACTCCATGCTTAGATACGTTATCAGATATCTCTTCCCAGAGTATCATTCTTGCTTTGACAGTCCGGAATCTATTATCAAATTCACCACGCAATTTTATCAATTGTGTAATCTCTTCAGGCTTCCATTTGTTCCGCTTTGCGGGTTTAGTTGTTGCTGGCTGAGGATCTGATGGTTTTATGGTCTCCCTGCTGCCTGCTTTTCCATTTTCACTAATTTTTAGATGCTCTTCTAAAACGGAACCATTTGCTACTTTTGAGACTTGGACAGCTGAAGGCCCCTTGAGTGACTCCCAGGGGTCTTCTAATTTTGTAGAAGCATGTGCAGATGACTCTTCTAGGTTGTTGTTTGTAATTGCATCCCCAATTCTTGGTTGCTCATGATCAGAACTATCACCTACACAAGCATAGAGATCAATATTGTCCAGTTGAAGATCTAACCAAGAAGCATTACTGAAATTGCTTGTCATAACATAAATGGTCCTAAAGGTCTAATATGTACAAGCTAAACCTACCAAAAGAACATTCAGCATAATGACAATAAGGTGCTTATTATATATTGCTCATTTATTAGGCAAATTAAATGGTTGCATTTTATTAATCATAGAATAAACACCTGATATGTGCAAGTCTGTCAACTGGAAAGCCAAGTAATTCAGATGCAGATGGTACCTTCAGATTCATCTTCTGTTAGGTTCTCTGTGATGTCCATAGAGTCTGTGTCTTCATCAAATTTGCTGCTTGAACTCTTCCTCAGATGAATGTTAGCTGGTTGACCAAGGGTAGATAGCCCAAAGCCACCATAAGATTTTCCAGATAATCTGATTCTCAATTCTTCAGATAGAACTCCAACAGTATTCTCCACGGCAATTGTAATGACTTCAGGCCTTCTACTGTTGTATTTCCTCACCACTTTCCTTAATACTTCAGATACAATCCGTTCCATGTGAGCCAGTGGACAGTTTACTGGACAGCTTGAAAGTGCAGCATGTGCAGCTTTATAAAGTGCATCTAACAACTTTCCCTTATCAAGCCATAAACAACGAGTGGTTATCCTAATTTTTCCTTTCAAGCATGTTTGTGATGAATCATTTACATTCTGAGGACGCAAAATCTCCATGCTGAAATTAACAAATAGAAATACGGAGGGTTCAGGACCCATAATTTTCAACATATGAATCAAACAAATCTAGTAAACATTTCATTAAAAGGGTCAAATTGAGTGATCCTGATAACTAGTTGGAAAGAGAATACTAAACTCTCATGCTTCAAAAAATATACAAGTTGACTTCTATTAAAAAGAATTAGATGTAGATTGCTTATAAAAACAAAAGGCAGATGAGATTACAGCATCTAGTCTGTAAGGCGATGCCTGAAAGGTCACACACCTCCTCCCATGGGGAGATTGTAGGTTTGAGTCTCAGCTGGTGCATCCCAAATAGTTGGCCAGAGAGAGAGAGAGAGAGAGAGAGAGAGAGAGAGAGAGAGAGATCCCTCCACAGTTCTTTATACATGATTTCCAAAAGTTCTGAGAAACCAAAGAGCATGCATAGAAGCTGACATTTGTATACATGATTTGGATGTTTTATGCCACATATAACATTTTCTAACAACAAAAAATTTAAGGGCAATCATATATTCCAGTTTGAAAGTTTCTCTATGGCATAAAACATACTGTAACCTCTCTTTGAATAAGATTATGACACATTACCCACAAAAATATAATTTAACAAAGTCATTTGTACATTAGCCATTTCTATAACAATGAAAACAGGACTTGTTTTGTTCAGTTTTTTCAGAAAATGGGTTACCACGATAAACTTGCAACAGCAACAAACCTACAATAACAAAGCCTATAAAATTATTTATAGATTAAATCAATCAACCAACACCAGAAAGAAAAGGATTGATGTGAGGACACACTAGGTCTGATCATAAATCTGTCATTTTATGCATGCCCGATGCATAACAAGCAACTTCTCTGCATAACATTGTTCTTTTGATTTGAGCCTTGATAATTTCAGAATTGCATGAACATGGATGCCTTCAATACTTTTCAGATTTTAATCTTCGCATAAGCCTGGCAATGGTCAAGTCAACCCATTCTTTGAATAATTCAGGTCTAATATGGGTCACATGGCATGTTACCAAAAACAGAAGTTCTAGGCTACTCTGAACCCACCCAAAATTCCCACATATACTTAAAAGGCCATAATCTGAGAACCATGAATCCATTTCATTCAAAATCTTTGCTCCATCAGGCTCTTTCCCACTTCTCTTCATCTTGCTTCCAACATTTCCTGGGGTAGCTCCATTCCAACTTGGCCTCACCATCAGCAGTCCATTTAACTCACTCCCCATCTACAACTCCATTCCATCTCCGCTGCTTTTACCTTACCATCAGTCAAACTTAGCCCTTCCCACCATTCAATTGCACTTCAGTTCTCATCCATGGCACCACTCTTAGCCTGGACCCTTCCATCTGCAGCTCATCTCCAGCCTTCTCCTTTTCCACTCACCATCCATCCTAGACCATCTCCAACCACTTCCTCACCTTCATTCTCCATCTTATCATCCAGCACAACCACCATAACACTCTTTTGTAGTAAAGTTTAATTATCATCCAGCACAACCACCATTTTGTTTAATTATCTTCATAATCTGGCAACTGGTTTCCAAAGCAGTATGTAGTAAAGTTCAAGGTGTGGCTCTAGGCTTTAATTCACAAGAAACAAAGATGAAGATAATTAAACATACAGCAGAAGAAGAAGAAACATTAGAGCAAGTAAGGTTCAAAAGGAAAGAGGAGAGAGAAAAAGAATACTCGCAAGAATATTACACCTTGAGTTGTGCTTGTCTTCTTATACCCTTATGGTGATCACGTTAATTGCAAAATTGACAAAATTGACTTTAACTGATGCACTGTAAACTAGCTTCAAGAATATAGGTTAAGGCCCATAGCATTGAAGAAAAGCCCAAGATCCCTTTTACACACAAAATGAGCAATGCATTTTTCTATTAACTATTCAGCGATCCTATGGATCCCATCATTAAACAACAAAACTATCATATGTTCCACCATCTTCAGGATAAAATTAAATTATAATCCTAGCATTCATTTAGACTTCTGCATTTCATAAGGCTTAAAGACAACATTATCTCTGAGTTTCGTCAATAGCATTCTCTTGAATGGTGTTAGAATTCAACAAATATCTGCAACCAGGTTCTCAAGTTTTAAAGTGATTAGTTACTAAACGTAAATAACACTCCAGCTAAAAAAATATTAGCTAAAGTAGGATTTTGCAAAATAAAGCAATCGTAGCATCAAACATTCAATTGTCAAAATCAAAAAATCAGTTATCAAATACTGCAAATATTGAAATTCTAGTGCTTAGGTCAATACCTGACAACTATAATACCATCCGTTGCGATCCTTAACCTCTCATCAATGCAAAGTTCAGTTGATGTTCCGAATGCTTTATCACCATCACTATACATTAACTGTCAAGTCCAATATGTGTTGGTATGTAGCTAATACTCTAAGCAACAAATGATAAACAATGAACTGAAGGATCACAAACCTGTAATTCCTCTTTTCCTAGTGAAGCAAACCCATTGGACAAGACTCTTCTATTTCTGAGATGTGAAACTCCAAGCATCTCTCCATTCTTTATGACCTGCAACAAAATATGAATCAGAGAGTTGGCTTATTCAACATTTCATAATTCATCACATAACAAAACAATGAAACCAGCAGGGCCATATATGCTGCAAGAAGCAAAGAGTTTCTTAATCTATTGATTTTGAATTAGACATTCCAAACTAAATGGTTTTCTTTTTAATTGCAATCAGATCTTCCATTTCCACAAGAAAGAAATATCCAAAATAGAGCAGCTAACAATTAGGATACCTTTATATTGTATCATTTATGCTGCCTCTTTGATGAAGTTACAGACCTAGGTACAATTTGAATTATGATGACTCAAGCCCTCACCAAGCTGCTAGGAGCATCAATGGAACACAAAACTATCTCCAAATTTCCAAATTCATATTATTTAATATTTAGTTAGAAACTTAGCCATTAGGTTATTAGGCTAGTAACCCAAACTCTAAGTTACTTGGCCACTGATATTTAACTTACTAGGCCATCAAGTTTCTCAACCCACATGTTATTAGGTGCCCCTTTTTTTTCAGTTTATTTGGTCCTTGAATCAGATAAGGCTATAACATATATATACAAGTTAATGGTTATTAGAAAGAACAATACTTGAAGCTCTATCCGAGTTTCCAGTTCACAAAGCAAGTGCTACCATTTAACAAAGTTGGCCCCTCTCTCTCTCTCTCTCTCTAGTGTCTTCTATTTTCCTCTCTCATATCTCTGTTTCTTTTATTTCCTCCTTCCTTACTCATCTTTTATTTACCTGAAGATATCTGTATTGCCTCCTGAAATTCAAATTTGGGTCAATATTGAACCTTCAGCTTTAAACTTAAAAACCTAAAACCTTTTCTAACACCACATCTTATCCTCCAAATCCTAGGGCACCCTTAGAAAACTTCCAAGAATCCATTAATTCACAAAATCACCATCTTCTTTCCTGTTTTCTAAGATTTGTCAGCAAGCACTAAAAGTGAGTGAAGCCCTGAATTTTATAGCAGTTAGGTCCACTATGCGTAAGCAACCACTCCCAAATAGTTCTGCTTGACTCTTCTTAGAAAATTTACATATAACTCTAGATATTGGTCAATTCACCTATTCTCCTAAGCATTTGTGTCAACCATGATGTCATATCATTTTGTTATAATCTTTAAGTCCTGATAACGCCAATGTCTACGGTGCTAAAGACAAAATTGAACAGCCAAGAACTTCAAGAAAGAAGGGACATAAAATTAGCTGATATAACAAACTATAAAAATTGAGAGAATGCTCTTTTTATGGCAGTATATTTTTGCTAGAGTACATTATTATGCATACCCTGCCAAAAAAAAAAAAAAAAAAAAAGCAACAAAATTCTTGATAGATCTTCCTGCACTCTAACAACTGTAATTTTTCCACTATACCTAAGAAATGAATAACAAATCCTAAAAAATATACATAGGTATGCCCTTTCAATTCACCATGTTGTTATACATTTCACAGTAATCTATCTTCATATTTGCTGTCATAAAAATCAGAGAACCAGCAGAGTCACATAAAATTAAACCCTGTTCTCCAGTCTAATCTGAAGCATTATTTCACTGGTCAGCAGGAAATTGATTTTCCAACAAAAGGTTCTGAAGTACTCCAAAAAGTTGAGATAAAGCTGGATAGTTACAGTTATCATAGGTTCAGGAGTCAACTTGGAGTTTTCTTAATTTTGCCAAAGGCACATACATATTCAAAGTTTTGGGTTTGTTCTCCATGAAAAAGGAAACTGTTGATGATATTTGGTGATCAAATAGCTATGCATTTTTAAAATGGAGGCTTAACTGTTAAGTTACTTTATTTTTCAATCAATGTGGCCTATCCTTGAATTATTATGCATGCCAATGAAAATCATTTTTATTGGAAAAACAAACAAAACTGTGTCACCTTGTAACAGCTTCTCCTTGATGAAAATTAACTATACTTATGTTCTGGCTGTTATTCACTATCACTCTTTCAAAATTTGAGTCTCGATGTCCTATCTTCAGCCATGGCTAACAAGTCATCAGTTATTTGAAATATCACATGGGACCACTGGTTCAAAACAAAAAGGAAGTTCCTCTTATGGATGACCTCCATTTATTTGATCTTTTGTGTTCATAGGAAAAATTGACCTGGGGTAGACAAAATTAATAAAATGTCTGTTTCAATTGCCTGAATTCAAACAAGTTGAAATTAATATGCCTGTCTGTCTGCGGATTAGTAAGAGGTTACTAAAGCTTAAATTGGAAGGTGTTGCAGATTTCAGTTGCAGACTATGGAAGCAAGGCTCGAGAGAAAAAAAGATAGGAAGTGCCTTGGAGGTGTATAATGAAGAAAAGTTTAAACAGTATAAAGTTACAATAATTTACTAAACAGTTGTTGCATTTAAGGAAAAGGATGACACATGAAAAAAAATAAGGAACTAATCGGTATATTAGTTTGTAACTTAAGAATTTTAAGATAGAATACTCACCAAAGATACTTTTTCAAAAGATGAGGCTGAAACATTAGAAGGAGGTGAAGGAGTGGGAATGAGGTCTTGAAGCAAGCATCACACCTAGGTAGAAGATTTCAGCTCATACACCTAGGTAGAAGATTTCATATGGCATGGGTCCCTGGAATGGTACTAACATTGTGCCAGTTTTTGGCACATCATGAAGGTAGCACATGTCAAGCACTGGCAGAGCACAGCACAACATGAACCATGCCAGTGAGATGCTGGCATGGCACCATAATATGATACATCATATTGAGTTGGCATTTGTGTTCATGCTGTTGTGCAAACCATTTTCATGACTGTAATGGGAACATACTTTTCTTTCTTGCCCACCTACCTCATAGTGTGGAATTTATGTGGGAATTATATTAGAAAGTTAGGCAAGCCCTATGCAAATAAAAGATCAAACTAAGTTGGAGAGTCTGCTTGATTGGTTTTGAAGCGAACAAGCGTGGGGCTATCTGATCCTAATTAATCATATCTAGCCAAGATTGGATGAGAATATGACTTTATAGAATGTTCCTTCAAATATTCTCATCAAAAGGATAATTTGAATTTTTAAGGAAGGAAATTGATAATGTTTTTAATAAGAAGTGCCTTAGTGTGTCATTGGAAGCTGTTGCAGAATTCAGTTGCAGAGAAGCAAAGCTCAAGAAAAAAAAGATAGGAAATGCCAAGTCTTTCAAATGACACTAGAGGACTAGTCGTGACAATCTAGCATTCAGAATGATTTAAAGTGGTTGTGATGATGCTGTACTGAACATACTCAAACAAAAACATTAAATTACATGCAGTCATGAAGTTTGACAAAATTTATAAGATAGCAATGCTTGCTGCTTTGAGTATGAGTAAGACTTGGCATTTATGGCCTGATAGAGCTATTGGCGGTAGATCTTTTGATAATAGAGCTTTTGGCGGTAGATCTTTTGATAATAGAGCTTTTGTGAAAAATTATTTACTATTTGGTAACTATAATTTTAAAGTACCGTAAGACTTCACCATTTATTTGGTAACCAAGCTAAGAAAGTACCTTAGAATGAGAAATAATAAAGAATATTGCATAATACTTTAACTCTTTGTATTATCAAAAACTATTATTATAAATTATTATTAATTTATAAATTATTATAATAATATTATAATATGATACATTTTAACATATTACATTAGAATATTACACTACATGATTATAGTAATATAATATTATATTATTATAGTATTATGTAATATTATAATATTACATAATACTATAATTTTGTATAATAATATAATATTATTATATGACTCAGAATAGAGCTGAATGGAGAAAAAGGATTCATGTAGCCGATTCCAACTAGGTTGGGATTAAGGCTTTGCTATTGTTGTTGTATGTAATATTATAATATTAGTATACTATCTTATTTTGCACTACATGATTATATTATAGTTATAATAATATTTTCATACAATATTTATATTATTACATTTAACATAATTAACATAATATAATACAATAATATTTTAATGCAATATAGTATATTCATTATTATAATAATGTTATATTTTTATTATCTTACAATATTAAATGTGACTATTCTCGTGGTTTAAAACTGGACCCTTCAAATCGTATGAAATAAGCTTTTCCAAGTAGAACATTTCAGAAAAATTCCCACTTTAAGCTTTTTAAGATAGAGCATTTAACAACTTTTGTGTTATCTTAAAAGTACTTTTAAAACTTTTACCAAACATTCTAAAAACACTGAAATTATCCCTCCAAAAGTATTTTTAGGCCATCCAAACGGTCCGCCAAATGGGGCCTTAATAGATTGTTCTACATATAAGACTAACATGCACATTGATGCCACTCATAAAAGAGAAGAAAAGTAAAGCAACTTCTAGCATGCCAATTAAAATACGTCTTAGAAATCCTCTACCACAATTTTAAAACTTGGTCCCACCAATATCCAGTCATTCTGAACTCATGTTACTGCTGTTCTACGAGTTTGCATTATTATGTTGAGAATATCCAGCACTTTGCTCACATCCTTTTAGGTTCAGCATTACAATCTTCTTAACCTCTGTTACCAATATGATCCAAGCATGTCAAGAATCATAACCAATAAAATGAGCAATAAACCATAGCATGGACACCAAGGAAACTTGTATGCACTTTTCGAACAATTGAATTTGCTCTTCTCAAACAATACAAATACACTAGACCTCTTCACAACATTACAAAGGAAGACGATTCACCTCATCAATCAATTAATTAGCTTCTGGAGAGCATTCTCGATTACCACATTACCTCCACGATCATGACCAGCTCTTTATCTTTTAAGAGGACTTTGATGAGACAGGAAACATCAAAATTTAAAAAGAAACCTCATTGCTGCAACTCAAAGTGGAATAATGCATAGCTACATGTCATTTTTATAGCACAAGTGTCCTATCCCTGGATGGATTTTAATGCAGCCCACTTTTCCATGAGAGAGATGTCTTCGACAAGAGCAGCCAGGATTTGATGATGCATTAAACCCTTATAACCAGAAAGGTTAGAAACATCAAAATAACCAAAATTTTATCCCCTTCTGAAGATAGGCCTTTCCTGATTTTGCAAGGGACAAACCTCAAATAATAAGACAAGCGTCCATGGCACCCTCTGATATAGGTCAACGTTAATGATAAAACAACTAAGAAATTTTCAAGTACCTAGAAATATTGTAATATTACTATTACACCATCCTCAAGGCTCAATTACAATCTTGAGTGTCTGTTGCCCCAATTTTGAACTGCCACTTGGTAAGAAATTTGTTTTACCTTTAATCCCTGGATCACATGGGTAATTAAGAATATCATTTCCCCGACAACAATTACAAATTACAGATTACAGATTTTACAGTGTTCTTATTTTCCTTAAAATACCTGGCCAAAAGAAACATAACTTAAAGATGCATCAATATTTTGTCCAAATGTGCAATGTATCTAAAAATGGATTTCAACAGGAAAATCTATTGTAGTAGTGGTTTCAAATCTCAGCAGAATTCCTATGAGATGCCAAACTTGATTGTTGTCCCAAGTGTCAAGACGAGACCGTCCTGCTATCATTCCAGCATCTCAATCAACACGTCTTAAGACATCCCCCATCCTAAATGTCAAGAGAGGGCAGGACAGCAGCACATCATCCCATAAAAAACCAAGACGGCCATATCCCATACGATTTAAAACCTTAACTGCAACCCCTCTAGAAAGAGGAGTGTTAGGAAGGTGGGGAAGGAGGCAGTTGTAAGCATGCAGGAAATGAAGATATGCAATCAGATTAGGAAATAGAGTTAGGAATTAGTCTGACAAAAGGAAACTTATGAATGGGATCAATATGTAGTAATGTGCATTATCATTTAGATCAAATGCCAAGGGAAATGCATAATAAAAAGAGGAGAGAAGACCCAAGGAACTCTGGGTGGTACTCATGAGGATGGATATGAAAATAATAAAGCAGGCAGAAAGTGCAGATCTGGAAGCAAAAGGTTGAGAAATCAGAAAAGGTTTGAAAAATATGATAAAGAAAGGTGGTTTCATACTTTTTGATATCGTAACAGGTATCAATCAACACTGGGAAAGATAGCATGGTAATTCTTTCTGATCCTCTAAACAATTAGGTCATAAAGATCAGAAGTCCAACCTAGTCCACTTAAAATTAAAATCAACTTCCAAGAGTCCAGTCTCATGACAACAAAGTTCCCTTTTTCTTCCCAAATAGCTTAAAACTAAAAGAGAGACATTACAAGTTATTTCTTTCAGGATTTCATAATGTTAAGACAGCAGTTTGCAGCAATTCACAGAAAAAGGATTGTAGACTTTGTCTAACCATAAATAAAATACATAATCATTTCATCTGAAGCTTCTTCCTATCATCTTCTCTTCACAAAAGTGATCAAAAAATTTATAAAATTTTGCAATAACAGAGAGCAATACAATACATTTGGCACAGATTGATTACTTGCATCAATATATCTAATGTGCAGAAAATATAGAACAACCAAGTATTAACTTACAGCAGTATGCCGTATGCCATTAGATCTTCCAAGTAATTCATGCTCCTTGAGGAACAAGAGCTCTCCATGAATGGGAAGGAAATGCTGAGGCTTCACAATCTTAAGAACTTCCTCCTACAAGATAAAAAGTTGAGATATACAAAATTGTTGAACATGTTAATTAGTTAATATGTAATTTGCTTACTTGTTTTCTAGACGTAAGTTATATGATATAAACAATCACTACTAGCAAAAAATGATAAACTAGGTTAATGAAGAAAAAGGCTAGGATCAAACTCACCAATTCTCCACGATACCCATGGCCTGATGTATGCAGGCCTGAATTTCTGCCCATCACAATTGTGGGGCCAAGATCTGATAAGCGATTTAGCATCTTCATTACCCGAGTCTCATTACCAGGAATCACCTAGACACAAATTCAAATGGGCAAACAATTAAAATAACCATGTTAATAGCATTATGCCACATTAAAATATGTGTAACCAATAGATTCCAGACTTAAAAATTTGGGATAAGGAACACAGAAACCATAAAATCCAAAATATTTATAGGTTAACTGGAGTGCTGATGTGTAAGAAAACATCCACAAAGATAGAAACAGGAAAGAATGACCAAATCCAAAATACAAGCTTTTTCTTTGATTTATAGCATAATAAAATATAACTGTCTATTATTATAAACTACAACTTTAAATCTCTCTATTTTTTCCTAATGACCATCCACGTTCTGCCATTAGCATCAACTCCTCAGTTATAAAACTAAAAGACCTCACAATGTCACGTTCTGCCATTAGCACCAACTCCTCAGTTATAAAACTAAAAGACCTCACAAAACTACAGGACAAGTCACAAAATTCCCAAATTAGAAGTTGTTTGCCAAAGGCTTGTTCCCAAGATCTGGTCAAACTAATCTAGAAAGCATAACTCACAAATCTAGAAATAATTTATTATAAACTGTGGACATCTCAAGTATTAGAAAACAGCAACTGAATCAAATTAAAATTTGTCTGTATCATGAGAAGTTTCTAGTTTTACTTAACCCATCCGTTTGTCTGCGTTTTAATTTGACCATTCTCATTATGCTTCACACCTCATTGTTGAATAGTTCCCCATCTCAATATATTCCAGTCTTCGCTCTTTGTCGAAATGTTTTTTTTCAAGTCCAGGAAAATATTAGTAGATTGCTCCCTTGTGCTGTAAATTCTAACAACCAATATCATGTTTCTTTAGTCCTTAACTTCTTGCCTGACAATTGACCTTCCA
This sequence comes from Metroxylon sagu, assembly GCA_017589505.3. NCBI lineage: Eukaryota > Viridiplantae > Streptophyta > Magnoliopsida > Arecales > Arecaceae > Metroxylon > Metroxylon sagu. The sequence continues at coordinate 398,896 of JACVBY030000647.1, read as the reverse complement.
CTGTTGTTAAAATGGTACGATTGCGATCCAGATCTTACAGTCCAGATTAAAATGGCCCTAGACAGGTCAGATCCCATACTTGGAACAGGACCAGTGAAAGATCACTAGATTCAGATCTATAAAAAGGACTATAAATTCCTCTGGATCATAGATCCAGATTAATAATGCTAATTAAATATTAATTCAGATCTTTAACAACCACCAGTAAGTGTCGAGAAGTAAAATTAGCAAGTCTGTTGTTGGAATTCATAAAGCTAAAAACAAGTTGCAGATATATGTCTCATACAGCCATATGTTAAAGATTTGTTCGCACTTTCTTCTAAAATATTCTAATTAAAAGGATAATTAAGTTGATGGGCAATATATTTAAATTTCTAGAATAACCAAACAAAACATTTGTTTCATTAGACATGCCATACATAGGCCTACGTGGGTGAAGTCTAGAGTTGTTGTATGTATAGCTTCCTATTTTCCATTCATTAATAGTTGGCTCATAATCCAACTTTCACAATTTTTTTTATATTTAAGAAATTCAAAAAGAAATCAGCCAAAAACTTACGATCCGATCTGATCTAGCATCCCTCTATGATTTACAACTTGATCCCCATCTTTACAAATTGTGACCTTCTATGTTTCATGGAGAACCCATCTCTAGTCTAAAGTCGCCTTGCCCAAGCATGACAACAATTTATAGAGGATCTGAACGTTGCAAAAAGCCACTCCATCTTTCATGGAATCTTCTCAAGCTACAGTTATGATAATACCACAGTTTTTGCGGAAAAGGCTTGGTTGATTACAATAATAATCATAGCTAGTCTCTAGCAACATACATGATTTCTACCAATTTTTTGTCAATAAAAATAGGTTTTGCCCTATCAATCTGAAATCTTGATTTCCTAACTATGATTGCCAGTATTTGAAATTTCAATTAGACAGACAGAACTTTTTTTTGAATTAAATATGTGATTAAGTATTAATGTGATTTCTTCATTAATAGACTTCGGTTTGAATTTGTGGTCATGGAATAACAACACTTTCACCATATATGTGCATAAAGATTGCTACCTACATTAGCTTTTCAATAGGCACCAACAATTTAGCTACCTTAAAACATTTCACTACAGTGATACCAGCTTGCCAGGATCAATACATATGCACATAATAAGCTGTCTAGTGCTGTACATCACAAGTAATTATACCTAGACCCATGCTGTGGTCTTATATTGGCTTCAATCTCTATCACATTCAAATTTAATTGATATACTCAATTTTCATTTAGCGAATTTTTATGCTTTCGCAATATCAAGTATGCTAAGATGCTAAAATGATGGCAAGAAGTTATTTAAAGCACGCAGGATGAAAGAATGTTGGTCATAATCCCAGTTGTTATTCTAGTAAAAGCATCAATACAAGTAAATGAACAGAGGGGTTTTTCTTCTAAAGCAACACCTTGGACTTGACTAGGTGAACCTTTATGTAAATCAATGTCCCACACAGTCTCCAAGGGTTAGAATGTAGTCCAAGCACATGCCGCTAGAAGGAAAAAGTAGGTCAGGAAGTTTGTCTAAGTAGATGGGATGGGAAGGTGGAAAAGAAATACAATTAACATGTGAAGTTGGCATTTTTTTAGATTGAGAGCGCAAAGTGTTACGTCAAAAGTGTCCATCATAAAATGGAGGATGCTCATAAACAATCAACATTAGGCTCCAACCATGTGGTCCCTAATTATCCTCACCCTTTAAACAATTCTCTTCCACTAATCTCCAAAGTTGGGATGCTTGTGATGGGCCCACAGTATCAATAAAACTAGTGTCAATCCTGCTATAGGCAATGTTTTTAAAAGCGCTAAGCGCACTTAAACGCAAAGGGTCTTTTGAGCCTATGTGCAAGGCAAAAAGCACAGATGCGCCCCTCAATAAGGTGAGGCGCACATTTTTTAAACAAATGATAGAATAATTTATATAAGCAAGATATATATATCATATAATAGAAAAAAGCTAAAAAAATCATAATAGTAATATATTCAGCCTGTTAGCTCAATGGAAAGCCTCCTCTTTTTCAGTTAAAATCTGGTCTCTTAATGTCGTTCCTTCTTTTTCTCAGATAATAGCATAATTTTTGTATTCTATCTCTTTGTCTTCTAATATTTAGCTATTTTTTATAAGATAAGGAAAATAATTGTATAAAATGGTGCATCATAAAATCAACATAATTTAATAAATATGATAGACTTAAAAAAAATTACAAAAATAGCTTCTTAAGAAAGGCGTGCTTTTCTTGCGCCTCAAATCAGATCAAAAGAGTGTGCCTTTTTCACCTCATATGTGCCTAGGTGAAAACGCCTTACCTAGAGTATAAGAAGCAACCAACCCTTGGCGTGTTGCGCCTTACGTACGCCTTTGACAACACTGGCCATAGGTCTTTTGGAATCGCTTATTCTCAACAATATGTTTGCCATCAACTAGTATCTAAGTCATAATAATAAGATCAAAGTTGCAAAAACATTTTGGAAAAGTAATCTCAGAATTTTAAATCAATGGACACCCCATCAAATGCATTTCATCACCCTATAAGACAACAGTTGCTCTCATAGTCAAACGAAGGTGTTGAACCACAACAATACACAAGACCATTATGCAAAATAGAAACGACAACTATGCCAATAGAAAAGCACACATTGCACATAGATTTCGTACCTAAATGGAACTGAACACATAATAAAAATGACAACTGTGCCAACATAAAAGAATACGTTGCATATAGGCCTTCTGAGGATAGGGAACCATATGGGCTAAACTTTGATTTGTGATGAATGGACCAGCATGATTAGGAGAATTAACATACACCTCTACATATTCTTCAAGTTTGCTGAAGCATTTTATCCAGTTATGGTGCATATTATGTGTCAACAAATGTATGAGATGATTTATGGTTCAAAGCATTGTTCAAGCAGTGATATGCACACGCTCAATACAAAGCAACTTGAAAGAATTTGGTGGATATATTTTTTGGGTGGTTGTTTTGCACAGTATACCAACTTCCAGTGCAAGAAATTAGTTAAGTGATTGACAAAGGAGAAGCAGTTAGCTGCTTTTTGTATGGTGCCTTGTTTATTAACAGTGTTTCTCATTTTGCAGGGTAAAACATGTTCATAGACTGGAAGCACGTTAGATCAAAGAATGACCATATGTGTCTACTACATGTAAAAAAGGCCTTTTGAATGACTGTATTTATTACCTGTAAAAAGGACCTTTATGTTTGCAATCAAAGACTAAGACGTCCTACCATGGCATAAGTTGTAACAGCCACTGTTAGATCAGAGTTGAATATGTGCTACAAACACAATTGGGTTTTATTCTATGTTTTCTCCTCAAATTAAATTTGACTAGTAGTAGGAATTTTGTGGCTGATTAGATTTCTCACCTTCATTTTTTCTGTAGGACACATATTTAACATAGAATTTCCAGGCAAATCAGGTTTTCCTTTACACATGTTAAAGTTCGTAGGCCTGCTGTGATGGATGGATTGATTTTTTGGAACTCAAGGATATATTTCCATGTACTATTCTTAAGTAACTTGAGTGTTAAAGAATTGGCATTTTAGTTATTGGCTGAGTTAAGAAATCCCTGAATTTATTAGGATCATTTTTAGAAAGGTTTAGTGATCTTCATGCTATAGGTTTCCTAAGAAAACAAATCCGTTAGTCTTTTCATATCTTTTACTTCATTCTTTAATCTGATATCCATTTAGGAGAGGACCAAGGTTAGTTAAACCATCCCAAACCAGGTGGTTCGGACAGAACTGAACCGAATCAGCCCGAGATTGGGATCTTCAGCCTCACAATTCCGGTATAGAGGGCAAACTGCCCCAAACCGCCCTTACCAATCTCGTACCAGCATACCAAACCACCTAGTTTAGTCTGATTCAAGGCAATTTATGGGTTAAGGCCTCCTGATCAACCCAATCGATACACCACTAGTTCAATACGATACATCCCATACCGAACCGTATCGGTCCCATACTGAAACAATACCGGTTCCATATATAGCAAACCTTGGAGAGGACTAATAAATTTATTTTTGAGACAAAATTTATGCTTTTGCTTTTCTCCTATGGATCAAACGAACCTTCCCTTATTCGAGGAAACCAAAAATTTTATTATGTCATTAGGGTTGAGTCAAGACATAGATTAGGTTTCTAATAGTTTTTATAAGTAGATCACATAAAATGGTTGGATATAAGAATTTTTAAAATAGAGTTATTTAGATCATAATTGCATAATTGTTATCAGCATTAGTTGCATCTATTAAATACACTAGGTTAATTTTCAATATTCTACAAACATATTAAGTTTTTCCTCAACTTTTGGCCTTGATATCTCTACTATTAAAAAGGAAACTTTTTTGTAGCTGAACTCCCCTCTATTGCAGCTAGATTCCTCTCTCATTTTTTTCATTTTCTGAAAATGGCTTTGCCTTCACTAAAATCCACATGCAAAGGAGAAGATAAGGAATTCTAAACTTTTAGAGCCCAGCTCCACTTATTTTTCAATAGTAGAAATATGATTCTCATCTCATGTAGGAAGAGAAGAAAAGGAATGTAGAAGCTTCCTCTTCTCTCTAAGAAATCACATCTAATCCAAACATCCCCAGTTAGAAGGCCACAGACATGGATGCTCCAAGATCTTAAAAGGAATGACTTTGCAGGAAGACTCCTCTGTTGCTTCTTTTCCTTTTCAACTTGGAGGATACCATTATTTTCTTCCTTTTCTGGCTTGGAATAGTCAATTTTTCTAGGGGTCTGGAAATGACTGCTAATCTCTTTTGGAAGAGAAGAAAAAGTCTCTAAACTTCTTGCAAGCCTATAAATACTCTAGTCTTTTATACATATGTATTACCCAAAAAACACAAGATGTGTATTACCCAAAATTGGGAGCACAATCATCAAAGTAGCATGAATAATAAATAAAAAAATTAAACAAATAATCCAATGGGGATCACAGCTATCTATGCTTCCTCTTGCATGCATGGCACATCTCCATTATCCTATGCCCCTTCACCTGAATAAATTACATGCAACACACATTCACAACATTACTATAAATGACACTTAGGCATGCATTCCAGGTTCCAACCAAAACTAGATAATATATATTGGTTCAACCCAGCGTCAGACATAATCCAAAACTAAAATTCTGAACCAATGTTAAAAATCTCAAAAGCAAGATCGAAATTTGTTGGCTGCCAGTCCAATATGCTATCAGTACGAACTAGTATAAATCTGTATGGACAGACAACAAAAGAAAGGGGCCTCCACCCAATCCAACTTGATACCAAAATGATATTGGAAGGCGCTGCTTGGTACAGGTCAGTACTGAGTGCTACACCTTGGTTCAGTGCTGTTCACCCTAAACTAGGTACCAAGAGGCATCCTGAGTCAGTTCTCCATGGGTTCAGTCCAATGCTGAACAGTACATGAATCCATGTTTTAAACACCGATGACTTATTGATATACAAAACTAGTCAATTGTACACAATACAAGAATAATTCTGGATTATATTACAAGGTCTTGCAGCAATGATGGAAAACTAGATTTAGCATAAAGATTCTGGAATGGTGTTTATAGAGAGCATAAGCACAGAAAACTATCTGATAAATCAAGTAGGATATATTATTTGTAAATTATTACAACTCTGCACTCTATTGTAAAAATTACCAATTGGGAAGTTGATGATATGCTATGCTCAAACTGGTCAAAAAGAAAATCAAACCCACTCAATGCAGCTATTCGAGTGTTGTCATTGTAGATAATTAAACTTCATAAATGTTATCATTCAATGAAGAATTAGAAAGTGTTTTTCTGGTAAAATACTCATTCATTAATATATATATATAAACCTTGTTTTCAGCAATAATCTGCCATGCACACACCTCCAAGTCTCAGATGGTGTCATTACTAGTTACCTTAGCTGAATATAAGATTATGTCATCTTTGCCTAGTTTGAGCGAATGACTGCTTCCAAATGATGCAAGATTTAGAGCAGCTCTCGGTTCTCCCTGACACAACAATGAACATGGTCATGCTACTATATCATATTGATTGAACCTGGCATACATACTAAATAATCATCTCTGGTGATACAAAGCACAAAAAAAAAGGGTAAAAACTAAAATCTTACTTGAGAACCAGTCGTAACAATCAACAAATCTTTGGGGGCATAGCCATCCATATCCTCCACTTTAACCTACCCAAAATTTGTCACACAATCAACCATTTATAGCATGGGGTACATAATATTAATAGCACAGAGAACAGAGGTAAGATAAGAGATAAAGCAAAACAAGAATGAATATTTTGTCTCATGATTTATGAATTTGTTATCTCTTTCAGGATCTCTGATAAGAAAGTACAAATACCAAGGAACAAACTCTTTGCTTATCTCACAGTATCTAGCTTTACTCTTATCAAATAGAAAATAATAAGGGACAGATATGCAGCACATTAAATAATTTAAATAAACCAGTATGAAAATGGAAGCCCATGGTTATGAGCACACTGTTGGTCCCATATATTCACAAAAGAAAAGTAAGACAGAATCATGTATAGGAACAAGAATGGTTTATGAAAAATAAAGGCATCACAGAAAATCCCCTCCCACTACTAGAATAGCCTCAATTGGGCTACACATGCCAAAAATATTGTATGCTATGCAGGTCCTTAGCTCTACCAAGATGTTACAGATTCTACAGAATTTCCTGCATAAAATTAAAGGTCATGGTACTATTAGTGTTGAGCCTCTGATAGTCCAGTGCTGTATCATGTATCAGTAGGGTCTAATAGTATCAGACATGACTTATGATCAGTGTCCTTAAGATTGGATCAAGATGTGAACCACAGTGGTTAGGTCAGATTGAAGCACATATCAGATTGTGGATCATAAGATGTTTTCTGACTCCTTCAAAAAAATTAAAATATTAAAAATGAGAATAAGTCAATTATAAAGGATATGACTGAAAAATAAAAAGCCATACATCATGTCTAATTATCACTATTTTTTATACAACCTATTGGTTGAATTGAAATGTTCAGGTAGAACATTGTTATGGGAAGCAAATGGCTATTAAAATATGAAAATTATACTTCATGATCTTGATCTCAGACCTGAATAAAAAAAATCTATCACAGAGGTGCCATAGAAGATCTTATAGATGTGGTAAAAACTGCCACATCAACATATTTGTGAATCTTTAAATAGCTCTAAAAATAGAGTAGACAAGGCTCCAATAAGAACCATTGTTAGATCTTCCATTGGAAGTGCCACCATGCTATTCCGCTCAACCTTTTTAAGAACCCACCCTTTTCTACTCTTCTCCTCCCAACAACTCTGACCATCGTCACCTTTGATGGCCACCATATCCAACCATCTAGACGACCTCTAGCAATGACATCAACCCACCACTTCATTAGGACTGCAACCTTTCCTCCTCTTCTCCCAACACCATTTAGTCATCGTTGCCTCCATCCACTGCATCTTTATCTACCTAGTCAACCATTGGTGTTGCTACCAACATCACCACCTTGAGCAAGCCCTCTCTTCTTCAAGCAAAAGCCATCCCTTCCCTATCATTCCTAAACCTTCAAGTCCATCTAAGCATTTATAGGCCCTTTCCAATCAGTTCTACATCATGTAACCAGCTCAAACTAAGAAGCTATTTGAAGTCCTATAGCTAAAGCTACACTATAACTAAAGCCACATTGCAATTTAAGTTGTAGTAGTTGACTTACAAGAGTACTCACTTCTTTTGTTTGAAGGAGAGTGGAGAAAGAGGGGCACACATTTCGTTGAAAAATGTGTAAGCAAATGCCAAATCAGAACACTTGACATACATAAAGATGAAGGTGTTATAGACAAAGATGGTGGTGTCAAAGCTGTCGGTGGCGAGGGCCTAAGCATAGACTTGCACACTTATGGGGAGTGAGCAAGCAGCAATCTTCAAGCCTTGAGGAGGTGGAGGTGGAAGCGAAGGTGAAGAAGAGAGGCAAGTTGGGGGCTAGAGATGGTGCATGGCAACATAGAGGCAGATGGGGGCAACAGCAAGCAAGGTAGAGTGGAGGCCACTGTCGCAAATGAAGGTGGTCCAAAGGGGTTAAGGTCAGGGACCTAAGCGAAGGAAAGGAATGAGTAGGGGTGAGTGGGGACATGGTGGACAACAAGGCAGTTCAAATGGGTGATGAGAAAACTACAATGAAATTTAAGACAAATAAGGCAGTCATGAGCATCCAAAGGTGGCAAGGGCCGTTAGCATTATCAAGGGCAACAGTGATGTGACTCAAGAGCAAGGAGAGAGGAGAAGCCTGTTGTGGTGATCGGGCAAAGGAGGCGGATGTAGGCCTCCCAAAAGTGGTGAGGTATAGTGATGACATTGAGAACAACAATGGACTCGAGAGCAAAGCAAGGGAGGAGACATGAAGAGAAGAAAAGATCTTTTTCTTAATAAAGAACCTAATAGAGCTGCTGCAACTCATCCTGTATTCATTTCTATAATGAAGGAGATTAAATAGGAACAAAACAGATCCATCAAAGAAGACCCTTAATTTTGTTCAGAAAAATAGGAAAAGTCAACCTACCACAAAATAACCGAGTTGCAGCTTAACAAGCAAGTTGCAATCATCCAAACAAGCAGTCTGGCCTACACCAGCAACTGAAGCTGCATGCAACCCTACTTACAAGATCCCAAACAGCACCTAAGTGGTGCACTAGAGATGGCTGTTTGGAAACAGGTGCTGGCTAATTTGAAAGACAAAAATACTTTATGCTTATAATTTGGAATGAAATATGAATTAGTGGACAGGTTGCAAGTTTTCAAATAAGTGTGGGATGGGGTTATGGCACATACATATGTTCATCTCAGAAATTTTCAATTTAATGAAGAAAGCAGAGTGGTAATATTGGGGCATTACAGTATCCTGGATAGGTTATCCAAGGTAAACAGATGGGTTTGCGAAGCTTCTCAAAGATTGATCTTCTATATTAGATGTGGACTTATTATTGGATATATTCTCATATGATCAGTTGAAAATTTAGGAGCAAAAAGGAAAGTGAGTCATTTCCAGATAGGAACCGAAAGGCTGGTATACACTAGGTTGAAGTGGAAAGGTGTGACTACAGTTGGTAGTGGTTTCAGCAGATAAAAACAGTCAAGGGCTAGATCAGAATGGACTGTTTTCAGAAGACACAGAAGAAAAACAAAAATAAAGAAGAATCAACTAGAGCAAGGTTAGGATGGAGAAAATGAAAAAGCATGCAAAAGCAATGGCTGAACCTGGTGGTCACTTTCTTTAAAACCCCTTCCTTTTCCTCAAAGCAAATAAGCCAAAAATAACATCCTAAGCATTCTGGCATCCCCTCCCTAAAAGGGCTGGCTGCTGCATGTTTATAAGTCAATTTTTAGGGTACTTATCCACTATCAAACAAACATTAATCAATCAGTTAACTAAAAAAAACCAACATTCAAAACAAAGACTTCAAATAGCTTAAAACTGCAAATGGAATGATTCTGACCATTTATAGTTTACCAGGGATCTAAACAAAGGCAGAACATTATTCTTCTTGATCACTCAATAAGCAATGACTGGTCCTCAGCACAGATACAAGCACAGGCATCTACTAAAATCCTTGAGAGGGGCTTTAACAAAATGAAAGTGCTGATATTAGGGTCCTATGATTGATAACACAAGCTAACAACCATGGTTTCAGATCCTAATGGGACATCCCATGGGAAGCCGCCATAGGTTGCCAACCCCCTATCATCCCAGCATCTTAATTGACACGTCTTGAGGCATTCTCTGTCCCAAATGTTGGGACGACTTGGGATGATGGCACATTCCATTCGATGAAAAAACCAAGATGGCCCCATCCCATCACACAGGATTTAAAACCTTGCTAATAGTATTGTTAATCAATCTTGAAGATTAAAATTGACCTATGGATCAAACCGCTTGCTGATACATTCCACTAATCCCCGATACAATATAACTAGCAAAAAATGGACGGAATTGGACACTTGCTAAAACAAAGAAACACAAAGTATGACTCACAATACTGTATATCCATGGAACCCTAAAAAGAAAGCATGCAAGTTCTTTTATTTATAAATATTAAGCTATTTCTCCATTGGGAATGCAAGAATCTCAATTTTTTTCAAAAAAAAAAAAAAAAAGAAAGACTTACAAATAGATGGCAACCTTGTCTAGAAATTGAGGCAAACACATACTTGTTTTCTTTTTTTAAAATATTGCTAGTTTTAAAAGTGAACACAATGAAGAAACATAGGAGATGGTTATGGTACTATCTCTTACCAAGGTTGAAGGATCCATCGGTGCCTTTCCATCCTTGAAAGCAGCATCCAAGTAAGTTCTTAGAGACATGCCAATGAACACCTGTTGCAAACATCAAAACCAATGAAAATGTCCAAACAGAATACGCATTGTCTTCAAAGCGACATGATCCTAAAACACTTTTCCTGGAAGTGCAAAGATGAACAGATGAAGAGAAACAGTTAAAGCAGCTCACCAATTTACGACCAGTTAGATCAGCAGCAGCTTTCACACTTCCAAGACGATGTATATTAGAAGCAAATTGTGTAGTAATAACTCTTCCTCTGGCAGCTGAAATATGTCTTAGTAATGCATCTGCTACGACAGTTTCACTAACAGATCTTCCAGGTGACAGAACATTGGTAGAGTCACTCATCATCTAAGAATAATAAAGAGAACGTATACAAATTTAGTATATGGGCTTTGACCACAAATTTGTCAAAAGATAACAGAAATTAGAAAAGACAAGCAAGACAGGGGCACAATAACATGCAACAAAAATGCATAAACAAAAAATGTGCACCCAATAAAAGAAAAAGTATATTAAATTCTCCCAAAGGGATGAAGTACATGGCAATTCTATTATCAATTTTCAAATTTTAAAGCCTGCCTTATAATGCCAAATCTGACCAGCATGCTTAAAGAAGTTCATCAGAAAATCTCAAAGCTTCAGTGCACTAGATCAGTTATTAAAATTATATTAAATGCAAAAGCATTAAGTTAACCCAAAGGCATATTGTGAATAAATGAATTAATGGAATAGCAGAGTGTAAACTATAGAAAATATTCATTAATGCATGAAAGGGTTAACAAAAAAGTAGAAGCTACCAGAGTGGGGGAAAAAACACTGCTTGCAGCGATCGTAAGTTCTAAATGAAATTTAATTGATCTAATAAAGATTGCATTTCGAAAAAGTTAGTCAAGGTAAACCTCTCTTCATAATGTCGATTGTCATTCAGACAGAAAAATATACACAGAAGTGATAAGACCAGCTTTATCCCAGTCATCATGACGATAGGCAATTATGAGTACATAAGCATCATGCCATCATCGCATCAAGCAGCCATGTTAAATTGTGGACACATGGACAGAATTTGTTATGAATAAATTAGAAGAAGGCTATAAATTGCAAGCAATCTCTGATATATATTATGACATGAAGGCCCAGCATGGCTGGGTGCTTACATGTGAGATTCTGAAGCTCAACTTATTAAATGTAATCTTCTTCAATAATCATCCCGCATCATGCACTAATTTTTGTAGTAATTTAGACAGAGAATAGGAGGAATATATTAACCAAAAGTGAGGGTTCACCATATCAATACTCAACTAAAAAGAATTCATGGTTACAAGAAAAAAATCTAATTCCAAATATTTCATCTTTGATCTAATCACATCCACCCATCCATTACCCCACTCAAATCCATCATGTGCAGTACACATGTTTAGTACAGGATAAAGTGAGAATATCATTTAAATAAACTTGTTTGTAAACACTATAGGATAGATGGGTTCATTGAGGAGCATGCCATTGTTTGTGACAATAACAGACAGCAGACACTATTACTGCTGCAGGTGTCAGCAGAATACTGCACTGGCCTGGAGAGCAAAAGGCCAAAAGTTCCAAGTATTCAGTGACCACTGAATTAACTTGCGATTTGGATCATTTTCTCAATTTAACGAAAAAAATCAGTCGAAGACAGTAAACATATGTACTGTTTATTTGCTTATTTGATTTCATTTCATTTGAATCTGATATAATTCTGTACAAAGAAGGCAGCATATCTTTTTGCAATATAAGCTCTCTAACAGAAGATATCTGATATTATTGGATAATTTGCAGACACATTACTGATTTTCTTTAATTTGTTTCAAGAATCTGAAGTTGGCAGCACTAAAGCATAATTCTATTCCTGTAAATTTGTAACTTCTCACAGCCTTGCTTCCATACGAGAGATTTTAATTTGCCATCATGTGACTGCCCTCCATTTTTTCAATATCCTTTATCGCAAGGTTTGCAAAACCAGTGCCAAGAACCACAGTGGCACATTATCAGTTCAACATGGCACAGGATACACACCCTATACCGAGACAAGGTGCCAATGCTTTTGTCTTGCCATTCACCCAGTGACAGAACAAAAAATTACAAACTGTTTCATTCTTTTTTGGGATTCCAGCAGTTGAAGAAGCTGGGATCCATCATTCTCTTGATTCCAAAGTTTTCCTTTAGTAAGAGCAAGGTATTGAATACCTCTAGTAGGTACACCGGGCCAGACAGACAATGGAATCAGAAGTTGATAGAATGAGATTGAGAAATGGAAGCGGCAACATCGGTTTCTATTATCTGCATTAACAGCTACTTTAGGAAGAATTGTTTTATGTAGTTCTAATGATTTAATAACTATCTTTGCAGCTCCAGAATGTTCCAGTTTATATTCCTACCTATTATTTGGATATACCAAGAAAGATGTACGCTCTAATGAGGAGAGAGAAATAGTGGAATCAGGGGGGGAACTACCGGACAGTTTCAGAGATGTCTAGGCTAGATAAATGCATACAGTATTTCTTTTATCAGCTTCTGAAATGGCAGTAGGATCAGAAAGAGTCAAAGGAGACAAATAAAATACATGAATGGGGCCGAGGCCACTCTCACTTTAAGTAAGGAATAAGCATGGCTTGGGGTATATTACATACAAGAAAAGGAATCACTGTTTCGCTTCGCACATCCAGAAAGTCAACTTTCAATATAAGCATTCGGTGTTTGTAAATCCTTAGTTTAGTCACGTAGGCGAGGGCCTTTCCATTGCAAAGGATTCAATCCAACCATGAGTTCCCCTACAGCTACCTTGTTACGACGTCACCCTAGTCAAAGACCCCACCACTACCTCAGATAGCTAGCAAATAAAAGATGGCTACCAACAAACCAAGGGGGAGCCCACACCTAGCCAGCACTAGGCTTTCCTGCAACCTTGCTTCTACGCCTCTGGATCTTCCTACCTTCACTCTTAACGATGGTACCACTTGAAACTAGACAATACGAGTTGGTACAAAACAAGGTTCATCATACCCAGAACCAGTACCATTTTGGTACTGGGCTAGTATGGGGCATACTGTACCGAACCGACGGCAGACTAAACCAACGACATACCTATTCGGTGAATTGGAAAGTTCTAACCATAAACTGCCCCATACCAAGCCAAACTGGATGGTTCAGTATGATATGAGGTCAATATGAGGTTGGTATAGGGTGATTCAAGATGGTATCATCCTATACCGTTTTGAAATGGTGAATCGTACCAGTTTCATACCGACACCGTACGGTTTGATACACCCTATACCAAGTAATTCGATACGATTCGGCATACCTTGGTACAAAGCAAAACAAGATAGTTCCCCACAGTTCGGGCTGGTTCAATTCATACCAAGTCGAATCTTATTGCCACACCAGTACCTTACTAGTATAAACACTAGTATGACCAGCACGGGTTTGTGCGATAGACCTTACTTTATTGTTACTTTCAGAAACTTTTAACAGTTGCCTCCTAGAACATAGGCTAGATGCCTCCCACCTCAAACCCAAGCATCCCCCCCCCCAACAAAAAAACAAAAGGGAAAAAAATCCTGCTTACATCACATGGCTGTTCTAACTTACAAGATATTAATGAGCTCCCAGCTAGTTCTATGAATCAGGACCATTTCTTTGATGGTGTTTTAGGAAGCTAGGGCTCTCACCTCTTTTGGCATTTCATTTAAAATTCTAATCAGACAAGGAAGCAAGAGCTTTTATCAAATCAGGTATCAAATAGCATATATTAAAGAGTCAAATTTAATAAGATCCATGTCTATATTTCACAAGATCATCCGTGTAGTTTCCTTTGTTTTGGTTTTGCATGCACAATCTCTCTCTTCTTGTTTCAGTATCTCAAGAGAGGTGAGACTTTTCTTTACTATCCAAACATATGAAGGCCAAGAGTCGTATAAGTCATATTTCCTTTTCTACTTTTCAGTTCTTTTTTGCTCATGCCAAACTAGTTTAGATCAGTCATCATTCCCAAAAAGGTAAGCATGAATTGACAGCCAAACATTATTGTTTCGATTAGTTTTCCTTGAGAGAAAAATTGTTTAGATTTCTTAACATTATAAAATAGAACAATCATGGTTAGGTGTGGAATGGATTATCTTCTAGAATTTATAATTTATAAGCAACACCAACAAATGATTTCTGTTTATCTAATAAAAAACTTGTCATGTTTAATTAGCATGGTTCAAGTAACAGTCATTATAAGAAATTCATAAATTATTTTCTCTTTTATTCTAGTAAAGGTTTATTTTAATGGTACAATGATTTATGATGATTTTAAACCATTGTTGATCCATAGTCGTAGAAACATTAGTATACCAAATACAAATTTGTCTTGCTTTTCTTAGTGCATTTAAAACAATGTATTTAGCCCATTTTATGGTACTAGCCACATAATAAATACCCATCCCTTCTTTTTTACTAGAATACCTTTTCTTTCTTATTAAAAACCTTGGTTCTATATCACATATCAAAACTGCACTCGTAGCACTAAAAGGAAAAAAGAAAAAGAAAAACTATTTAGATAACATAATTAAGGTGTTCTTCACTGTTAAAAGACAAGTTAACAATACTCACTTGCAGGATGTGGTTAGCTAAACTTTAATTAAGGCAGTTTACCTCTTTCGTTCCAATTTTATTGAATCCTAAACACTAGGCCACCTCATGAGGTGTTGCAAAACATGAGATCAAATATTCATGTGCCAAATCTTTATTGCAAAGATTCTAACAACATACTCAAATAAAGCTGGTGTTTGAGCGGTGAAAATCTATTTACCTACACAAAAGGAAAATAGATACAGGTGCAGAATCTTTAAAATAAAATTTTAACTATATGACTGGAATTTCCTTTTTGTATAACTTTAAACAATGGCCGATTGTATAGTAATTGAGCAAGAAGTGATCAAGAACATAGGAAGCTTTCACCATCTCACAGAGCTTCACAAGCATAAAACATTAAGATAAATATATAATATTTGAAAACTAACTATTGAGATAGTTGATAGATTGGTTATAAGAGAAACAGGCGACATAATACACGCCACAACCACACACCACCAAGCTACAATTCAGAGAATCTCAGATTTTCAGAGTTCTACCTTAAACAGAAAATGGAAAAGGAAAGAAAGATGAAGGGAAACAGAACAAGAAAATGTCATCAGTAGTAAAAACTTACTAAAGTCACCCCTTCTTTAGAGAGCTCCTCTAATGCTTCACGATCGAAAATTTTACCATCCAGCGGTGACTCATCAATCTGCATAATTCTCAATTTCTTATGCAACTAGGCCCAATAGATGTTAAAAGCTTCATATTAAAAATGTTGTTTACCTTCCAATCACCAGTATGTAGAATGGTACCATCACTGCAGCGGAGAACCAAGCCACAGCAATCAGGAATTGAATGAGTTACACGGATTGGCTCCACTTCAAATGGTCCAGCAAGAAACTTCTTTCTGACCTTAAATAACTTAAGCCTGGATGGAACAAAAATTCCGAACTCCTTCAAACGCTTCTTAATAAGCTGTTCACACATAAAAACAGAAAGCTTCTTATTTTTTTGTAAATCAGGTCATAAAGAGATTTTGAAAAGGAAAGAAGAAGGGTGGGGGTGGGTGCCTGCAAGTAGGAGATAAAGATTACTGGCTGAGATAAATATGCTCATTTTGTTTTATAAAATAAAAGAACAAGAAAAAATTATAATGCATATTAGAATCTATAACATCATAAAATCTGTCAACGTAGAACCTATCCTAGCATGCTGTTCAAACTTAAAATCATGATTAATTACAGCAATTTGCTATCATTACTAACAATATACCTCCATTGTAAAAGATGAAGCATAAATTGGTGTATGAGAATCCAAAGCTGGGATAACCTGTTTCACCGAGAAATAAGAAGAAGAAACCATAAGAACATTTAGACTAATTCAAAATTTCAGGAGATGCAGCAGGTTCAGAAGATTGATGTAAAATTATGCTTAGATATCATATTTGCAATGAAAAGAATATGGTTATTCATTCTTACAAGACCAACAACATATACATGGTCAGAGATCTTATTGCAAATGATATATCTCAAGTAGGAAAAAGATTTATGATAGCATCATGCACAGAATCATGGTAAACCAAAGAAATCTACATTCATGAATTGTGTTTTGTATACCAGGAATTTTCTTTTCAAATTGAAGCAGCTATTCCAACAACTTTGTGAAAGCATTTCCATTTGATCTATTGATTGGAAGTCAGTATTTATTTGTAAATGAATAAAGTAAAGGTGCATCTAAGTTAGACACCCCCTGTTGACTCCTAAAGTGAGTCCGGCTCTGAACTCTGATTTTGCAACTAAACTGGTCCAGGTCTAGCAAAAGTGTTTTGAAGCATCTAAACCTAGTTAGTTCACAATGAGCACAAGGAGTTGTTCACCCATGCTAATCTGATACAACAAATGGGTCAGGCAAAAACTGGGATACTCCAGGTGCACTCAGCTCTACATAATTCAACCATTCTGCATCACTAATTTACCAGCAGAATGAAAGAGAAATGCTGATTGATAACTTAGCAATGTGAATAACTAATAAATTTATGTCTTACATCCTTCAAATCTTCAACATGAGACCAAGGACCACTTGCAGGAGGCAGTTAAACACAATCATCTTCCCAAATCATCCTGCTTAGTATGTTCTGAATACTCCATCAGGAAAGGTGATGCAAACAGTCATTTTCTAATAAAACAAATTTGCAAGCACCCAGAGCCACGAAGGAAAGAACTAGAGTTTCAAGGATCTCAAGAAGACATTCTGATGTTCGCTTGAAAAAATCATTTAAGAATGCTGATAATTGCAACATATACCTAAAATGAATATCGAACTCATTTTCGCTCAATATCAGTGTTTTAAGAGAAAGCTTTAAATTTGGGATACATTATTTAAAATTGTTATGATGAATTTCATTAGAAATAATTAAGTAGAGAATCATAATAATGTCAAATTTATAACAGAAACAACAATTTCAAGCATTAGAAGGAAAACTTTACCCAAGGCAACGCACCAATGTGATCCTCATGGCCATGCGTTATAACAACTGCTTCAATTTTATGGCTCCATCTCTTGATGAATGTTGTATCAGGTACAATCTTTTGGACTCCAAACTCATCATAACTAATATGCATGTAATACAGCCATTAGAAACCAAAGAATTAACAGTGAGGAATAACAAGAAGTAACTAGAAGCAGGACATATGATGCAATTATAGTAGAAAAATCAACAGACATGTAGGAGATATAGAATATACCAAATGTAAAATAGAAGATAGAAAAGGATAAGCAAAAAAAATAGAGCATTTTCACACAGCATTTCACATTGCAGCACTGCTAGGACTTGAATATAATATGATTTAGGCACTACAACGATTAGAATCTAGAAGGAAAAACAGCCGCTTCTCACAAATGCCACTAAAAAAAAAAAGGTTCTGTTGTAAGCTCATTCATGTTCACAAAAACTTTATTTGGGTGCAACAGAAAAAATTCCATTATTCTATGATTTTTCATCTCTCATGAAAAATAAATCTAAGATTTTCAAACATAGCTTTCTGAGTTTTTTTTTATTAAAAAAAAATCTAAACTCTCCTGAAATCCATCAGTTGGTCAGAATTCCTAAAGTTAAGCAATAGGGGAAAGGGTAAGGATTATGAAATTGAAAACCTCTTACTCCAGACTAAATTGATAAGCTTTTGAGCTTTGATAGTCCAACTAGGTCTACAGTTGAATCAAGTATATACATGAAATAGCCTGGAGTATGGCTGCCATAGTTAATGCAAATGCAATTCTTTTTGTGAAACGTACTCTGGGAACATGACCCCTGCATCAATTAAGATATAACGGTCATAGTGTCCTACAAGCATGCAGTTCATCCCTATTTCCCCCAAACCACCTATTGGAAGCACACGGAGTGGTGGACCATCTAATCCTTCATAAAACTGCTCCAATTTGCGCTGAACAGAATCTTCCATGCTTTTCCCTAACCCCTCAGTTCTTCTGGATCTTCTGCGGGGAACTTTAGATTCCCGGGCACCTACAATTGAAATGTTAATGTGGTGGCAGTAAGATTATAAAGAATAGAAACATGATAAGCAAAAATTGGCAGTTTTGAGAACATCCACTTTATTACGCTATTATATTTCACAGATAAATAAAAAAGATAGAAGGTTAACAATTACAGTATTATTTTTTGCCACCTAAAACATAAAAATTATTCGCATACTGACAGGGTAGGAGTGCAGAGGAAATCCACTAAAGGTATAAGGATTTTAAGCAATATTATTAGCATTATGCTGCCGAATTAAATGGCATGTGTACAACAACCAGGTACAGATAGCCAGGGAGCCCAAACTCATCATCTGGGCAGTGTGTCCTTGAAACATGCATAGAATTGGTTTTGAAAGGATAGGCACGATATGAAGCCTGCCTGCAAAAATAAACATTAGGCACTGTAGAGAGACCATAACTTTTTGACCTCAGAAGCTGTCCAAACTCCGAATTAAATGGGCCTACGAAATTTGTGGGTGATCCATGCCACAGTGCTCCTCTGGTCCAGCTAGAACAGATACTTCGTTATCACAATTTATATTGTTCCAAATTCAGCACGAGGATATCCAAATCAACATTTATTCTAGAAAAGGGCCCCAAAGGGAGGGCAAAAATAGTGACAAACAAAAATTAGAAGCCAATTTATCGAAGCAGGAACCCTAGAACCATCTAAAGTGAGCAAATCAAAACAAGATGGCGACTAAATCTAGAGAGGGGAATAAGAGAAGAGACCTGTGACCGAGGAAGGAGACCCGAGGGAGCACCGAACTATGGATTTCGGAAGCCTGGGCCTCCGGGAGGGCCCGCAGGGGCAGAGAGACGGAAGCACGCTGAGAGTAATCATGGTTGCCCTCACGAAAATATAGTCAGCAGAGGGGACGGAGGAGAGCAAGAAAGAGATCAAGGGATCGAGCGTGGGAGTTCTGCGAAGCGAATCGAAACCCTGGAGCCGTCAGGATTTTTGGTAGATTTTAGGTTTGGATTGCCCCGGCGGGGGGGGGCGGGGGTCGCTGGGGCGCGCTGGGGTGGGCTGTGAGGGGATGAGATGACGGTAAAGTGAGGACAGAAGCGGGAAAGGGAGAGCGTAAGGTTTGGTTTTGGATGGAGCGGAAATATCTCTCTTATCGCCTTTCCTGTTGCGCGCTTGTAGCTTTCCGCGGTATCGGGGGATGAAGAGAGATAGCGTCGTCCCGCACCGAACCCGCCGTCCGTGCGGTTCGAGTCGGGTCGGGCCAACAGACGCGGAATCCGGGGAGACAGCGAGTCGTCGTTCGGGACGGATTTAGCCACACGCCCACACCTAAATCAAAAGCATATTTCATAGCTCCAAACCTAATTTAAACGCAATTAGAACCGCTCATTATTAGATCCAAGAGAGATTAGGTATTGATTTTTAAGTAAAAAATTAAGTATTTAATTATTATTTCGCTGTACTTTTAAACTGTTTTTAAAAATTATTTCATAAATTCAAGATTCACCTTAAAAAGTAATTATATAAAAAAATAAAAATATAGTATCTAAAAGAGAGAGCATCTACATACCTATATATTAGGTTATATAAGCATCCATGTAATCAAAAAATATGAAAAATAAAAAATTCTTACAATAAACAAGCACTCTATGTGCAAGGGTACTCACGTACGTTTAGTTTTAGTTTTAGTTTTAAATTATAAATCTATTTAAATCCATACCCATTCTAATAAAACATTAATCAAATTTTGAAACCTAAATCCAACCTACTAAATTATTGAGTTTAATTTTTACATCCAAACCCTATTATTATTTGAACCAATTTTAAATAGTGCTCTAGGTTATCAACCTCCATTGACATCCTTGGAGAAAATAAAAATTGAGTTCAAATTGTACATATCATATAAAATAATTTAGATAAAAATATATATTTTAAAATATTATAATACAAAGTATTTGATTAAGAATAATTTTATTTTCAAAAAAATATTTTCAAAAATAATCAAAATCTTTCTATATTTTTGTTATTTTTTCATATTGGCTGTAAAAAGTTATCCAAAATATGATTTAATTTAAAAAAATATTTCATGCTTTTATTAGGTTAGATTTCAAAAGTAATCCAAAATCTTTCTTACATCATAAAAAAAATAAGAGGATATTTTTGGTATAAAAATGATAAACAAAATCAAAAAAGACTATCGTTTAACTTTGAAAATTATCATTTTTATATAAAAAACAAGCATAGATACTAAAATTAGCGAGAAGCTATATATGTGAACAAAAGCCTAGCTATGATACTATCAAATATATATTCAATTTTAAAAAAAAAAATTTGCCTACCATAAGAAAAAGTTTATTTGCAGTAAAATTTTGATAATCTTTTATATTGGCACTTTTACTTTGTGGATTAGGATTTTATAAATTTTCTAAATCTATATATCAAGATTTTTGAATTCTTTCTAGGTTAATCTTCTAAACTTTGCCTTTTCTTCTCTCTTTTAATTACATTGATACTTAACAAAGGATATTCTCTTTATATAAAAATATAGCTATAGAACAATGATACGATTTTAAAAGTAATGTCAAATCACAAAATCTTCTCTTTATAAAATAGTAAAAAAAAATTATTTTAATTTTTAAGTATTTTTCTTTATTGCCCTTTCTAGCATCTCCTAAATAAATTCAATCTAAATATCTCCATAATTTAACTAATAAAGGATAAAAATAATATTTAATTAATAATAATTTTACCTAGTTATAAATTTTAAAATTTTAAAATTATGAAAGAAAAAGATTATTTGACAACCAAATTTTGAGGATCACTCGAGTCTCTATAGGCCTGCTCCTCATATCATGCCACATAGGACTTTAATAAAGCCAGTACATAGAGACAACCCCCAATATCTACTTCCTTGTTTGTAGTCCTGAAATCAATAAGTGGTTATGCATCTAAATTAAGATCCTACGTTTTGTTGAATTTTCGTACAACTACCCTTCCATCCATGCTCCAATTTAGTCCTAAATTAGCTAATATCACACCTCACCCTCTCTTTAATCAAGCCCAATTGCACCTAATTATATCAATCAATCCATTTCTCCTAATTTCAACCCCTAATTTCATTTTTCCCATCTAATTTCCTCCCAACTCACTTCATTTCAAACCTAATCTATCTATTCTCTAACCTAAATCCACCTCCATGTGACCAATTTTAAGCTCGATTAAGCAAAAATCTTCTTATTTCTATTAATTTCACTTGAATTAGCTAATTAGAACTTATCCAATCCAATTTTTCCTCAAATTATTCCTTGATTCCACATTTTCTCCACTCTAATTAGTGAGTTATTGGTTTAAATACATTGTTTTATGTTCAACTTATTCAATTCCTTACACATGCAAGTCAGTTAGACCTAATTTAATTCAATTTTAAGTATTAGGTGATATTTGAAATTACATTGAACAAACTTAAATTTGGTTTAAGCGATATCTTCCTTTCATAACCTAAATATCTTAGTTTAAACAAAAAAGGCCTAATTTAAGACATTTTTATTTCTACTAATAAAAATCATCCAAAAATCTTGAAATTGGATCAATATTTTAGGTACTAACTAATTTTCTCTCTACAAGCCAAAGAAAGTTAAGAAGTCCTAAACATCATATTTAGGAAAGGATTCTACGTTAAACTAACTAAATTTAAATCTTTAATTTAATCCATGGTTCTCTCCCTAAGCCAATGCTCGGCTATGGTTTGGTAATATTGTAACCTATCTTTATTTTAAAAAACTTTAAATTCAATCATTGATCTATCTCTCGATTTATAAGTAGTCTGTAAGAGAAAAAATAGCAAATGATTTTCTTTAATTCTCTTGATCCTTTGGAGGCTTTAGCTCCCTCCTTAATTAGCTCTCTATTATCCTCCTCTTTTTTTCTAATCCTCATTAGTTTTAAATCTCCAAAATCAGAGTAGCCCTATTTTAGATCGATCTAAGTTTTCAAGCTAAGAAGAGATTAAGTTAGAAGAAATTCTCTTAGGAGTCTCTTTTAAGAAGGAGAGAAGCATACTAATCATATTATGACACCAGCATAGAGACCTATCAATAAAAATTATTGCTCTTTGATGATGTATGTATAAGCTTGGTGATCCCTTTAGAATAGATTATTTTTATTTTATTTCTGCATTTCAAGTAATTAGCTAGCAGATTTTTAGTTTTGTTTTTCTTTTTAAGTATTAGATTGGTAGCTAGGATACTAGCATCAAATAAAATGTTAGATTAGCCTTCTCTTATGGCTATCAACTATCTTATTATCATGTAAAATATCAGTTGGCTATACTTGAGTGAAAAGTATAGCATCAAAATAATGCAATATGGATTCAAAACAAGTAAAATATCTTTACAAGATATTAAAGCATTTTTATGCTTCAATACTTGTAAAAAATTGTGACTGATATCTCCTTGGAAAAGTAGCATTATTAGTAACTTTTATTAAATGGAGGAGAAAGAATAAAAATATATTATTAATATTATTGATAGAAGGAGAGGTGCCAATGCCACATATCATCATAGGCACCTCTCCTTCTATCTTTTCATTTTTTGTATATCCAATTTGTTCATCTACCTCAAATTCTCTACTCCTTGAAATGTATTGCATGTATGCATGCATTGATGTTGCTCATATGCTTTGAGTCTTTTATATGAATGACAATCTTTTGGATAGTGTCAAGACCATCAAGGAGGATGCTCAATAGTTCACTAAATTTTGTGAAAAACTTTTGTATAATTGTGCCATTTGTATGAGCATCTATGCAATGCTTGCTTAAGATTGACTCGTTCTCCCTATTAACAACCATCATGTTATTAATCATGTAGTTATGCATTATGATGATATTGATGCTTAGGATATTAGTGTGAGACCTAACATTTTGAACCAAACCTAATCTTAGGATTCAGCTTGGCCAACTTGGATCAAGTTTAAAAGAAAAAAAAGGCGAAAAAAAAATAAAGAAAGATAAGAATCGAATTGCAGTTGGAGTCGTAGAGGAGATGAACACCACTTCCTTCAAAGCTCAAAGAAGATAGATAAGGCCATCCATTGCCTCATCCTCTTCTATTTGAAAACCTCGAAAACCCTCCTCTAATCCAAGGAAAGAATGGCAACATTTAAGTATCAAAAGAGCCACGGATTAGTGAAGAAGATCAGTGTCCTCTTCCTCGGTCTAGTAAGCAATCTAACAAGCAAACCAACATCAGTAAGTCCTCTTTGATTCCTCCTCTTGTTTTCAGTCCAGTTATCTTTGGTTTCTTCGATGGGCTGCTGATGGTTACCGAAATAGGAGGTTTTTGTAGCCTCTATTTTTGTCTCTATTGAAAGGGTAAGCAATGGCTGAACCTAGAGACGATGGAGCCATAATCCCCAATTAGTCCCTCAGCATAATCTAGGGTCGGCCATGGCCAGCGATAAAGGTTATTATCTCACTGAAAATGACCCTTTAATGTGGTTCTCCTGTTCCATTTCAATTCTACCCTAGTTCATGCCCTATTTTAATGAAAGCATAGTGGCTAGGTAAGGCCGATTAAGCTGTAAGCTTCTCACCAAACCATTGTTGATTAAAATGGACCATTGTTCCATTTTAAAAGTTTGATGTCAGCAAGGCCAACAGTGAGGCCTATTCCAATTGACAAAACTCTTGTGAATTGCAATGGTTTCTTACTTCTTCCAATCGGATTTTGCCTATATTCTAAGAATTTTATAATCTAGATTTGCTTCACATGATAGATCTGATGATAAAGATCCTTCCCTTTTTACTTTGAAAACTTTAGTTGCATAGAATGAGATTTGAATCATTGTAAATGCTAAACCTCTAGCAAATGAACTTTCTACAAGTCTGAAGTAGATGGCGTGATAAGAAATTTCTTACTTCACATGATAGATCTAATGATTAAAATCCTTCCTTTTTACTCTGGAAACTCTAGTTGCATAGAATGAGATTTGAACCATTTTTAAGGCTAAAACTCTAGCAAATGAACTTTCTGCAAGTCTAAAGTAAATAGCATGGCAAGAAATCTCTCTTTAATGGTTTGATTTTGGATGATATATGAGGAAAGCTTTTTAAAGATATCTATAAGTTGTTTTTAGCAGGTCTCTCTTGACCTTTGGATCTCTTAATGAATCTTGCTAGGTCTAAAAAAATTAAAAAGATAAAGAAAACAAAAGGGGATGGTTCATGGGAGGACTCCAAGCTCATGCTTGGTTGTCCAATGACAAACCTTCACCATCCATAATCCACATTTAAAGAGTGGCAAATGGTGTCAATAAATCACAAATGAATCATATGAACTTAAGAGTATAATAGTAAATGTGTCAACCTGAATATGATCCATTTATTAATTATGCCAGAAATCTAGACACGAACATAATCTATATATTATATGATTTACACAACACGATCCTTGTAATCTATTTACTAAATAGATCGTGCTTAGATTGATACGAATGCATGATGTTCTTTCATTCCAGGAGGAAAAAGGAGAGATAAATATAAAATTTGTATGTAAATATATAGTTACCATTTGCCTCTACAATAAATTGCTCAAAATGTATGTGAGTTAAAATAAAAGTATGCTTTAAGTTTTATCTGATGGAATGTCAAAATACCAAAAACATCCTCTATTTTTTTTCTTTTATTTTGCTTATTTTATATATTGAACAAAATATATAAGTAATTTATTTAATTAAATAGGTTTAACTGATCATCATACATGAGTTGATCCGTTTAATAACCGTGCCGATTGTAAGTCAATTTTAGGTTAGCGGAACACCTTGAGATATAACTTATTGTTTAACGAGTCAATCTAATTTTGATTCGATTCTACTTATGCTCAATTCAAACCTATTAATCTATGTTGAGTTCGAGCATATTTTTAAGTTATCCAAAGATGCTACCTCTGCCCATACCTCAGGGCTTTTTCTATCTTGAGATTAATAAACCCGCCCCACCAGCAGCACATGCACCCTTTTCTTAATGGGATGAATTAGTAGGCTAAGCCGAGTTGATGATAAAAGTGAAACGCCAAGAAAGGAGGACCAGGGAGTTGGAAGGTTAGCATTATTTCAACCTTCCGGATGACATAATATTTTCTTGCCAGGAACTCGGTTTACGCTGGGGATAAAAAAGAAGCCTTGTTTGGTGGTTGGCGGGAAAACTAGTTTCCAACACTCTTTCCGAACATAACCCAAAGGAATTTCCTTCATAACTTTTTCTTAGCTGGTATTCATAACTTTTTCTTAGCTGGTAAACAAAACATTGTCGCTACACATTTTGTGTAACATACCTATATTTTATTTCCATTGTCCTAAATTGGGTTGCTCGGTGAAAAGCCCAGTAGCACCCCTTTATTATTAACCACCTTGGTGATAGGATTATTAGTGATAAGATTATTATTAATAATCCAACATCACCTGCTTTGTATGAAATATTTCAACAATCAAAAATTATTTATGATAATATATTATCGTACTTGATATACCATAAAAATAAAAGATCACCATGCTACCATGTTTGCAATACTAGTAATAAGTTTGAAAACTTATTTGTATAATATATTGTAATATTATTAATCTTATATTATAATACATAATTTATACATAATATATTAATATATTACATATAATAATTTATTATTACATAATATTTACATATTATAAATAATATATTATATTATATTTTTATAATATAGAAAAGAGAGATCAATAAACATAGGAATATGTTGTCCAAATATTTAATGTAAATTATCATCATGGCAATCCAAAATTGATATCTTAAATGGAATTAAAATCACCCTCTTTTGAGGGTGATCTTAACTCCACGTTGATCATAGATTATTTCCAAAATGGGAATGGTAAATAAAATGAGTCCCAACATCACTGGTGATATTTTAAAGATCACCCCGCGCCGGATAACACGTTAAAGTGATCTAAAAACGTTCTCCAGAAGAAATAACCACCACTAGAAAACCCAAAACCTCTTGCTTTACCTGTAACTGAGCTTGAGTTGCAATTCTGAACATGAGACATTTCAATCAGCACCACAGACGTCCTCATGAATAATGAAATCTGCTTGCTTTGAAATTTAACAGCGGTATAAACTATAACCATCAAAGTAAAATCTGATATCCAAATATTGAACTCTGGAAACAAATTTTAGGATCAAACATCAAAAGTTTGCAGATTATAAATTTTGCTCAATGAAACTTATGGTTCCAATTGAATGAAACTTATAGCTCAACGAAGCTTAAAGATCTACTCTATAGAGCCCATCAGGCTGGTCGGGCCTCAGCCATCTCCTGTTCAACCGGACTTGGAGCAACTGGGTAGTATCTATAGTGAAGCTCCCCAACATCATCTCCCGAGAGCTTTTTCCAGCCATTGGGTCCAACGTGATATACTGAAATATAATAGCAAAGTGAGAAAAACTGCCATAAGATAAAGCATACTAACCTGCAGCTTCCAAGTATAGAGATGCACAATGCAAGCAGATGCCAAGGAAACCAGTACATGGATTTAGCTCATTTACTAATCACAAAGGATTATAAACAATAAAACCAGTTGAACATTGTTTATGAAAATCCATCAAGCTGAACCAGCTCCTGCGAAAAGTCTTCAAGAGGAGAGGCAATCCAACCAATAGCAATACATAAAATTTCTCCTAACACTGATACAGGTTTTATTGCTCAACAGGCTACTTTGGTTGACATAGTGAGAGAGAGCATACCACTGGCCACACCGCCACTAGCTGCATCACGAAAGGTTGCATGATAAATGGCACGGCGAGCCAGCTCCGCAGCTTCCTCAACAGACATATCATACCGATACCTGTTATAATAATAATAAAAAAAATCAATGGGTAAATCTAAACTTTGTATTGCAATGATATGAGGAATGTTATACCCACCCATTATCCAGCACACCATATGCATATGGTGACCCAGATCCAACAGAAAATCGTGTACCTTTAAGCCTTCCTCCTTCACTGTCAACGTAATACAAACCCGGCCCCTGAATTGCATGCAACAGAGCACTAAAGTAAAATACCTGAATTTTATTAGAGCAAATGATTATAGAGAGACGCACAACCATACCGTTTCATCCCATCCAGCAATCATGGTCCCAACTGAAAGGCCCATTCCACGATATGAGTATAGAATATTGGCCAACAGCTTTGAAGCACCTGTAACTGAAATCCTTCGCTTGTTTGCCAACTCATGTAGGCGGCACTGGGCACAACCAAAATGAAACCAACTTGAGAGGTGAGATGAATTTAAACTTGAGAACATTGATTTGGTTGACAATAACAGGATAAGAAACTGCGAGTAAGAACAGGGGGGATAACTCTACATTAAAACAATAAAATGGTACAACCATTTATAATGGTATGTCTTGCCTTGATGCCCAAATTTCTATGCCAAAATTGGCAATCTGCAGCACCTCCAGCCATCGTTCCAATCATGTATGGATTTATTTCAATGATTTTCTTGACGGTTTGAGAAGCTGCAAATACAAGTTGATATCCAGTGATAAGACAGCCAGCCAAGTATTGATACAGCAATCAACCAGCAAGACAAGCATGGTCAGGTGGATTAGGGCGTAACATGAAAGATTATGAATGTGTTTGATAGATATGAAGGAAGTAAGTAAACCACATTACATTGGATGTCCAGAAATTAGTTTCATCCAATTACTAATTTATATTCACAGACATCCATTGTTGGATGAAAGTTGGAAGTCGGTTCTACCATCACACAACTGAAATCACATCCTTTCCCCACCAAATGTCAGCATGCGATTTCTTTTATGGCCAGAGACATCATTGTTATTTGCATAAATATATGGAGAAACACAAAAACCAAGTCCATTGCTCATCTTATGGATCACATACTTCATTGTTAGTTCTTATCCAGGGTCAAATCCTTCTAAATTTAAACCAGTGTCACAAGATCAAAGTTAGCAAAGGCACAAGGTGCACAAGGGTGCCAAGATCTCTCGGAACTTGTGTGGCACATGCATTGATGAAACAAGGTGCAACTACACACACATCCACACGCGCGCGCGCGCACACACGATCACATCCTTTGAAATGCAAACTACACACATGATCACATCCTTTGAAATGCAAACTAGCATCATACAATCAAAGTCATCAAAGGCACACAAAGATGTCAAGATCTCTCAGAGCTTGGACACTGTGTCTTAATGAAGTGAGGCATGTGTGCATCCACACGCACGGAAATATAAATATAGATGCTTCATATTAAGCATATTAAACAATGAATGATCCATTTACCTACAAAAGTGAAAATTTAGAGGGCACTATAATTCAGATTTATGCATGCATAATAGGCATGGCATGCCTAATTATCAGATATAACAAGTCAAATACTCGACCACAGTGTATAACTAACAAATATGAGTTATATGGAAATATTATATGACTAGCTAGTTAACAAGCATTCAAAGATCAGAGGTTTATTGTCTAAACACAAAGAACAGAAAGAAACAAACATTGCAAGCTCCAATGCAACTCCAAATGACCAAGGCATCTAATCATGAGATCACATCTAAAACTGATAAGAGATCTAAGATGTCCTAATTACTCCTTGTCCTCGTCGTCCTCCTCCTCGTCATCGAGAAGCCACATCATCATCATCTTCATCATTATCATATTTATAATTTTGAATCATCAGTCTTTTTCCCCCTGCTTCAGACAGCAGATGATGCTGCCAAAGAGGAGAGGAGAAGCCAACCACCTAGCAAACCATAGAACTTTGTTGAACCCTTGGGCTCCCTCCTTTCCCCCCTTTTCCTAACTGGATTGGCCATCTTAATTAATTTCTCTGGGCTTTATATTTTTGAAACTTTGATCCATAGTTGAAATTGTTCCTGCAAATCTGATCAAGTATTTGTGCTTGATATAGGAAAGGAGCACCTCTTTTGCACCTTAGAGCCTCAAATAGGTGTGCACCTTATTAGGGCTTTTCCATGCACCTATCTAAAGGGGCCTCTACTCAATCCAGGCAAGGCACAAGAGGTGGGCTTCATCTACACCTTGCGCCTAGGTGCACCTTTCAAAATATTGCATAAGATGTACTAGTGCTTTCATCAAAGTACTATTTGAACACCTGAAACTTTTTTCCCAACCCTTTAACCTGTAAATTTAGAAAAATTGCTCCTGGCTAGAGCTATTTACTATCTCACTCTTCGTGATGCCAAATTGCCAAACTCATATTAATTTTTCTCATTCAAAACTGTTGACTTTAACCTTCTAATAATAATACTCACCTTTATCCCTTCTAATTCTACCAATATATGCCCCTCAGCCTCAATATGTATCTGTTAAGCTCATTTAATCTCCTCCTTTCTTGGTAGTAGAAACACCTAAAGGCAATTAAAAGTAAAGAATTAACTAACTAAAATTGTCTAGCTTTACTTAAAGTTCACAAGTTCTTCAGAGGGTGACCACGATGATATGCCATACTGGTATATACCGCCTGCACCGAGCATAGCATACCATACCAAGCATGCCATACCATACCAATGCTGAACCAATACTTGATACAGGGTGCATATCAAGCCCCAGCTGAACCAACCTGCGTATTGGGTGTAACAATACTTTACCGGTGTGGTACCCATACAAGGTTCGGTATCAAGACAGTGAACCTTGGTGGCCACCTTAGCTCTAGCCGCCATATATTTCCATTGTTCCTTCCAAGATTTGAAGGTCCATCAGCTGTGCACTGAGAAATCTATCAGCATATCAGATATTTGAAAACATACAGCCGCTCAGTTGTTGATGGATGCTCTTTAATATATCTCCAATATACCAAGGAGGTTTCTGAATTAGTTTGGGTAATTAATTAAAGTTATCTAATCTACCATCAAATTTCTTATTTAATAATGCTGGACTAGTATACATCCAGTGTGAAGCACTAGAGCCTCCATTTTACAAGCATCCTTTGTCATCACAAGATTCTTAAATCCAAATATAACCCATAATATTTTGCAAGCATAATGAAAAATCAGCTAAAATGCCCAAGTCTAAATTTGATATTTAATATATCCATGTTTTGTCAGAGGAATTTCATTTTTTTTTTTCCATGCCTTCTTCTGTTTTATTTTTTTGTGTGTTTGTGTGCATGTATTTGGAATGGAGGGGAAGAGGTCCAGCTAATCCTAGTTTACTTAGTAGCATCTTCCACGCATCTAATTTTAGAATAGATGGTAAAACATCTATCTTCATGATCCGCAATGCCATGATGATCACCCATATATATAGCACAATTTTAAGCTATAATTATAGCATGTAATTAATGTTTCAACAAACAAGTAATCAAACAAATCTCATTCCAATATTTGACAGAGAGATATAGAGCAAAATGTTGCACTTACAAGTGGGAACTAGAACATTTTTGCCCCTTGCCCACCAACCATAGTGTAAAAAGTATCTTATACCATTTTCTATAAATTATTTTTTTGACCACAGAAATGGAGTAAATTATCTAGTAGCTTGGTTAGGTATTCATAGGAGTCCTCAAAAGTTGTGTTTTCTACATTTTCTTGGGTCAACAACATCTCAATTTCTTTCCTTCATTGCTAAGGGGGTTGGAGGGAGAGGTGGCAGCATAGGCTAAGGTGATATGTTTATCAATGAGACAAGGTATAGGAGCATAAAATGTAATCCTTATGATTAGAGATGGAAATTTCCTCCAAATATACGGGTACCCGCCCGCCTCTACTTCATCTGGAGTCGGTATGGAGATCAAAAAATAGGTATGAGTATGGGTATGGGAGACATGTGACAATCCTCATCACAAGGTTGGTATGAATGTAAAGATTTCCTTGCCCTACCCCCTCCCCACTCCATACATGTTACATCTGCTAGTAAAATTACTTAATTACTCTTATTTACCAACACATAGTTTCAAACTCTCAATGAAAACTTTACAAATAGCCACATACCACAATTTCTTTAGTCCTGGTTCATTATTGAAATTTAATTATGTTTCATTCATATTAAAATTATATGATTTTTTGTGTCTTTAAATTTTGTTGGAACTAATAAGTAAAAATTAATCAAACTTGTTTAATTCAAGAAAAAAAATATTTTAAAAGGACAGGTGGCGGGCATGGAGTGGGTGCGGATAATGAAGTGGATATGGATATTACATAATCTCCGTGGGTATGGGTACGGATACAAAATTTTAAACCCATAGTGGGTACAATATAGGTACAGTAATATAAATTTTTCTAACGAGTACAGCTATGGGAGTATTTTCCCCCATCTTTGCTCAATCCCATTGCCATCCCTACCTATGATTTTGCTCAAAATTTTAAAAAGTAAGAAAAACATTGCCAAAATAAGAAATAAATGACATGTTGCATGCAACTATAAAATTTAATTGTTTTGCACATTTTACATGCCAAATGTGCTTGAATCTAAAATGTGTGGTTTATAATGACATATTTGAATACATATGTACTTGTAATTTAAGTCTATAATTTCATTCAAAATAAAACAAACTATGTTAACTCCTTCTAGCAAGGAACCTAGACTAGTACGGGGCCTTGCTAGGTCAAACCACCTCTGCACAAAACTAAGCGATTTTGAGCAGTTTGGCTTGGTAAGGACTGGTTCAAGATAAAATTGCATACTAAGATCAAGAATCATCCTGGTTTGTGCTCGGTACGATATGATACCAATTGAATCAGGCAGCTCCATATTGTATTGCATTCCTTGGAGGTTATAACAATAAATATAAATAAATATTTACACAAATCAATGCAAAAGTAGAAAGAAACAGCAAATAAATGGAAAATGAGAAAGACAAAAATATTGAAAGGAAAGGAAGGACACTGGATAAAAAAGAAAACCATGTTTTTATACTTGCAATGTATCACAAGAGGCCTAAAAGAAAACACAATTTTACAATCAGTAATATAGCCTTAAGAGATAACCCACCTAATAAAGAGTGATGGTATGAAAGTGAGGGCATTGAGATGCCCAAAAGAAAAGAGCAAGGGGGTCATGTTCCTTTCTCTTCTTTCACCTATTCTTCTCACTAATGACACTCCCTATGGCCTCAACACCTGACATTACTTGCTAGTCTAGCATTTTAAATGACACAATGCCACATCAGCAACTGATCTAAGACCTTCAAAGCCTACAAATCTCAAAATCTCCACCTCCAACTCAATGAACCAACTAACAACAAAAAATAATATCTGAAGATGAATCCAACTAGTATTTGGTAAGCTTCTTTTTTCCTTTCCAATTTTTGGAGTACAAGACACGTGGTAAATCACAGAGGCGGCCCTATATATTTTGGGTTCAGGTATTAAGTAGAATACCTTTTCTTTCTCAGTATGAGTCCCTCTGGACTGAAATACTTGGGCTTTAAAGGTAACTCATTTTAGGAAGATCATAAGAGACATAAAGACCCCCAATCTAGAACTTCTGTATGATCAGCTAGGTATAGAAAGAGGGGAACTGGGAAGCTAGTAAGAGGCTATTGGAGCTATACCTAGGATAGCCACATGTAACAGAAAATAAAAAAAGCCAGTTTCAGCTTTCATCTTTTCCTTCTTTCAATCCATTTCTTCCCTCCTAAACCTTTGTTGTTTACATATCTTCTTTTTAAGTATATTTTTTTCTTCTTCAATTGCTGTTGTCTATACCTTTGTGACTAATCCGAACTTAGATATATCATATTTTGATTAGTTGATCTTTAAGTGTTTATCTAGCACCACCTTGAGCCATAGACCACCTTTGGGAATCAACCCTAAATCTTTTGTGTGTGTTTGTGTATATGTATGTATGCATGTATATGAGACGATGGGGATTCCATATTAATCATTTGAGCAGTTGAACGCGAACTACTGCTTCTAAATTACTTATGCACCAAAAATCATGTGATTTGTAAACTTTTAGCCTATGCATCAAGTAGTCAAAAAAAAAAAAAAAAAGAAGCATGATTTCGTGTTATTTAGACTATACCTGACATATAGGCTAGAAATCTCTAAATCATATGATTTTTGGTTTGTAAGCATTTTGGAGTTAGTAAATCACATCCAACAGCTCAAATTATCGATGAAGGACCTTCATCGTCCAAATCTAGACCTAATCGAATCTACATGAAGATCCTTTCAAGTGTAACCAAGTTAAGCTCTCTCTCTTTTTAATATCTCAAAATGCAAGTGACCAGGCAACTTTCCTAAGAAATTTTTGAACAAGAACAACAATATAGATAAAAGCTCCTAATGCAATCAAAGCAAAATCCGTATCTTTGTTATCTACTCGTCTTCATTCTTTCCATTGGTTTCTTCGTCCAACTCCCACCATAGGTTGATGCTAAATTTAATGATAATGTTGAGAATTTCCATTATAATTTTGAGCACAGTACGCGAAACATTGTCCGCTTACAAGAGGAAATGACCAAGTGAAGACATCCAAGGCAGTAAAAATTAAGACCATACCACTTTAACGTGCAAACCTTGCAACAATGGTTCTAAAAGGTTAGGCTTGGGGCTCAAACACCAATGGAGATTGGGCTAATTATTTTACCACACATCCTCTCCTCAGATCCACAGTGTAACTCCTCTGCAAGCCAATGTTTGCATGATCAAAAACTAGAGAATTAGTGAAATCAATTGTGAAACTTAAGTGGTTGATCTACATGGACAACATGATCCAGAAGTCATCTCGGAATTGATTCATAAGATCGACAACTGATTCAAGGGGACATCAGCTTTCAGATAAGAGGAAACCCTCTTTTGTAGAGGACAAGAGGAAAGAAATAGCGAGAACTGTGGACAAAATATCGACAACTTTATTACACCACCAACCAGACCTAGCAAGGCACAAAGACAATAATGAACTAAAAGATTGTGGCACACAACTACACAAACAAGCAGAGATGCAGCTTATATGACTCCTACAAGCAAGCTTGAATGTTTGGAATATAAGCGATTTTGTCACTCTAAATAAACTCTAACCTCACCTTCACTACCCAACCCTTAAAGCAATGAGTTTTCATAGATATTAGGGAGCTAGTCTGCTTAATAAATCCTCAACAGGTAGCATGCTGACCCATTAAAAGCTCTCACAACATGCATATTTTTAATTATCCAACTAGTAATATCTTATACTTTCTCTCTAGTAACTTTGATGCCTTCAAATAAGATAACAAGGATGTAAATGAGACAAGGATATTGTCACAAAGTAATTAATATTGGGGTTCACATATAATATCACTTCTACAATATGTGAGCTTTGGTGGAGGTGATCAACTAGTAACATGGTTGTGGCTAAAGACTAGATTGCCATCAAAATAAACTACCACAAATGGTATTAAATTGAAGGGCTTGAACACCACTATTGACATATATAACATGCTCAAAGCATTAGATAGCCTGAATGACACATCAAACCATTCCAAGAGATTATCCTGTGCTTTAATGCAGTTATCCATTCATTTCTTAGGCATACTCAAATTTGGTGGCATCCAATTATTGAATTATACCTCGGAACACACTTGAGAAACTGATAACTGATCCAGCATATCATCAAGGCACCAGATATGTATCAATACTTAATGGTGGTTTGATTTAAAGCTCTATCAACATGCGTAAAGTACATTCAATTTTTAATTGGTGGAAGGATTGGACATGCATTCAGGCTCATACTTTCTCAGACATCCCCTTCAATATGTAACCATTCACTAGCTTTTGGAGTTCCAAATGATATTCTCTTTGGTTTATTGTGTAAGCTAACTTCTTAGACAAGGATATTCCCTGCAAAAGATCTATGAAATGTTGAATATCCTATACTCAAAAGAAACTTAGAAGGAACTTATTAGCTGCCAACTGCTAGACTGTTGAAGTGTGTTTTTAAATTTGATTTAGGAAGCTAGGTTCAATCCTCAAGTTGTGATTCGAAGTACTTCTATGCTTAGAGGTCCCAATATAAATGTGCAAACATTCTTAAATCCACCAAATACAGCTGTTTGATAATATATTTAAGACCATCCCTGTAGCAAGTTCATGTTTCCATAAGGACTACATCACACTAAATTTTTTTTACAACCAAATTTTATCTTTGTCATTTCATTTTTTTATGATAATAGTATGTTTCTTGGATTTCATGGAAACAATTTTTACCACATAGAGTTATAGAACATTATTGGATGAAAAGATGCTTAATGGTGTCAAGCAAACAGGGAAACTCACCCAGTCAGAAACATCCTGCATATTTTGAATGTCAACCATGAAATCATATGGTTGCAGATGGCCTTCATCGTGTATATGACATGGATGGCAATTCATGTCTTTCTTTATGGAGTTTAATGATCAAAGGGGTTGTGTGTTTTTCCTTGAAATCGTGATAGGAACGATCAGATCAAAGTAGTTGGACTTGCTTTACTAGCTCATCTGACATGTTGCAAAACAACACATGTATGTGCCAAAGTTTTGCCAAGGTTTGGTCCATAACTTTGCTACAACATAAAGATTCTAATCGGCACACAAGAATCTCAACAAGCAAAATGCAAGGCTCCAATAACACATTAATGTTTGAACTTTCATGCATGAAGATAGCAAGAAAATGATGCATTAGACTTGTCTTTGAATTTTATCTTGAATGAGGTGTTGTGTTATTTCCTCCAACTGATAGTAATTTATTGCATCAATAATGCTTATGACATATGTGCATATAATGCTAACAAGGCCCACTAATTTAGGAGAATACACACATTCATTGGAGCATGCTTACAACGCTAGGCTGAGTTATCATGACATAAAAAGTATGCTATTATACTCAGTTTTGACAGCGTTGTCATTGTACTTATCTTGTTAGATAAACAAATATGTTACCATAGTGAACCTATGGAGGTGAATTATACTAATATTGGTGTCAATGCCTCCTTCCAAATTGTCTACCACAGCCTTCTTAATAGACAACTTCATTCATTTCCATACGTATATCTAGTTATCTTGATATTTGACATTGTTGACAAATTATACCTAGTCTAGACATGTGCTAAAAATGCCCGGCCTACCTGCCCTGATTTTTATTGGGCTTGGCCTAGAATTTCAGGCCTGATATAAAGTTGGGCTGGGGCCAGGTTCACCAAGTTTTAGCCCAAACCAGCCCAATCTGGCCCAACATAACAATAAAGATATATAATTTATGGAATATATTATTTGAAATAAAGAAAGAAGGTAGTATTTTGGGAAGCCTTAAGCATACTCTAATCTCTCTTTCTCACCTCAGTGTATGAAGGCACTTCAGATGGTGCTTTGGACTCGCAAGATGTTGAGATTCACATTTCCTAGCTGAATATGGCTCAGAACATGGAATCATGGTCCAGAGTCAGGTTTGGTAGGGTTTTATATGGTTCCTGCTACTAAGATCTGTCCCCATCTCTCCCAATCCTCTCACCTCCCCTCTCTCACTCATTGAGTGCGAGCCATCGTCATCTCTTCCACCTCAGTTCTCTCTCTCCATCCCTTCCACCAGGCATTGGTACACCATGGAAACAATTCCCGCCGCCTCCTTTCTTCCCTTCCCTCTCATCAGTGCAATAGGAACAGATTGACGCAATTCTCCTTCCTCTTTGTTTATCTCTATCTCTTCCCCTCCTTTTCCACCATCGACACCTCATCACGGTAGTGTTAACAATTCTCTTATCATTGTGTTCCCTCTGTTCATCCCCTAACCCCTCGCATCATGGAATATACAGACCCATGCCCCATCTCTCAGGTCAAGCCAGGTCAGTCCTAGGCCTAGATTTACAAGGTCAGTCCACATTTGGGCCTAGAATTTTTGGCCTGGGCCAAGCTTGGCTCAGCCTAGGCTGTTGACGCTACAGTTAGTCCCAAATCAAACATGGTCTGGTCCAGTCAATGATCAAGTCTAATTTATTTGATTTTTTCCACTAATGTATGCAACTTTTTTTCCACAACAGAAATCTTCAATAAGAAGCTTTCAGTTCTACATATATCTTTTACCAACCATAATTAATTTATCTTGTTCAAATCCAAATTTCAAAACCTGGCAAGCTCTTTACTTTCTGAATTGTTTGATGTCTCTTTATTCCTCTGCATTGGAAAAAATCACTTCATATGCCTGATATGCAAAGAATTGAACATCTTCTTGGTTCCTCACTATCAAATAATAAAGTTGAACCTTAACAACCTTTCAGCAACCCAAGAAACCTCTACGAAGATTAATTAACTAATCAAAACCTCTTAACCTTTCCCTTCAATCTTGATCTAGAGCTTAACAAAAACTACTAGTCATAAACTTGCAAATATGCTTCCCTTAGAAACCATTTTTACCATTAGCAACTTTGTCCCATGATCACCAATGACACCTCCTTACGTTCCCAAAACCAATCTCTTCAGATCGCTTACACTCTTAGTCATAGTTTGTTTTAATTTGAACCAACAAATCACAAATGTGCTCTAACCTGCTCTCCATCAAACACCTCATAAGCATCTCCTCTAAGGCTCCCCACTCAAGTTCTATGACCTTTTAATGCCACCACCATATTTTGCCCTCCTTAAAACCAAATGGAAAAGGAAAAAACGTATTATTAATAGATTTTGCAAGATCAAGGAAAGAGGGGTAAGGAAAATTAATAGAACACCATTAAATTATAAGCAATCAACATGCATATGCAGAAATCCACCTATTCTTTCTATAATAATTGCAGTATGTTAATCAAATAGATTGATCCACCTAGCAGGATAATGACCTTCATTCATGTGATATTAAAACAAGAGACATCACGAATTAAGGCATCAAATAACCCAATAAATAAAGGGCGTCCTAGTACATGAGGCACCTGAGACACCTGCCACTATGGCTGTGAGATCTTGGAAGGGTTAGATGTATGCACATATCAGATAAATTTAATATGATAACTTAGTTTCTACGACAAGAAAGATTATTTATTCATGTTATGATCTCCAAGTCCCACTAATCCTCCTGTCTTAACATATAATTTTACATGTCATTTGGAAAAAAAAATGCATATTATATATTTGCTGGCATTACAGTCTCATATTTAAACTCATCAATTACCAATTATAATTTGGAGAAAGCATTTAATTTTTGTTTTAGCATGTCACTTCAAAACAATTTCAACATACACCCTTCAAATGTACTCTTGGCAGTTTTGAGTCCATTAACCAAGCATATAAAACTATGAGCATTATACACACAAAATTCAAATGGAAAAATGACAAACCGGAAAACAACAACACATTGCAACGACGCAGCAGTTAAAAGAAATTAAATTCTTACAAATATATCCTCCCATGCTTGCTCGAGAATCGGCTGCGACCATAACACCTTCCTTGAAGATGAAAGCAAGAGTGGTGGTCCCTTTCGCTGGCTTCACCATGTGAATTGCGTCCTGCTGGAATCCATCAAACTGAACGGAAAAAAGACCAAAGTCTTTTAGATTCTTCCACTCAATCTGTCCTTAATTTTTTTTTAAAAAAATAAAAAACTCACGTTTGCACAGGAGGGGAGATCAAATGAAGGGAGCGTAGAGAGATCGGAGCAAAGATCGCCGACCAGCCCACTACGAGGGGCAAATGATTCGAGACCGCTAGTATCGAGCTTCATAGTTCCCAAGTATACTGCACGAAAACCTAAGAGAGAAATAAGGGCACAAATACTCTAGAAATCGGTGTTCACAGCAACGCGAGGGAAATTAAAAGGTAAGAAGAGAAACGGAAAAACGGCTACAGGAGACCACAGCGCAGCCAAAACGCCTCCGAAGAAACAAACATACGAGCCGATAGCATAACTTGCTTGCCAAGGCACCCCGAGTTTTGATGCTTAGAATTGGGTCCACAGCGGCCCTCGCCGCACGCCAAACATCGCCTAAACCTTTCCACCCCTGACACCTGTTTGAAAGAATTGTACAGCCAACTAAATTATTTTCTGTTATTATAAATCCAATTAATTTTGATAAAATTTATAAATAAATTCTACAAAATAAAATTATTTTTTAATAAAATAATCCTTATCAAAGGATAATAAATTTTTTTAATTAAAAATAATATTATTTATATTACTATTATTATTATTATTGTTGTTGTTGTTATGGTTGTTGTTGTTGTTGTTGTTATTATTATTATTATTATTATTATACAATCATCAATTATGAAATATAATTATTTATATTATTTACTAATAATTTATATCAATAATTATTATTTTCATAATATAATTAAATATAATTATAATTAAATTTAATTATATGTTAATTAAATGTAATCATAATTTAATAATTATGATCATTAATTATAATTTAATATAATTATAATTTATATAATTAAATATGATTTTAGAATATAATTAACAAAATAATTCTCGAATCATCATTTCTAACTAATTATTAAACAGAGGTAATTTAGAAAAATAGAGCATCGAATTCAATTTTTATTTGTTCCAAACATAGTAACTTATTTTAATTCCATAGTTTTATGTATAGTGGGCAAACATGAGAATTCATTTACAAATACATTGCATTACGAAATTCATTTCATTTGCAAATGAATTCTTTAATAATTTGTGTTCTAAAAAGAGCGCAAGTGTCATTTGGTAGGCCAAATAATATCGCATGATTTTAAATTACTGGTGATTCTGATCTTGATCTTATTATTGATAATTTAAAATCATCTGTACATTCATAATTAAATTATTTAATATGTCATGGAATCCAATATCATCATATAGTATCAAAACTATCCAAAATATATTTTGCAACTAACATTATAATTTTTCATTAATTCATTTTATTTATTATTATAGCATTTAGATTAAATTAAAATATTAACTTTATAATATTTGTTATGGTATTATATTATTATAATTATAATTAACCTATAATATAATTACAATATAATATTATAATATTATAATATTATAATATAATATAATATTATTTTAACATAATCTATAACATAAATTATATTATATTAAAATGAAAAATAATATTGTCCATCTTTTTGGATGTGAGGCATTTTTATTCCCTAAATCTTAACTTAAGATCACCATCTTAAGGTGATCTTAGATACTCATCTTTAAGGATAAATATTCAATTACTGGGTTTGATAATAATTCTAAAGGTTGTAGTGATTTAGGGGTCAGCGCCATGAAATCACCTAGGTGCAATCAAATATAGTGATTCTATCACTTTCACTTGGATTACCAATGATCTTGGATAGATTGCTCCATATCAAATGCCCCCTTCATGGTGTCAATTGGCTAGTGATCCTGAATGTTTAGCATCATGCTACCCTTTGGTGTTGGCATTGGATGGTATTGGAATTGTTTAGACACCAAACTCATTAATTAGGATATTAACAAGAAAAAAAAGGAAACAAAACCAATTTTAGCAAGATTCCTGCATGCTGGAGCCAAGATTGATCGATTTACATGAGGGGCTCCTCCCCTTTTCTTAAAAAGAAAAAAAAAAAAAAAAAGCTAAAATACACTTTTAATCCTCAAATTTTCACTCAAAATTTATTTTGTTCCTTAAACTTTCAGTTGTGATACTTTAGTCCCTTACATTTTAAAAATATTGCATTTCTAATATCCTGTTACATGAGGCTTATTAAAATTAATGGAATAGCTCCTCTAATATAAACACATGAATTGTTACTTATCCTATATGATAAGTTAGTATCAAACTTATAATGGAATGTTAGAGTGACACATCAGCTATTCTACTAATTATAATTAGCCCCATGTAACAAATGTCACAAATGTAATATTCTTAAATTATGAGAGACTAAATTATAATAATTAAAAGCTTGAGGATCAAAATGAATTTTGAGTAAAGTTTAATGATCAAAAGTATATTTTCACCAAAAAAATAATACAGGTCAATTCTGTTTGTAATGGGTGAGGATATTACAAAGGCAGGGGAGCACATTGCTGGGAATGATGGATGGTTTATCATGTTATTAACATAGCATGAAGGCTTGGGTTGATCAAACCTTGATCAAAATTTTGGGATGGGTAAGTTGAAGGCTTGACAACCTGAATCAACGTTAATTGGATCCACTTTAACTACTATGAAGTGCTAGATTATGTCAAATGCTTTTAGTGGAACTGGAGAATTAGGAGAGAAATTTGAAAACTCTCTAAACTGATAGAGGATGCAAATAGTTGTTTGAGTAATTCAAAAGGTTTTGTGAAGAAAAAGGAATACATAAGCAACGAACAATTCTAAGAACACAGTAATAAAATAGAATTGCAGAGTATAGAAACAAAACCTTATTGGATATGGTTAGATCGATGATGGTATAAACTAATCTCCTAATAAGTTTTTGGAGGGATGCACTGCTTACTCCTACCTACATCTTTAACTATACACTACTCCATTTGAACTCTGAAATGGTGCAAAGTCAAATCTGGATCACTTGTGTCAACAGGGCTTAGTAAGATATGTTTATAGAACCTCCCAATAAGTATGATAAGACAAGTGTTTGAAATAAAGCATTTGTTATATGGCCTTTTATGATGTGTCTCAAAAATGTGATAGCATAAAGTATAGGAATGTGAGAATGTTGAAGGCTTGGAACAGCCCATTCATATGGGCAATCATCCTAACGCTTTTGTAGTGAGCATGATGGGGCAAGAATAGCCATAATTGATGCTTGGATAGCAACATTATGAAAAGACGTATAAGTTACAGAGAAGATGGAAAGGTGCATTTGTTGTATGAAACATGAAAAGTTGCATGAGTCAGAAAAAAAAATTATTATAGTTAAGACTAAGTTGAGACTTAAAAGAATCAAATATAAAATATGTTTATAAATCTATAATAAAGCTTATAGAATTTGAATATGAGCATATACATGAGTACTCAGGCTAAACATCTACAGGATGCCTAGACTAACTAAAGTCTTATTTGATTGAGCTTTTGAATAACCCAAAAGTACTTTTAGAGGTTTAAAAATACTTTTGAGTTATTTTATAATGTTTGATAAAAATTTTAGAAGTATTTTTTAGCTCAATCAAAAGCTATTAAAAGATCTACTTGGAAAGTTGTTTTTAGACTTAAAGATCACAGATTTAAACCATAAAAATAATAATATTTAATATTATAATATAATAAAAATAAAACATAACTATAATAATATATAATGTAATATAATATATTATATTCAAATATAATTATAATTATAATATAATACATATTATAAAATAAATATATAATAATATTATAATATAGTATGGAAATATAACATTATTATACTATCTAATGTACCACTTGTCACAAGGGTGTTAGAAAACCATAAAATTTTTCGATTCTCTTACCATTGCTAGCACTTGAGGTTCACCTCAAGTTAGCCACTTCACTTTTTGACGCTTTCCTCTCCTCGGGGACGATCAGATTGTGGATGGGTCTGAGTCCATGGATGCACCGCCTTTACCCGCCTGCTGACTCTCAATCGCCACACGCAAAGCACCACACAAGCAACATGCTGAATAAGTACATAAGCCACAAAGATGCATGACACTTTACGGAAAAATCTTTCCAAACTCACTTTGCATTAACTTGCAAATAGGAATATAAGGCCTCAATGGCAGGCTACAATCCTATTTAGTTACACTCAACCCGCCCACACAAAGGAATAGCTGAAGACTCACTTTCCCCTAGCTATTTATTCAACTCTTGTATGCGTTTTCTTCCTAGGAGAACTTCCCGAGAACTCCACCCTTTGGAGAACTCTTTTGCCTTGGCAGAAAGTCAGCATTTTGCTTTCTGTCCTTCATAATTTTATAATATTATTATAATTATATGTCACA
Organism: Metroxylon sagu; assembly: GCA_017589505.3. Taxonomy (NCBI): domain Eukaryota; kingdom Viridiplantae; phylum Streptophyta; class Magnoliopsida; order Arecales; family Arecaceae; genus Metroxylon; species Metroxylon sagu. The sequence goes on along the minus strand of JACVBY030000647.1, from coordinate 355,503 downwards.
ATAATGTGATATTATATTATTAGATAATAATAATTATAATTTAATACTATATTATAATATAATATTAAAAAAAGTAGACTAATATATATAATAATAATTTTACATTATAATATATTTTAATATTAAAGTAATATGGTATTATTATATTGCAAAATTATTAGAATAATTTATAATAATGACTTTTTGTAGGTTAGATGGTTTAAAGTATAATGCAATGCCTTTCATTATTTTTATTTTAAAAATACTTTCTTAATTTGATTACCAGACGGATGTTAGAATTTTACAGCACTTTAAAAATATAGTTACCAAATAGTAAATTCTTTTTTTAGAGTCCTACATTTAAAAACTCTACTAGCAAAAGCTTCACTTTTAAAAGCTCTACACTCTACTTTTAAAAGCTCTAGTATTAACGGTTCTGCCAAATGGAACCTAAGATTTATATTGCATTTGAGATTGACATGACCTATTAAGCGAGAGCTTTGTCATAGCATACATTATGTGTTGCACATACTGAAGTCAATCATTTAGGAAGTGACATAATGAATTCCCTCTCTATTACTATGTGAGTCCTAAAATTGTAATATTCTATTGAACTTAAAACTATATAGTTCAAAGTAGAGCCATGAGAGATGTGGACACATGGGACATTACTAGGAGCTAATTAGATGAAAAAGGATTGATATAAACGCTTGAGAAAGATTATTCAATGACACACCCTAAGTTTGTGATCCATTGTCTACGTGATTATTAGGCATAAGTTGCATATAATCACACATACAGATATTTGACTTAGCGGTTTTAAGTACTGCTCCAAGATAAGTCTCTTGAGGGTTTGAAAATACTTGATGCAACATGATTGAATTATTTAGGGCATAAATGAAATTAAATTGGTGATGTGTCGTGTTAGTTAGATGGTGAGTTAATGTAGTACTTTTATCAGGCCACATGCTCCGCTACTTGTATAAGTTAAGAAGTATAAATGATATTAAGAATTCTATATCCCATACAAGTGGGAGATGTTGATTGATGACTTGATATTGACCAGGCTAATGCCCACATAGATTATAGCAGCTGAGTTGGTTTTGAAAACGAACTCCTACTACGTATCAGTTGTCTGGTGTGTTTCAAAGAGACAAATGATTGCAAGGAGTGAACGAGTTCCAAGGATCTGTTCTTCCAGAATGAAAGAGAAAGGCTCTTTCTCTTGTGAGACCTTTGCATCAACGATCAATGAGAAAATGGTAGTGTGGGGTGTGGATCAAAAAGGAGGCTATGGTAGCCTTCCTTTGCTGGATGAGATCGGAACCGAGAAGATGTGATTGTAGAAATGAAGTTCATTGATCTGTAATCTTCCACATCCAAGTAATCCTATCTCCCAAGCCTTCAATCTCGAGTAAGGTTGCATGAAAGCAAAAAAAATAAAGCCCTGTGCAGCGGCTATCCAATCATAAAAATTTCAAGGGTAACCATCAAAAGCCAAGCTTAAGACTATGCAGTGACACATGAACAAGGTCCTCTTCTTCTTGAAAGAGGCACTGTTGCTGATTAGATTTTGGCTAGAGTCACGTCATTCTTCACCTAAGCTTTCTATACTACCATCATGCCATCTAGCTTCAATATAGGGACCATCCCAAACAAGTGGTTTCTCAAAATTTGTTGTGAATTTGCACTGAAATGAATGTGGCATGGGATCATCAAGGAAATTAATGCACTTGTATAGCTTTCACATCGACATAAATTCTGAAGTGCCTTCAGAAGTTGACTCAGTTACGAAATAAAATGAAAAGAATGAAGAAAAACATTTGGCTCAAATATCATTACTACACTACAAACTTTCTGATATAGAAACATGCGCCTTTTAAGCACGTTGATTTTGATTCTAGTGAGTCACCAAGTCTCAGACTCGGTAATAACAAGACTAGTAAAATATGAGCTCGATTTGGTGGCAACTTATTCCCAAAGGCTTGGCCTTCCTTCAGGAGGTTTAGGAATCAAATCTAAATATTGATTAAAAAAAGGAGATAATTGCTAATGCTAATTCCGTTCCATATTAGTCCAAGGGATACTGAATGCCTTTGGTTCTAAATGATGCTGTTTTGAATTAAAATTTTGAAATCATTCGTCTACACAATTGCATAAATTACAATTGATCAGATCCAAATTCTGTCTTAAACTAGATGGACCACAAGAAACCTAGCCCACAAGCAGCAGGCAAAGCTTGTCATTATTGGATTTGCTGTAAGTTAGGGATGTAAGCATGTAAATCTAGCCAAGTTGAATATTACACTTACGATTCAACTCCATATGAGTAATAAGCCCCGGTCAACCCTATCTCGGTGTGCCAAACCATGGGCCTCACCTTGCAAGGCTTATTGGCCTCATCTCCACCATCTGCTCTGTTAAATTCTATATGGCTCATTATTTTCATTGCATTAATATAAATATATATACAGGAGTTGTCATGAAATAGGTAACATTACAATATAGAACAAAAATTATTTTCTAATCAAGAATGAATAAAATAATATAAAAATATATAAGAAAATATATACATTATATTTAGTAAATATAGAAAATTAAAATCACATTTATGCTAGAATAATATCCAATCAAATATATGACGTTCTTAGAATCACATCTAATATAAAATTATATCTAATAAAATATATAACGATCCTAAAATTATGTTTAATATGAAATCAGCATCAACCAAATATACAACGTAAATCACGCTTGATATGCTTAAAGGCAAACAACCAGCAATTCATCATGGAGTGCATAGAGAGAGACGAAGAAAGCCCTCATGCGTTAAGGGACGCAACGGGGTGTCCAGAAACACCTCACCAAACGGCACGTCTCCTATGGATGGCAAGCGCTGCCCAAAGACCCAGAACTGAAACGTTCAAAGATGGATGAATCACCCCTCAAAACAAGCGAAGCCATAACTTCTCTTCTCCTTCCGGTCCCGTGCGATACAGCTTTCTTCTTGTTTTCTATACGAAGAAATTTATATCAAAATTAAAGATACCATCCAACCTTCGACCATTCAATCTTCCTCAAGAGCTTGAAGATCTCAAGGCCAATTTGATAGACAACAGCAGGTAAAGAAAAGAAACGTAAGCGATCTTATTCTATTGCTTCTCTTGGTTTGCTCAGGGATTGTGAATATTATTTGCATAACTTCTGACAGATTAAGGTTGCATGGTATTGAAGAAATACATTGAATAGAAGTTTGAGGGGATTCTGAAGTTATGGTAAGAGACATATTCTGATAACGTTATACAGCATTCCTCTCCTCTCTAATAGATCTTGCTAGCAACTAGATCTTCCAAATTGCTCAAGATGATAGGATTGTGTTTTACTCTCTCTTTTTTTCTGAATTATATATATCACTAATTGTCTTTGCATGATCTGATAATAATTACACTCATGAAGATGAAGTCTTTCTTTTCCTTTCTATTTTTCCCTCTAGTTGCATACTGGGGGAAAGCTATTACAAAGGTTCATCCCAAAAGAACTGATAATTAGGCATTATTGGATTTTTCTTTTGGGTAAAGGGGATTGTTGGATATAAACCACTTAAAAAAATTCTAGTTCATAATATTAGAAGTACATTTCTCTCTCTCTCTCTCTCTCTCTCTCTCGAGTACTGAGTACTAGGTGGCGGACCTCCAAATCCAACATAAAAGCTCATATTCCAAAGGACAAAAGTTGCATGTGGCACCATTTCTGCCATGATGCGCCATTTTCTTCATTCTAATCCAAGTTCTTCTTTTAGGTTGGAAATTATCAAGTACAATGACTGCTTTGCCTTTAACTAGAAATATTTTTTTAAAAAATGGAGTCAATACCTGAAATTTCATGGCTATGCATATACTCCATTTGCTTTATAGGGGATGAAAAATGAGAAGGCCTTTATCAAAGATTATATTCACCCTTGAGGATGTAACATGGCAAAATTATCATATGAAGAAGATGCTTTTGCTGTTTTTTCTTTTGGGTACAATGTGATACTTTCTATTTATAGAATTTATTTGGCAATGCAAGTTTTAGGATTTATAAAAGGAACATGCATATACTTCAATCTTTTGGAAGAAGATCTACAAATGCAAAGATCTCTAACCATAGATAATGTTATTCAAGTGCAAAATATGCTAGTAATAGTTGATTATGGTGCCTTTGTGGCATTGTTTTAAGTTTTCATTTGCCATGGCCATTGCTAATTTAAACCAACCAAATTAGAATTTTGTCACCTTTTCTGGCTATATATATATATATATATATATATATATATATATGATTTATTATTGCGATAGCCACCTATAAATGCTGCAGGGTATGCCTTTTCTTTGGGCTAATAATAGAGATATAACCATAGTTAATACTCATTTTCTTTACACCTTTGATAAATATAAGGCAAGTATAATGCTTACTTTGAAGTGAGGTTTAGTGTCCCCTAATAACTGATCCCTTCCAAAATCTTTATTTATAAGTTATTTGCAATTCAATTACATGTTTGGAAATAAAATATGGAATGTAATAATGACCAATTATTTATTAGAATGAAGAAATGGACAATTATGTAACAAGAACAACATTATTTGCCTTTTTTACTAAATAAAAATTTGAAGTAAATCAATAATATTCTTTAATCATAATTTATAGAAGTCAAATTTGAATAGCATTTTATTTAGATGAGTAGTGAAAATCATATACAAGCTATTTCTCACATTGTCCAAGAGCCTCTATAACAGAAAATGGTAAACTAACACACCATTTCTTTCCCCCCAAAAAAAAATACTACTTAATTTTTTTTTTCTAGACATATAATAACATAATTGGAGTCCCCAAAAATATGATAAAAGCTATTATAACCTATTATCTCATGGACACTTCAAACCTAGTTTTTTTTTTAATTATTTTTTAAGAAAACAACTTCAAACCTGATTTTGAACTACTTTCTTTTTCATCCAATGTGAATGATATATTTAACAGAGTTATCCAGCAACAGCTACAACAGCAAACCAAAGACCACGTCTGCTGATCAGTTATGTAAGCGCCCTTATAACCATAGTTCACAAAGCCTACCGGCGAGTTGAAGGCCTTCATGGTCCAGTTGGCTCACTCGCCTGGGTAGTGGCCTCCATGGCGAGACCTATGGTTTATCCTTTGGAGCACCTATGGCTATTGATCCTCACCTTTATTGACGATCGAATCTTGGCCATTGGAGATATCACCATGTCCATCTTTCCCTCTCTCACACCCTTCTTTATAAAAGTTGATGAGCTAGCCTTCCTTGCAAAGTCCCTCCCTAAGATGTTCGATGACATGATTGATGGACTCCTTGCACTAGTGCACCAAGTCTGGCCCTTGTCAAAGCTAAAGAAATTGGCTACTTGGAAGATAAATTTGGATCCAAGTGAGGAGACAGAGGTCGTGGTAGATATCAAGTGCTGTGAGCAACAGAATCGGAAGGAAAGAAACCCACATGGAGAAAGAAAGATGAAGGAGAGGACGCAAAAGGCAAGCGAAGATCGAAGGGCTAAGAAGGAGGAGGATATAAAGGAGGTAGAGAGAAGTTGCGAGGAAATCATGGAGACTTTGGAGAGGATGGGGATGGCGAACGAAGGTAAAAGACGGGAAAAGAAAGCTGGTGTTGGGGTTGATGAAGGGAAAATGGTGAAGGATACTTCACAAGAAAGTAAGGAGGGGGAACAAAAGGATGCCATACTGAAGTTATTTGATGAAGGGTGGCAGCTGAAGCCTTTGAAAGTGAAGAAAGGGCTGTAGAACGGAGGCAAAGAAAAATTAGTTTGATGTTTGTGCTATATTTAAGTTGTGTTAATGCAACCTTTATTTTTGCTTATCGGTTTTGAGACGAGATAGAACTTTGTTATTTTGTCTTGTAATAAGTTGAAAAAAATAAATATTTTAATGAATCCTCAGTAGAGATTGTGATTTTTAAAAGCAAACGTATTTATCCAAATAAACGAAGAAAGAAAAGATGTAGCATAGAGATTGTGATTTTTCAAAGTGAACATATTTATTCAAATGAAAAGAAAAACAAAAAGACTTCAAACATGGGACTAGAACATTTTCTCGTTGTTCCCTATATATGATCTTATTTGCCTTCAAGTCTTTGATTTTAAAACCATTACTTGGAGCAAGGTAGCAAGGATAATTAGTAGTTAACTTGGAGGCAGATAATAAACCTTTATATATATATAATTAGGTACTAAAAGACATCTTTCAATGGAAGAGTAGTCTTATTTTCTTTCACTAGTACAAGAAATATAAAGACATTTTTCATTTCCCACCATGATAGTCATGTCCATGGTATGGAAGTAAATTTGTGAGAGTACCTGCAGATATGCTAGTGGCTGGGAACCATTTAAAATCTTGTGAATGAGGCATGTGACAATATGTCCACCATTTAAAATATAAAGACATCAAAGGGAAGCCCTTTCCCTCTGATGTTCAAAGTTGCCTCCTTTATTATGGTTTGAGTGGTTAGGCAACTTACTTTAATGCCCTTTATGATTAAGTTATTGACTTCGAACTAAGTATTCAAAAGGATGAGACAACCTTTTTCAAATATTAAGTCATTGTTAATAACTCGATTCTTGAGTTCGAGAATCTTGAGTAAATGTGATTGCTTGAGTATTCTATATCTCAGTTGATGTTTTCAATCCCACAGTGAGCCTAAGGACTTCAGAAAATTTCGATGAGCCAATCTGTTCACTGTCCATGACATCAAGTTTGGATTCAGAACCTTTCCTTGACATTGGAGATTTGACTTCAAGATCTAGAAATGAGAGATCTGACTTCAAGATTTGGCATTGGCATTTCTCCATAACTAAGCAACTCTCGGTTTTCAATCAAAGAAACAGCTAGTCTCCTAGAGAAAGTAGTTGCGCGCCGATCTCAAAAACTCAAAATTGGCTACCTTTAGCTGGGTGGTGGGATAAGGATACTTGGAGGACATGGTCGTGGAGCTTTCAAGGATATGATGCTAAAAGGAAAATAAGGAATAATAGTTTTCTCAAATTTTAAAGTGCTCTCTCTCTCTCTCTCTCTCTCTTGCTTGAGTGGAACCAACCCTATATCCTTGTATTTATAATGTTACAATATTAAGATTCCTTTAGAAAATATAAATCAGAATTTATATAAGGAAATTATTCAAAACCAAATAAATAAGGAAAGGTCAAATGGGCCCGGTCAACTCCTTGATTGTAGCCATGCCAATAATGTCAATATATAAGATATTATGATCTTGCAGCATTTATATATGTATGCATGAATGTGTAAAATGTATTGAGATAACTTTATACAGTGTCACATTTAAAATGGGATGGACCTCCTCTATTTTGAACCCGGCCATCTGATAGAGCAGTCAGACCAGTCTGTTTAAATGGAGAAACAAGATCCAATTTATTTTTGATTAAAGCGTCAACCTTGAAGACATAATTGATTGATAAGAGGGAGAGAGGATCCTTGTCTTTGGATGGACATTACTATATGTTGTTCATTAGTTAGAAAAGGATAATGAATAGAATAAGTTGTACAGTGTAGGGAGCAGAAATCAAATGAAATGCTGTAGAGAAACAGATTATGGTCTGCCTTCTAAGACCATCCTTTCTTCTTTCTTCCCCTATTTATTCATTTTTCTTAATTGAATTTAAGAGAAGCACGTGATTTGCCATGCCCAATGTTGACTTGATGACTACGTGTACATACATGCATCCATGCATCCTTTATCCTAAATTTTCCCTCTTGAACCGGATAACCATGAATCTCTCCTTTTTTATCTCTGCCCTAAATTGGTTATGATACACATAATATCCAAACTTATGTTTCTCCTCCCTATGAACTTGACACCATTCATGAGTGAGTGTAATTCTCACTTCAATACCTATGTAGTGCTTTGACATGCTACACATCAAGGCCAGCCTTTCTGAACCTTTTCCTTGGACGTGCATACAAATGCACAATAGTTCAGTGCTATAGCTAAAAATCATATCTCGATGCTTTGTTAAACTGACGAACTGAACTCAAGCGACACTTTGAGTGCTCGCAAGAAACCTGATCCTTGGATTGACCGCAATACTTGTACGTACCTCTATGCCACAGTTAGACTTTACTCAAGAGTACTTTGCATCCATGCATTAGTGTGCCAATTCAATATTTTGCCTTCCATTCCTTATGTCTGTTGTGGTTGTCACTGAACATGTTGGTTCTGCTGGCTGGATATCGGGAGACAGATCATAACCATATGATCAGTTACTGTGACTACTTGCAAAACAACGTACAGGGGAAGGAGAGGGGAAGAAAAGGACAGAAAAACCAAGGTTTACAAATAAAGCAAGCTATTCATAAGCTACTTGGGCTCAGCCTGCTAATTGCTCTTTTGAGCTTATTTATTTCAGATACATGCAAGCTTAAGCTGTGTTTCTAGACGTGGTTTACAAAAATGAACCAAACCTCTCAATTCTAACCTTAAGATTCTTTAAGCTCACAATAATCAATTACAGGCTCAGGCTTGGTTTTTTGGCTGGTTAATTTGCTAACAAGCCAAGCTGAACTAGTTACTGCTGAGCTTGGCTAGAACACAAGTCAGTGCTAAACACAGTCTGGACATTTGCTGCAGCCCTGAACATGATCCTGAGGACAATTTTCATTGTGAAGCGTAGGTCTCTGAGAACACACACCCCAATTTCTTCAGTGCGATGAAAAGCAAATGCTTCTGTCTAGATAGTAGTCTCATAAGCATCTAAAATCTAACACATCAATAAAGTCAAAGCTACTTATTATTATTGCCTACAGTTGGCAGACAACGCAAAAGATCAAAGGAAAGTGAAACAGTACATGGGAAGCATCTTGTTTACATTCTTTCCCTGGAAGAAAATTTGTAAAGACCTTTTTCCCATCTAAGGATGATAACAGCAGCATTCCCTTATATACATAAAAATGGTGCTATCTCAAACCTTCTCTTGCTTGCTTCCACATACACAGTTTGCTTGTTCTTGATTAAGTTTCTGCAAGAGCAAACCAACATCAGGTTATAGTATGTGTAGAAACAGTAATTTTTTGTGGCACTAATCAACCATGAATATAAATCAGTAGTTTATTCTTGGCTATGCAAATTAATTTGTGTAGAGGTCTAGATCACTGAACCAGATTCATACATTTCTGTATATCGTAATGCAGCTGAAGATCGTAAAAATTTGTAATTTAAAAGGTACTATATATATATTTCCAGAAATCTCTTCTTCCTTTTCATGCAAAAGAAAATTTGATGGCAGAGATATATTATAATTTATTAATTTTCTTCTTGCTAGAAATTAGTATTGCTACTATTTTGCTCAGATGTAATATTACTACATTAGTGGTATGCATCTAATAAATGCTTGTTGTATAACATACAAGGATTTGTGAACCTCACTTCCGAACCTATCCTAGATTTGTTGTCAGAAGATGGTGCTCTATATGAAATTCCCTTGATTGGCTCTTATCTTGACAAGGCTTTTTAGAGATTAAAAATATAATACCCCAAAATAGTACCACATCGGATAAAAAAGAAAAATTTAAAAAACTTATAATTCAACTTCACCTGCTATCAAATAACTTACACTCGAGTTTTTAAGACCATATGGATCCGATCTGCTAACAGATTAATTGGGCTAGCAAGTGGGCTTAAGGCTTTATAATTAGTATCAAAGCCGATCCAGATACACGAAAGTTGGTAGGCAGGAGGAAAGGACTACCCATGAGATGGTGGTAGAGTCCTGCCATGGTGTGGAGCCACCTCTGCAATGTCAATAACTCTGCTTGAGGTAGATTCTAGCTAATTTGTAGCGTGCGACGAGGACGTCACCTGATAAGGGGAGAAGATTGTAACATCTCTAAATAGTCCCACATCAAATGAGAAAGAGAAGTCTGAAAACCTATAACTCAATTTCAGCTGCTACCAATTAACTTATGCTTTAGTTTTTAAGGCTATATAAATCCGGTCCACTAATGGTTAATTGAGCTAGCAAATGGGCTGGAGGCATTACAAAAAGGATGGAAAATTTACTTTGAAATTGGCATTTGTTCGAACTAATTCAAAGGGGATCTTATTTGAAATAACCAAAAGTATTTGGCATATTAGAGTTCCATTGAAGATAAGAATTTTCTGCTAGGCTCTAGAAAGAAATTGACTACCTTCAAAGGGCAATTTGATTCATAGAAATGTCTAAGTTGACTCAAAATTCTAGTTCTGTGGGGTTCAAGATGAATTGGCTGATCACAAGCTCTTCAAGTGTAGATTTGTAAGAGGATCATGCAGAGTAATATTAAGACATTTTCAAGTTAGAAACAGAGCAATCTCTATTGACTCTTGCTAGTCAGTATGGAAGGATGAACACACCGCAAAAAGAGGTGAAATTGAATGAGACCTTGCTTTCACTGCTCTTCTTTAAGGCATTTGCTGTGAAAGAAACACTAAAAATTTGAGAGAAATTAAGGATGGTGGGAAGAGCATGTGGCTCCATTTAAGCCATGTTTGAACGAACAAAAGTGAGATTGATAAGCCATGGATCCCACCTTTTGATCAGCATCCCATACCAAAATGTAGGGGATTGCCATACTAGCCTCACCCCTTGGGTTTCCCAATCCCATGGGATTGCATCGGTAGTGACAAGCCAATCCAATCCCATGCGGCCTCCCAAACATGCCCTTGTAGGCATTAATGTTGATTTGAAAATTAGCTAAAAGGTAGAAGACAAAAAATCAAGGTCGTACAGAGTTACACAGAGGTGCTCTCTCCTCTCATTCATATCACTATCCGATCCTATCTCTTCACCTTTCCCCTAGTCTCTCTATTTGTTCTCTTTTTTTTTTTTAATTTCCCTTTTTTCTCTATTCTCCCCTCTTACTCTTTGCATGTAATCAACATTTTCATTGTTTGAATAAGGTTTTTGATGGGTGGCCATCTTTCACTTTAAAAATTAAGAGTAATTTAATGATAGAAGAAAAACATGCTTTAAATTCACTTTGCACACCACAAAAGATGCTTATGGCCAATGGCATTGAACCCTTGTAAGTTTCCAAAATAAGATCACATTTTATAAATAAAAAGATTTAGAAGTCTATAGTTATACAACAACAAAGAAATCATGATCAAGGCTTATCAATGTCAAATATTATAAGCATCATGATTATTCTTACCTGTAACTTCTTTTTTCTATGCCACCCCTAGATTGTAGATACTTGTATTGACAAACAAACACCCATTAAGTAAAAAAGCTTTTCCTATTTCTCTAATTCTAAATGTAGAGCTTGCTTATTCAAGGTATAATCAACATAAAATCGAAACTTTACCACTAGATTTGCTTTAGCACTCGCTAGATATATTAATGTAATAGAAAATATACATGATGGAGTGGTTATTGGTGTAAGAATTATTAATGGTCATATTAGTGAGTTATCAATTATAGTAGATTTCCATCAAAGATCTGCTCTTAATTTTTACCTTTTTATTAGTTATGAATGGGCTTATTGAGCATATTAGGAATGATGTTTTATCTTATTTATAGATAATATAGTACTAGTGAATGAAACTAAAGTTAAGATTAATCATAAGTTTAAATTATAAAGTGTATTAGAAACTAAAAATTTTAGAATAAGATAAAAACAAAATAAATAAAATGCAATTGTAGTACAATTGGAAATAGAGATGAAGGTAGAGTAAAAATTGAAAATCATAGAATTTTTGATATCTAGGTTTGATTATTTATGAGGAAGAAGAGATTGAAGATGATGTTGTCCATAAAATTAAAGTAGATTAAATAAAATAGAGAAGTATAATTGGAATATTATATAATTATAGAATACCTACTAAATTGAAGGAAAAATTTTATAAAACAACTATAAGACCAGCAATGCTTTATGGTACAAAATGTTGGATGGTTAGAAAATTATATTTACACAATATGAATGCGGCTGAAATATGAATGTTGAAATAGATGTATGGTAATATAAGAAAGATAGAATAAAAAATAAAATTATTTATATAAAGATGAAGGTAGCACCAATTGAAGACAAATTGAGAAAAGGATAGGACTTAGATGGTTTGAATATTTGTAATATAGATTTAGAGATGCACTGATGTGAAGGAGTTTGATCAAGGTTTGTCATATCGATCTATACTTGTTGTACTGGTAAGGTACAGTTATGGAACCGAGTTTCAATTTGATATTAATCGAACCGAACCAAGCTAAAACACTTGGTATTAGCCCATATCACTCGATAGCGAGTGGTATTATTATTCAAAGTGAGAAAAAAATGAGCATTCTATCTCGATTTATGTGTGTAGCATACTGTATTGACCCATACTATACTAAATTGGTAATGTACTATTACAAATCTCTTGGTATTAATTTTGCGAACCATGGATTTGATACAGGTAGAAAAAAAGAAATAGAGATAGACAAAAAATTATATTGAAGTAAGTAATAAGAAAGATTTAATATCTTTATATTTTACAGAAAAACATAACTTTATATCAAGCAAAATGAAGAAAAAAGGATTATATAGCCAATCCCTACTAGTTTAGAATTAAAGTTTTATTGTTGTTTTACTAGATTTGCTTTAGTATACAAAACATTTTATTGTATGCTAACTAACAATTAAAAATTGCACATTCACTACATGAATTAAGAAGTCTGTAACTAGTAATCCTTTGGTGTTGAAGTAGCTCTTTTTTAAACCTTCTCTTTGTAACATGAACACAGATATAAAAAAGCATTCTACAGATTAAAAGTCATTAATAAAATGATTCAGAGCCATCCAAAGTCATAATTCAAGACATACCTCAACTTGGCTCTGTAGCTCTTTAATATACTGAACTGCCAAATCCAACATGTCAGATGTACTTGTTTGCTGTGAAGTATCAAATAAGAAAATCAAATACTATTTTGGAGGAAAAATATCAAAATTATTACAAATAGGCAATCACTTTGATTAAAAAATTTCCTCTGCAAAGGAGGAATATTATATCTACAATCATTATATGTAGAAATTAATCAATCATGCAGTTTGACTGGTAGTTAACAATAGATTTCCTCATCAGATAACTTAGGACCCACTGATATGTAATGTAATGCCAAGTGACTGGATAATCCATAATGATCTGAGGAATGTCAGAACTAGAATTCATGCCAACATTATATTTACATGAAAGACAAAAAAATGAAACAAATTTTTGCTTCTATTAACAAAGATTGTGAGCTCTCACAATTTTTTGTTTTAGGAAAAAAAAAATACCTTATCCATGTTAGGCACAAGGTCTTGCAGCTTCCTCAACCTCTTGCTAATTCTTGTTCTTCTCTCCTAAAAGGAAATAAGAATGAAACTTGAGTACAACTAAGTTAATATCTGCATGGGATAGATAGAACCACATAATGTTATGCATAAAATCTATTTGGTGTGATATAAAAATAATTGGGCCAGAAGTTGAGCTATCAGACATAAACAAATGATCAATTGATTTCAGGGTCTAACAACATACATTCTTCATCATGCTCTGATTTTTATGAGAGCATGACACTATCTCAATAACACAAACTAGACAAAATTTTCAGAAATAAACTTTTCTCTATTCTTGTGAACTAACCCTCTCAGCAATGCTCCGAGGATGTGTTGCGCAACCCCGCTTAGCTCGAACTTTGCAAGGAACTGATTCTTGTTGGGTTTGGAGATACTTCTCAATGGTATCCATATCTAATGATGTCTTTGGCAGGCTAAACTGGAATCAATAAAGACAGGCCAAGAATAAAGCTCTTGCATTAGAACCAAAAGCAATAACATGAAGCATTCCAAACAAATGACACATAATCAATAGTCATCTGGGGAAAACCTAAGGTTCAAATAGCTATAAATTATTGACAGCATTCTTGTTTTTGAGATCAAAAAGATGTTTAGTCCATGTTCATTAAGCATAATGTGCCACAGCCTTGTTTCTAGTAGTAGACTACTACCAACAAGTATCCAATTACCTGAGAGTCAATGTTACTGAGACTAGTAATAATGTCCTCATTGTTATCCTTGGCTCGTTTGCTTGGAGGAGCAGAAAATACAATGGAAGTGGTATCATCCCATGATCCAACTGGAAAATTGCTAGAAATATAGGACTGGCTAACATGCCCAGCTGCCTCATCAGAGCTGTTGCCAGCAGTGATGCTTTCCCCGATGTCAGGGATGCTCGTCTCAGAGATTTGTGATAGTGAGTCCTGCCTTGAGAAGCTCCACTGAGATGTCAACCTTCTATTTGCCAGTGCATGGACACCATCAGTCCCTGCCTGGGAATAGCTTATATGCCCCCTTGTAGCAGAAAGACCTATTAGACAGCAAAAATATTCATCGCCAACCTAATATATTGAAGCGCTGGTATACTTCTTTTCTTTGATTAACAATTCACAGGCTAATGCATTCTTTTCCTAGGAGCCTAGAAGAGAAAAAGTTCGAAATAATCATCTGATTATAATATGTATAGTATCTGACAGAGCCAAATTCTGTTTCTGGCTTCACATGAATGCTCATGATCAGTCAGTGGCCAATAAAGTGCTTGCCAAGTTTCCAGTAAGAAGCTCATTAAAAGTAACCATTTACTAAATTAGAAACTAGTCCAGTTTTGAATTAGAAAATGTACATTGTAGTATAAGGATCATCTTGTTATTCTTTTGATTCCCAATATAATTTATGAAAACAACTAGTTGTTCATCAACCTGGATTTGGATACTGATCCTACATAGCCAGTTGATTCATAATTAAGCATAACAAGTTTTCTTTGCCATCTGCTCTTTTTTAGCCATGCAGCATGAATGTCCTAACACAGTGAAGATGCAGGGAAGGCGAGATGATCGCCATCCCCCTTATAGGAAAATGAAATCTTTGAATTCATATGTAGCTTCTCAAATCGAATATTAGGAGATGCTGGATTAGTATCAGGAGTGGAAACAGAATTTAGGGGAGGGAAGAAAGGGTTGACATTGCTAATTGTTCAGGGTGGCATAGAGAATTGAAGAAGCATGACGAATGATCTCATAAAACAATATATATGTAGAGACACACACACACACAAACAAAGAAAAGAATTGATTTCAAAACCAACCAAAATACTTTTCCCCCCAAAAAAGAAAAATCTTATCAAAATCAATAAAAGTATTAACATGCATCCTTTGGATCTTCAACACTGAAAAATGACCTAAAAATTGTTCCTTCTCGAAGTGTTAGGATTGACTTTAACATTGCTTATGAAGGGGACACGTATGAGTCTGATTCGGTTATTACATCACCATATTAAATGTAGTTCAGATAGCTTATCTCTGCATTCAAAGATCAGAAGTCAGGACAAATGGTGTATTCTGTCAAATTCAAGATCACCTAAGATGGATAATCCCTAAGCTTGATGTAGTTTTATCAACCATTTTTTTGCAATGCAATTAACCTGATCCACTCGATATCATAAATACCAAAGATTTCTTTATTGCCTGGCTGCCCATTCACCAAGTCAATTACTTTCTGAGATAATAGTAGGCACTAAGTGGCTAAAAGCACGAAGTGAAGGTCTAAGCCTTCACCAAGCCATCACACTCTCTCAAGCCTATCACACTCAGTCTTCTAAAAAATCTCTTAACCTCTCTAACATCCTTTTCCTTGACTAGAGCAACCCATGGCAGCCTCTTTAACGTCCTGCGAAGGCACAGCTCCACTGACAAGGATTCAGAAGATTTTCTGATTATTCTCAAGCAATATAAACCCACAACATGCAGTTGCTAACATGTCCCAATCCTTCTTCCATATACTTGAGATAAGCTCCTTCCTGTAGGTTCCAACAATGAGCTTGTCCGTGAATCTTGAGCAAGTGCCACAAATGCAACCCTATACCTGTTACAACTCTACATTGAAAAAAGAACTCATCTACTGACTCATCTCCCTGACCACAAAAAACACAGTCTGAAGCTAGGTCCTAATTTCTTTTACTCAGTATATGCAATGAGCAACCTATTGTTGATTGGAAGCAAGCCAAAGGAAAACTCTTACTTTCTCCAAATTGCACTTCTGTGAATAGTAAAGGAATAGGGAGAAAGGGCACCTTGCTATGAAAAAATCATAGAAAGCCAAAGGCTCCTGTCTGATTTCATCTTCATTCGATGCTATCTCTAATAGTTGTACGGTGCACATGCTGCTGAATCCTCGGCGGCTCCACTTTTTCTCCCTCCTCTTCCTCTATTAAAAAGTACGTGAACTTTGGCCAAAGGGAAGGAAAACCTATCTTAGTACAATCATAAATCTTCACTAACGTATATTGATTCTCCACTAATTGAAAAGGTTTGCAAAAGAAGCTGCAAAGATTGAGGCTAAGCTAGCAATTGTTGAGGGTCATATGTGAAATTTGGTCGCACATTGAATAATTAGTGGGGGATAGATGGATTGTTTTAAATGATTGGGCTTAGAATCTAACGGTTTAAACTTTCTGGTTGGATTAGATTATGACTTATATATCAATGGTAGAGCCAACTCATGGTGGCTGCATTTGTTAAGCTGAAGCAACAAATAGACTCAATGGAGTAAGGCACTTGGATTGAGTGTTGGCTCGAGAGTAATGTTTCTGCTTGGAGAGTGGGAATTTTTTTGCATTGGTTCTTGGAGATTGGAAATCTTTCATTAGTGTACTAACTCGTTGGATAAAGTGTAGCATGTGCAATAACTTAGACCTCATTTAAAAATGCTAAAAATGCTAAGTAGAAGGTATTATTTAGATTCCTAAATTTCAAGATCTATTAGGTGCACAATCATTGTGAGACTAAACACATATTAGTATGGACTCTCACGTACTCCTCTCATTTAAACCTTTGACATCGCTAAGGGTACAAATCCAATCATATCCAATCAAAAATACCACAATTGGTTTATAGTCAGTCCAAAAGAATCCATCTATAAGTTTTTTTAATTCACATGGGCCATAAGTAGGATCTACTTTGATTTCATTTATAACAACCTAAAACTTCACTCAAAAAAGACTAACAAAAAAGTATTATTTAGATTCTTTGATCTTATATATATGTATTTAAAATCTAACCAATGCATAACTGATATGGTACTAAATGTACGCCAGCATAGGCTCTTAGTGCTCTTGGAGAGAGCCCTTGAGTTGGAGAAGTCATATGTAGTTTATGCAAGAGTAATTGGATAAGAAACTTGATTGGAGAGCAACAGTGGATCGAACTCAAGAATTTGTTAAGTTAGTTTCTACGTGGAATAATTAGTGAGAGGTGGATAAATTAATATAGATGAATAAACTTAATGACTTAATATTTTAACTTGAATTGGGTTCCAACTTATATATCGAGGCCTTCTCTTGGTTGGACACAAGCTTTCTATTTTTGTCTAATAACAATGTTATCGATTTTTATTTTTAATTGTGGTTGGAGCTACATAATGATTATGTATAACTTTGATGTATATGTTGACACATTCCTTAATTGTTTAAGCTTTTGTATTTAGTGTTTAGTTAACATATGAGATATTGTATAACATATGATCAAGAAAAATATATATATGTAGCAAATATGCCAAATTCCATTACATTTATATGATTGTTTAACAAATATACCTAGAAATTTATAATAATAATAATATGAAAAATTTAATAATTAAAACATAACTTTGCAACATTTAGAATTCTCATGACATGGATATGTTCTTGTATATGGTCAATTTACAGAGAAGGTGAAACCCCATCACATAGATATCATGATAGCATATAAAACATCGGGAACATCACAAATTTTTTCTGTGTATATGCAACAATCGGTGATTATCTTTTTTGTTTCAAAAAAAAAAACTCTGATTATCATTTCTCTTTTTTTTTGATACGGATTATTATTTCAACAATAATATCTTCTAATAGTGGATTAATGTGTAATTGTACATTTCTTAGAGGAGAAGTTTAAATGTACAAGCTTGTATTATAAGGTTAGCACCCTTTGTACAACCTGCTACAGCCCTAGCATGCCCATGCATTTCTATAATGTCACCTATAATCTCTCCCATGCACACGCACGTAACAAATGCCCAAATTTAGCAACAGCCGGACTTGGACCCAATTTGGTATTATTGTAGATAGAAGAGTGTTTTTCCTTAAAACTTTGAGCAATAGAGCTTTTGTTGGTAAATATTTTAATAAAAAATTATTTACAATTTAGTAGCTATATTTATAATATAACAAAAAATTTTAATATCTATGTAGTAATCAAACTAAGAAAACATCAAAAAAAATAGTAATAAAGGATATTATATAGTACTTTCAATTACCTAATTATTATATTATCAAAAACTATTACCACAAAGTACTTTTAATTTATAAATTATTTATTTTAACATTTTAACCTAAATAATATAATAAATAATAATTTTATATTTATTATAAAATATTATAATATTTTATAATATAGTAATAATGATAATATATCATTGTTATTATATTATATTATAAAGAATTAGTATAGATATTTTTCTTCTTCATAAAAATTTCATTAAAATAGAGATAGCTTGTTATATTTTCTTAAGTAGAGTTTTTGCTCAAAAACTGCAAATTAGTGTCAGGAGATTTTTTTCTCAACTTCTAAAGGGGATACAAAGTTGTTTTAATCTTTTATCAAATAAATCAAAGTCATCTAGAAGAATTTTAAGCCCTATGAAAAGTGCCTTTTTTTTTGGCCCTCCACCTCTCATATCAAACAAAGTTCTGAGTTGATTCTCCGTGTGGCCCGCCCTTTCGACATAAAGCCTCTCTCTTATTCGGTACAAGAAAGGAAAATTCTCAACACAAAAGGGAAGCAAGATAAAGGCCAAGTAGTAGTCCTCGCGGGCTTGAGACTTTAAACCCTGTGGCACTCTCAGGGGACCCATTCCTTTTGCCCCGCATCTCGCTAGCAGGGCTAGCTTCAACGCACCATCCACATCGACCGTCCCGTTACAACCACAACCATTCTCCGCCACGGGACGTGACACCTCTGTATCAATGAATCTAGACGAGTCAAAGGCTGGACCCATGAGCTTAACGCATGAGTGGATGCAATGGCCTGGCGCAATACTGGAACAAAATTTCTATACATGCGTCCCCCACCGGAAGATGAGGGCAATCTCGTCGTCCTACATATTATAATGGAATGGGAATCCATGAAGTAACGGTCAACGGTCAACTCCTTCGCCTTCGCCTCCGCCTCCGCCTCCAACTCGACGGCGGGCGCCATCTAAAACTCCGTACCTAACGGAGCAGCCTCCATCCGCCGTTTTCTTTCCACTTCGCGCCCAGCGGCGGCTTTTTTTTAAAAAAAAAATTGAATACAAGCGCGTCATCGGCAACGCGTCCCCGTCCGCCGTAACGCAACCGTGGACACGAAAAGTCCCAACCACGTGGCACGAGATAATTGGTAGCACAAGTCGGAGTCGCGGTTAGATCTCCAATCTCGGATTATCACGTGGCAATGGAATAATAGTCTGATTTGGGCCCCAAAGCCGTTCCTTTAATACGCTCAATAATACCGTGGGTTTCATAACCTGAACTAGTTTTCCGTCCAATGGTACTCAATGGGCGGCGCACCAGCCATCTAGTTTTAGCTAAATCGGCTGGATTTCATCGAACACAAAACAGTGTTTAAACAAATCACTGCCAGGCGAGTAAAGGCCAAAATTCGGTGGGCCCACGGAGAAGAAAGAGCGAGAGGGAAGGAAACGCTGACCGTGATCCACCATGAGGTGGGAGAGGAATCCGGCGGGCGAGCTACTGTGCCGGACCAAGTGGGACCCACCCTCGGCCGCCTTCAGATCGGCAGCCACGTTGAGCTCGCCGAGGCCGTACGATCTCTGCAGCCCGCTCCCCGCCGCTGCCGCCTCTTTCCCCGGCAACGCGGTGGTCCGGCAGCTGGACTCCGCCGTGAGGCACGAGGAGTCCCCCGAGAAGAACCGGCTCATCATGCTCTCCGATCCGGCGGCCCAGAACTCACCTCCTCCCCCTCCTCCTACTCCTCCTCCTCCTCCGCCGCCGCCGCTGATCACCGACTCTGCGATCCCCGCCAGCAGCGACCCCGGCGCCGACCCGTATCGGGCGAGCCCCGGCGGCCCCATCAGACCCTGCCTGTTACTCGAAGACGGCGATCGATTCATCTTCTTTACGAGAAAGCCAACAAAAGAAAGCTGACAGAAAGAATAGCAGCAGCAGAGGAGATATAGACTGGGTTTGCCCCCCTGGGCACCAGGCTGGGGTAGGGGAGGATGCTTTATTAGGCAATAAACTAAAGTTTGTGCTTCACCGAGCGTGGTGGGGGAACATGTGCTGGCTCTATAAAGACGTGGGAATGGGCATGGGGTTGATGGGAATTACGAGAGTGGCATCCCATGTGATGGCAGTGCGTTATTATTAATCCACGAGTCTTGGTTCGAGTGACAGGGTTCAGATATTGGTGTTCTCAAAGCGTTGGAGGGATGACAATGTTTTGGAGGCAGTCGGCGGTAGTTTTTCCAATGCTGGCAGCTGACTTCAGTGGTGGCTCAACTGCGTCGGCTAAGGGGAGGAGGCACTCCATGGTGGTTGGGTCAACAGGGTATCTAGTGACTTGGCTTTTGGGATTATTTATAGGCAATATAGTTAACTCATCTCTAAAATAGTGACACAGATCACGGTGCAGGCAAGCTGGAGACAAAGGCATTGGTAGATCAACCAACCAGGCCTATCTGGCAGCTGGAATTTCGTCGTACTTCACGTGTAGTTGTTATTAAATTATGATGTTAGGGTTGTGGTGCATCATTCTACTCAAATAATCAAGCCCACGTTGCCCTTTATTTTAGCCGATGAATATGCTAGGCATTGGATAGTTTCCGAAGTATATCGTTGTCTAGTTTAGTTGTTCATTGAAATAAATACTTATGTATCGTATTCACGCAAAATCTGTACATAAGCCAAACTATGTAGCTTGGAATGCAAGTATTTAATTACGTTACTTTCAAGGTCTGAGAAATCATTCACTCGTTGATTTAATTTTTCATTTTGATACAGTGAAGTCTGATCTACATGATTATCAACACCAATTTTTGCTAAATTAAAGATTCGATGAGTTGTTAACATAATATTAAAGTGAAGGTTGCTGAAGGTCATTAACGGCATTTTAAGCTTCAATACCATGAAGGAAAGGTTTTCCACAGTTTCCTTTTCTTTTCTCTTTTTTTTTTTTTGTCGGAGGAAGGGAGGAGAGAGTAAACATATGAGGTGGGAAGTGAGAGAACCAAACTTTGAGAGCTGAAAAAAATACTGCTAGGTTTGTAAGATAATTTACAATCTGATTAGCTTCTCTGTAAATATATCAGCAAGTAAAATTCTTTAAGATGGAAATAATTAAATCAAGTTGCCAAAGTAGAGGATGACAAGTGCTAGAACTACCATTGATCCAAGAAATATCAGTACCAGAATCTCCTTCAAGAATTATGCTATTTGCTGATGAATAAAGAATATCAAAACAATAAGATGAAGTTAATCGTAGACCATACCTGGCAATTGAATTCTCAATAGAGGGATTGAGCAAATAGATAAAGGAATAAAGGTTGCTAGTAAAGGGTGGCCCACATAATTGCGGATAATGAAACCAAATCCTGCTGAATTGTGATGCACTGGTTGATCAAAATTAATTTTCAAATACTTTGGTTGTGGAGGCAACTAAGATATAGTAAGAGAAACTTGTAAACCCAGAGATGGGATATAAGAGCTACCCCAGATGCCAGAGGAAGAAGATGAAGAATTGTGTTTGATGGATTTTATAAATTCTAAAGATAGATGGCAAGCTTGTTCGGTTATTTTGGATGGATGAAAAAGCTTGTCCTGGATAACTCCTCATTCTTGTCCTTCCAAATAAGAAAGAGAAGATATATAAGGAAGCTTTGGCCATAAAAATGGTCGGCAATTGTAGGCTTATTAATGAGAAAATTATATACCTAAGAAATGGAACCAAGATGGAATGCTACTCCATAATTCCGAAGACTTTGCATAGTGAAAGAGGTGATTGAGAGTTTCAGACTCAATGCCACAACGTTGACAAATTTGGCTATAAGTAGGGAGCCTAATAGCTAATAAATATGAATTTGGGAGAGCACCTCTAAACAACTTCCAAATGAAGTGCAGGACATGATTATAAGCCGGTAGTTTCCAAACTTTGCCAAATTGCATAAGAATAGAATCCTAGTTGGTATCAATACACCTACCTTGTTACAATTTTATGGTGATAATGTGGACCTAGCAATAGGAATATGAAGAAATTCTTTAACAATCCATAAGGGGAAGCAACAGGCCAGGAGCTCTTGATTCCAATCTCCATTGGACATTATAGAATTTATTTATAGTGGAGAGGTCAGCAATAAGGGTAGTGTCAAGCTATAAGGGTAGTATCCTGAAAGAATAGTGCTCTGAAAGCCAATTATATTTCTTATGTAACAGTGGCTTTTCTGTAAAATTCTTTTAACTCATGAATGATATTGATAAAAGGCATTTTGATTCATCATATGCTGTGTCTTATAACTTTTTGTTTTAAGATTATGATGAACCCCATAAATTAGGGCAATGGATTTATGGTTATGATGAAGTTCATAACAGTGAGACCTAAGATCTTATAAACCCTAATTTAGAATATTCCTAGTCGAAGGATCATCGAGTAGGGGATCGATGTTTCTAGAAAGACTGGCACATTCTATGTATGCTCAATGGAGAGAGTGGTTGGTCTCACGACCACTTGTATAGGCACACTAATATAAGGATGTGGGTGCTCATCAATATATGAGTTCACTGAATTAATCCGTAATGAGAATATCTTATGGAAGTCTTACTTGTCAAAAGATGATTCTCTTAGTAGGAGTTGTGCAAATGATCCTTAGACCTGAGATCACCATGGAATCTTGTACACATGAATCCATATTTTGGTTCATACTTATTCATGACTTAGCCATGTACGAGGTGTTCATGGATATGGTGAATTATGTATGAAGATTGTGAGTAGGTCAACAAGGAATCGATCACTCCTAGTAAGAGGAGTATTTATCCTATGTAATCTCATCAAATGATAATTCAGGAAGTCTTTGATCAAAGCATGATGATATTAGAAATGGTTTCTAATCTTTCATCGGTTGAGTCTTCATTAGTGATTTGAGATTCAAATGAATAAAGTGTTAGGATTTGATAATTTTTCATACCCATCGCTTATTCGGGATAAAGGGGGATCGAAGGATTGAATTACATTGTAACTTACCACTGAAGGGTATTTTAAAAATTTTCATCAAATTTCTCATTTTCTGGGTAGGCATGATATGTTGCTAGACGTCAATCATGTCTTGTAGGTTGTCATGAATTAAATTGATTGAATTCATGAGTCAATTTGAAAGATGATTCAAATTGACAACTAGGGTTAGCTCGATTTGACCTAATTTGATTAGTTGATTTCTAATCAAAATAAATTGACATAAGTCTAGACCTACTGCTGACTGGATGAGAAACCCAAACAGTCACACACAAAAGAAACTGATCAAGGGTCTAATTGAATTAGATTAAGTTTGTAAGGTAGACATGCTAGCACGTGTTGCAAATCCTAGCTCCTGATTCGAATTGGATTCGAATCTAATTCTTGTATTAGGTTAATCTAATATGATTAGATCATGACCTAATGTGGGTTGGCCAAGAGTTGGAACCCAATTAGCTTTATTTAGACCATTGGATATCTTTTTGAATAATAAATTTGGACTATTGGTCAGCGGCTCGATTTGGACCATTGGATGGCTCCCTGGATGAAGGACCTGGACCATTGGTTGTTGCTTGAATTTGGACCATTAGTTGGCACCTGAATCTGGACCATTAGTTGGTGTCTGAATCTGGACCATTGGTGATGGTGCCTTGCTTCTGGACCATTAGATGGTGCCTTAATTTGAACCATTAGATGATGCCTTAATTTGGACCATTGGATTATTATAAAAAAGTGTGGGATGAGGTTATCAGTGTGAGCACATGGATAAGGCATATCAGATAAGTTTTTTTTTGAGCGAATATGACTTTGTGCTCTCTTTCAGATGCATTCCTCCCCTTAGTGCCTTATCATAATGAGGCGCTACCCTTGAGACACGCTTCATCATGGTAAGGCGTGTGGACGGGATGCATCCCTTGGTGATGCATCCCTCCACCTCTTATAAATAGGAGTGCGTCCTAGGGTTTTAGGAGATATGAAAATTCCTTTCTTTCTTAATTTATTTATGTTATATCTCTTGTTCTAAACCAAGACAAGGAGGTTTTCTTCAGGACAAGAGGCTGTCTTGTCCTGAAAAAGACCTCCTTGTCTTGGTTTAGAAGTTTATAAGAGTTTAGAAGACCTCCTTGTCCTAAACCAAGACAAGGAGGTCTTTTTCAGGACAAGACTTAAACTAGGACAAGGAGGTCTTCTTTAAGACAAGAGGCTTTAAAGGATTTTTTGTAAGGGAAAGAAAAATTAGAAGGAAAAGAAAGCAAGCCAATCAAATCCTTTGGAAGGATTAAACATCAAGGATCAAAGTTTTAAAGAAGGAGCTAGAGTTTTGAACTCAGTTCCTGTGTGGATCACCTCTGGAGGGCATACACTTGTGTGCCTAGTGGAATAAAGGATATTAGCGTTACAGGTATTATCCAATATCTTAATATATTGCCTTGTTAATTGATATAATCAAGGGGTCCTGGGTCTAGGGTTTCGGTTGACTAGGATCTTAAAGTTTAAAAATTTTAAAATTCGGTCTTCCGCTGCGCAACCAAAACCCAGCATGTCCAACTCAATAGGATATCTGTTCAAAGGAGAAGTGAAAAATCATCGTTGAGTGGATGAGATGATGGAAAGCCATTAATAAGACATTTAGAAGCTTTGCACAAAGATTTTCAAATAAGTGAGTTACTGCGAGAGGGACTATAAATTTGCCAATCTCCTAGAAAACGATATTTGGAGTATAGAAGTTGGGCAGGAAGACCATTGTGATAAAGAGATATTCTCTTTGTAGTTTGGCTTTACAATAATAATCACCATGTATGAAAATTAGGAATGCCTAAACCTTCAGAATTCATTAATTTGTAGATGGAGTCTCAAGCAATGGAGTGGATAGGCCTATTGTGCTGAGAGTGGCACAATAAGAAACTTTTGATAGTTTTTTCAAACTAGGTCAAGAAACTATGAGGAATAGGTAGATGAGAAATAATATGGATAGGCAAAAAGCAGAGGACAAACTTTATAAGAGTACATCGTCTTGCAAATGACAAGTAGTTTCACTTCCAAAAGCTCAATTTTGTCAGGACCCCATCTTTAAGCATATGGGCTTTAGCTATTATTAACCTGATGGCTTTCAACGAAACTCCTAAGTATAGCCCAAGATCTATAACTCTACAAATCCCAAGAATAGTAGCCAATTCAGTAGCCATTTAATATTAATTTGAAGGCTAAATAGCACCATAGATATATTGAGGTTGACTGCCTTGATTGATTGCAGAATCATTCCATAAAAGACAAGTGACTCAGTTGAGCCCACCTTTTTGGGGCAAAAATCAAAGATTGGGTTCCTCTCCACTGCACTATGTATGCTCTGGGCAACATCTTAAAGTAGAGGATGGATAAATAAGGAGAAGTGGATACTCTTGTCGTAGCCCCATTTGAGAGAAGAAGAAGGCAGTAGGGGAGTGACCAGGATTGCGTATGATAGGGATAAGATACACCCTTCAATCCAGTCCAACATAACCCGAGGGAAGCCAAAATTGTGTAAAATAGCCATAAAAAATCCAAGTCAACCCTATCGTAGGCTCTTTCCATGTCCACTTTAATAACCATATGAAGCCTATTAGGGGGAGCCTTATGCAAAGAGTGAATAATCTCTTGGGCTATGATAATATTATCTAATATAGACATCTCAGAAATGAAAGCTGACTATTCAATTAATATAGGCTTTGGAATGATATGCTTGATTCTCAAGGTGATGACTTTTGCTATGATTTTGTGTACAGTGTTATAAAGACTGATGAGCCTATAGTTTCCAAGGGTTGTAGGAGATTGAAATTTTGGAATAATAGTGATAAAAGTTTGTTTTCCAAGAATAGGGCATCTGTGCGACATCAGTGGTTGGGACAACCTCAGCAAAGAATAATTTCCTATCTTGTCAAAAATAATTTCATTTTTGTTAAAGATTTCAATATGGAATAATATATTTGCTCTAGTTGTCAGATGGAAAAAGTTTGCAAATTGCCTTTTTTATCTGCTAATGATCATAGTATTACTCCTTTGTATAAGATGCATTATGATTTATGGAGTCCTATACCAATTGTATCGTCTCAAAAATTTCAGCAGATATACATGGATATTTCCTTTGCAATTCAAGTTTGATTTCTTTGAGTATTCTCAAAGATTTAAGAAAATGTTAGAATTGCAATTTGGTTACAAAATTAAGATATTTCAAAGTGTCATGGTGAATTTAACAAAATAGAATTTTTAGCAAAACATAGAATTGTTAGACATGTTTTATGTCCAAGAACTATAGAACAAAATGGCTTGGCTAAAAGAAAACATTGCCATATTGTAGAATGTGAGCTGACTCTTCTTTTTAATAGTAACACGCTATTATATTTATAGGTTGAAGCTTTCTATACTGTGGTCTTCCTAATCAATCGGTGCAATGCCTCAATCCCACCTATAGGTCCAATTAATCTGTTAGTAGGCCGGAATCATGTAGCCCTAAAAGCTTGGAGTGCAAGCTAATTGATAATTAATGAACTTAAGTTATAAGCTTTTCAACCTTTTATTTTCATTCGATGTGGGACTATTTATTGGGGTACTATAATATTTTCTTCTTATCAAGCGACGTCCTTGTTACACACCATAAGCTAGTCAGAATGTACCTCGAGTTTGATCGTTGGTGCTGCAAGGGTGGCTCCACGTCATGGTGAGACTCTACCATCATCCCATGAGTAGCCCTTTTCTCATGCCCATTAATTTTTGCACACTCGGATTAGCTTTGATGTCATTTGTAGCACCCTAAACCCATATATCGGTTCAATTAATTTGTTAGTAAGCCAAAACCACATGGCCCTAAAAACTCGAGTGCAAGCTAATTGATAGTAAGTGAACTTGAGTTATAAGCTCTTGAACCTTTTCTTTTCTATCTAATGTGAAACTATTTATTAAGGTATTACAGTCGGTCTCCTATATCTATTTTAAAAATGGACACTCCTTATAAAGGCTTTATTAATGGGATCCAAATTGCTCTTTATTACGCACTTTTGGTTGTTTATGCTTCTTGTATCTCAAGGTTATGGAAAGAATAAATTCTTACCAAGATCCTTGCCGTGTGATTTCTTTGGATATAGCTTAATTCATAGGGGCTATAAGTGTTTACATATTCTAACTGGACATGCATATTTATTGGACATGTCATTTTTGATGAGAAAGCCTTTCCTTATACTAACAAGGACGACAGTTCTGATGTTTTGCAGGAAAATAGTTTTGGAAATTACATAAATTTCTTAACATGGTTTGCTAATTCTGCTGATGATCCTTCTTATGCTATGCTACCTATTTGTATTCGAAGTTTATCATGTCATGACAACTCATCATATGATGTGCCAACTACACAAGAGGCAGAATCTTCAACTTGTGACATAACCCACTTTTATACCATATAGAGTATCATCCAATTATGAAGCCAAGGGTTCATCTTCAGATATCTCCTTAGGTGCTAATTCTTCTCATGACAATCCAAGCCTCTATAATGCTAAGTATAGCATGGTGAATCTAGTCCAATCTTATAGGACTCAGCCTTACACAATTTGAGGACTCAATTTACTTGAGGCCCAAGCCACCTTCTCACACTCTTGATCCAGATCGACATCTTTCTTTAAACTCTCATCCTATGAAGGCTCATGGGAAGACAAAGCCGAGACTTGTCAATTTTATAGCAAGCTCCACCATTTCTTATGAACCTAAGGCATTTAAACAAGCCATGTCAAACCCAAGTTGGGTTGCTACCATGAAGGATGAGCTTTAAGCACTTCATAATAATTGCACATGGACATTGGTGCCTCGGGATTCATCTGTGAATGTTATTGGATCACAGAGGGTGTACAAGGTAAAATTACATGTTGATGGAAGTCTTAACCATTTAAAGGTAAGATTAGTGGCCAGGGGATATAATCAAATTTATAGAATTGATTTTGAAGAGACATTTAGTTTGGTCATCAAGCCACAAACTATTTGAGTTATTCTTACTCTTGCTTTTACAAAGGGATGGCCTTTTAAACAACTTGATGTGAAGAATGCCTTTCTTCATAGACATTTCAAGAAGCCAGTATATATGGAGCAACCACCTGGATTCATTGATCCAAATTGTCCCCCTGATGTTTGCAAATTATCTCAAGCTTTATATGGACTTAAACAAGCATCCTGTGCTTGGTTTGATTGCTTTAGTACTTATCTTCTTGAGTTTGACTTCTCTAGTAGTACCTTTGATCCTTTCCTATTTGTTTTACATCATCCGCAAGGTACTATTCTACTTCTTCTCTACATTGATGATATTGTGCTTATTGGAAGTAACATCTCTTTTCTTTGTGAATTTATATAAAAAATTAGTTCTAAGTTTGCCATGAAGGACCTTAGAGTCTTACATTATTTCCTCGGCATAGAGGTTCATCGCACTCATAATGGGTTTTTACTATCTCAACATAAATATGCCCAGTTAGTTTTGGACTATGCATAGACGGTAGAGTGTAAGCCTATCTTCACCCCTATGGTCTCTAAGTCTACTGCTTTGAGACATACCGAGCCTTTTCTAGATCTCACTTTATATTAAAAGTTTGGTTGGAGCTTTACTATCTTATAATTATAAAGCTTAAACTTTCTTTCTCAATTAATACAGTTTGTTAGTATATGCATACTCCCACAATGGGTCATATGCAACTTGTTAAGTATATTTTGCGGGACATTTGTAGGACACTTGACTTTGGATTACATTTGATAAAAGATTCTCATCTTGATTTATATGCTTACATGGATTCAGATTGGGTTGCTTGTCCAGTAACCTATCATTTAGTCACTAGCTATGAAGTTTTTCTAGGCTCTAATTTAATTTCTTGGGCTACCAAAAAGCAACCTACCATGGCAAGATCTAGTACAAAAGTTGAATATCGTGCATTAGCCATCACTACAGCTATGGTTACATGGCTCTCTTTTCTTTGTGATCTTGGCATTCATTTGTCTCAACCCTCGATGCTCTTTTGTGACAACCTTAGTGCATTATATATATCGATTAATTCAGTATTTCATGCTTGTTCGAAATACATTAAAATAGATTATCATTTCATCTATGAAAAGGAAGCTCAAGGTGTGGTGATCATAAAATTTGTTTCATCATCTCAACAACTATTTAATTAGTTCATCATACCACTCACTCATCATCGATTTCAACTTCTATGTGGCAAGTTGAGTGTTCAATCTCTTTCCAACCTTAACTTGATGGAGAATAATAAGGATTTAATCAAATCTATTCTCATAAAATCAAGATGGCCTAGTGATTGAATCTCCCATGAAATTAATGAGGATTCAATCAATTCTAGTCTCATGAAATTTGGATGGATTGATTCTAGTGTTTGAGGAGTATCAAATCCAATCCCATGAAATTGGAATGACATAATTCTAGCGATTGAGGAACATCAAATCCAATCCTAGTATGATTTTATGTTGGATTCTTGTACATGATTTTATACGTTTATTTTTTTGATTCTTGTATTGATTTTATGCTTAATTATTGGACATGATTTTCTACTTTGTAACAATATATATACAAGTTAATAGTGATGCAACCTCACATTGAGCGAAGAAGCTATTTATTTCCAAAATCTTTTCATTTACAACCCTACTTACCCATACTATTCACCCTACAGCTTTTATTATCAATAAATTTCTGTCAAAATATAATCTCAACCATGAATGATCGTTCAACATAATCCACGAAGTAATACCTTGTTCCATGAACCAGGTCCTTATACCATTTGTATTTTAGTAATAAGTCGGAAGCTAGGAGGAATTGGTTTCAATGTAGGAGTCAATCTAAGCATAAAACAAAGGGCAGTAACAAACACTAAGGTCATATTGTTCTCATGTACATAATCGGATGAATATTTAACTCATTAATTTTCCTTTTTTTTGCTCACTCGATAACTCTTTGTCCTGTTCCAAAAGCTCTCAACATGCACTCTTTGTACTTTGAACCATGAAGGTTTCCACCCTCTTATGCATAGTAAAACCCATTTTTAAAAAAGTCTAGGTTTTAGAAAGATTAAGCTGGGTTTTAAGAATAATTGGATCAAATTATTAATTTAGCCAAAGTTATTCTGGGCCCAAGAAATATCAACGGCCAAGATTGAGTAATAGGCTAAATTATAAAAAAAAAAAAAAAAAAAAAAAAGAAGAAGAAGAAGAAGAAGAAGAAGCTAAACTGAGAAACAATGATTGTCTTATTGTCTGTTTTTTCTAAACGGGAAGGTGAAATCACGATCTACTAAGAAAATAAAGGCTGATGGAGAAAGGATTAGAAGGATCTAATCCTCTATAAAGAGATAAACGCTAAGTTCATCCAAGGGCATGGGATGGCTGGAAACAGGAGGAAGGTCGCGGATCGATTAGTTGTAGACGCCGGATTTTGGAAACCGCCGGTGAAGGTAAGCTTCCTTGTGTGTTTTTTTTATGAACCCTATAAGCTACCGTGTAAGTCCACGGCTGCCGGCGAGCGAATCCTGCAGCCAAAGGCCAGATGCCCTATTCTTCCTCTCGAAAGAGAAAAAAAAAAAAAAAAATCAAAAGCCGACCGCTGGCCGACCACTCTGATGTTGCCGGGGAAGTCGAGGCACGTCGTGAGGAAACCTGATTCCGTAGGACCCCCTGGGTCCATGCAAGGAACTCCCGATCCATCTTCCACGGTCGGGAGGAGGACGTCAAGATCGGTGGCTTCTAGCCACCGTAATCTATTCCTAAACGTCTAGAGGTGCCGGCTAGTCGTCGGCAAGCCAAGCCACCTCAGGGAAGGCGTCCGGTCGGCCGTAGGTCGTCGGAGAAGAACCCCGGTGACGATCAAGAAGAGGATCAAAATCCTCCGCTTTAGAGCTAGGAATTAAAAAACCGAGTACGTCCCAAAGTCCGCAAAAGACCCAAATGCCCTCTCAAGCAATTTAATTCCGCATCTGTACCTTCTTTCCAAAAAAAATTTCGGGCATATCCCTAGCTTCAAAAGACTCTTCTACCCCTCCATTTAACCACATGTCCCTGACTTTCCAAGCACCTAAATGCGCTTTCAAAATTTTAGATTAACGCACGTGTCCCTTTAATTGGAATAATGACGTCCAGGTCCTTTCTTAAACAAATTCAATAATGACTCACGTGTCCTATTGGTGCCAAAATAACGCTTTGTGCCCCTAAAAGCTAAACCAAAGTTAAAAATGAATCTAGAATAACTATTCTAGTATAGTTATTCTAGGGATAAGTATTTAGGAAGATTGGTATTTCTATGTTGATTTAGGAGGAGACCTTAGGATATGATAAAATAAAATTTATAAATTTCTTGGAGAGATTTAAAATAAAATGAATAAATTTGGATATGTGCTGATTCATTCTAAATTATGTATTATGTCCGAAAGAGGAATTCTGAGTTGAAATAGCTGATTTTTTTGCATCTATCAGGTAAATACTAATTGGTCACTTCTAAAATTATCATATTTTTGAATAATAAATATTTATCACCTTGTGATGCTTAGTTTATGAATATTACATGCCTGTATAATGACTATGATTGCAATGATTATACTTAATATTGATTATTTATTACTCATGATGATTTGACAAAGATGTTGGATTGATTTATAAATAAGAATTTATGAGAAATAATGAAACTAAAATTAAAGATTCTAAACCTATTTATGCTGGATGACTTGAATCTTCACCAGTGTAGGTTATATATTGGTAAAACTTATGACCTTGGGGTATATTTGGTTGATACCTTATCTATAGGGATTAAATATGACCTTGGGGGCTATACATTGGTTGATACCCTATCTATAGGGCTAAAATGCTGGCGATGTGATGTTTAAAATAGTAGGATTAGATGATATGACATAATGAGAAATAAGAATATGATAAATATAGATTATGTGTTTCAACTAATAAATTGTATCTATTATTGTTATTATGTTATATTCTAAAGGCTAATTATTGCTTACTAGACCGTGGAGCTCATTAAATTTTATCAATTCTTTTTCAGATTTTGCTCAGTAGCTATGTGGGGATACTATTGGGAGAGTGCTTAGATGTACAAGGAGAATAATAAATTTTTATTGAATAGTTGATTGAGACTTAATATTTTTTTTTAGAATAATGGTTTTATTATCAATGGTTATTTTGTTACCTAAGAAACATTTTAAATTTATGATTAAAACTTTATATTGCTGATTTATGATATCATGTGAGATGCCTTACATATTTGTAAGGAACCCCTTATAAGTATGTGGCCATTGTCATGGTTCTTATCTCAAAATTTGAGTTTGAGGTGTGACAGGGCCATTGGTCGAACCGGACTAGGCCTAGGACAAAAAAGCAATATGAGGCATCAGGTTGGGCTGGGTTGGACCAAACTTGAACTCAAGTTAAGAATAACTAGCCCAAGCCTGAGTCGGTAGAAATTTCTTAAGGCCTAGGCCTGATTCATTGACCCACACTTATATAAATTTAGTCAACTGGGATGGATAGAATATGGCTTTATCACTCCCACCCACATTCAAATCTCACCATTCTTAAAATTTATTTTCCACTCCCATTCAAATACCCATATTAATATATATAAAATTATGTTTGTGTGTGTTTGTATGTGTGTTCATATTCTTGGGTTGGGTCATGTCTACTTTCTCTGAGCCTAGGTTTAGCCTCAAATTTGAACAAGTTTGATAAATCAAGCTTAACCCAGCCCTATAGGCTAAAAAGTTAGAACCAGGCCCTGTAATTTTCTGGGCCAGGCTTGGGCTAGTCCATGTCGACCCCCAGCCTTAGCTATACTCATGAAATAGTAAACTTATCCTATAAGTAGAATAAATATGTCAGCCCTCTTTAAAGTGACTGTGAATGCTAGACAAAGGTGTACTTGGTTATTCATGATGCTTTCAAGTCCTTAGATTAGGGATTAGGGATGGTAATTTCAATCTATGATATGGCGACCTATCCTGCCCTACTTTTTATAGAGATAGGGATGAAGATTATTTTTATTCCTACCAGTAAGGATGAGGTTGGGAATGGAAATAAGTAATATCCCCACCCCATCCCTTCCCCCTCCCCCCCCACTCTGTTTCTATGTCATTGGTTCCGTATAGTATCTTTATATATTTTCATATTTATAAAATTATCCTTATATTTTTTACTAAAAATTTATATATGTTATTAGGATAGGAGAGGGGTGGGGTGGGGTTGGGATGGGGAAGGGGATGGAGATTCATTTTTTTCCTATGGGATAAAGATAAGGATGAAAATATCTCTGTATATGGGGACAAAGCGAGGATGGGGATTATTTTCTTTAGCAAGGATGGGAGCAAGGATTAGGTTTTCTAGCCCCATGCCTTCCTATTACATCCTTGTTAGGGATGACAATGGGATAAAAAAATCCGATCCTTGTGGAGAACCATCATGGTGGTGGTGAATTTAAAGGGATTAAATGGAGACTAGGTGGGGCGAGGGATGGAAAATTTTTTTGAAAATCCATAAGTTTCGGAGATGAGGACAAGGGTTGGGGTCTCCATTCCAAAATCGGATCATTTTCCTCTAAATATAAAATTTCTTTTATACTCTTATTAAATATGTGTTTCCTAAATATACATTATAACAAGTACAATTTGGATTTTCTATTGTACTTTAAATATTAGGTCTCTTAAATTTGAGCTTTTTAATATATTTTAAATATTTACTGATTTATAATAGATTTTAAGCTTCAAATGTTTTTTTTTTAATAATAGAATTAGGTCTAAAGTTGATAGTTAATGCTAAAAAGAAAGGAAGGATAGAGGATTTTTCATGGGGATGAGGAACCACAGGGGTGAGGGAGAAATCATTCGTCCTCACATATGGGAGAGGGGATGAGGGCAGAGGATAGGGCGTAGAGGAAAGGGTGAGGAATATACCTTTCTTCTCAAATATGTTCCGTTGCCATCCTTGCCTCAAATGACATACATTGATAGGATGATGAAATTGTATCGCAAATTAGCAGATAGATAAGAGGGATTCCTCATTTTTAACTATGAGAAAAATGAAAGTGTGAATAGATTTCTATTAATGGACTTCATGAATATTAGATTTTTAGGATATATAATCATGGCCATCCATCACTATATCAGTTCCACAAAATTACATTACAATTGAGATTTTTCCATATCTAATAGTTAGTTGGGTCAACTCATACATTTGGATGATCATTTTATATTATGTATAAAATTTTTCATTCTTTTGAAGATTGCCATATGATGCTTATGAAGACCATCATCATTTAATTAATTTCAAATTATGATCTTAAGATTTTTATTTTATAATATTGGCAACATTAATCATATTAACTTCTATATTTCAACTATTCTTTTATAAGTTTATTGATCCAATAATTATCAAACTTTTATCTTTTATATTTCTTTTTATAATTTTTAAAATTTATTCATGTTATAATACATTATTACTTTTGCATTGGCTTACAAACTAACCAGGTATCCAAAATAGTGATTGGTAAGAATAAAGTGTCCCACTATTATTATAAGAAATTTAACTACATTGTGCGTATTTTTAATATAAAAGATCTACTATTATTTTGAACTTATTGATTTTTATCTTTTTTGTGAGCCATCTGTGGATTTTCTTTACGTTGTTCGTTAATTTCATTAGATATAACTTATTTCAATATTCATTATTGTTTTGATGTTATCACCATGTAATGATAGATATAATTTTTAATGAATTCTGAATGTCGCAGCTGTCGCATTCCTTCCACCATGCTGATCGCAACCGGACAAGGGCAAGGAATTGGAGATTTATAACTAATGCCCTCTCTGTACTATAATATTTCTTGTTCAAATTAAACAGGAAAAGGTATGATAGGCACGCCTTGGGATTTCATATGCACGCCCGTCATTCTTCCCAATGAGTGAGTTGGAATTCACAATGAATTGTGACCTGAAACCTAACCAACATGAATCTATCTGTTGATTAACTTATTTTATACCATTGCCCGTGTGATTAAAACGAGTGGTCTCAAACAACTTTGGCTTAACCCCATCCAAGAATTAATTTAATAATTAATTATTTTATACTATTGATTATTTAATTAAAAGATCTTTTTCTCTATATTTAGGTTCAACATGTATTTGTACATTCATGCGCTATGTTATTAAATGAGAGGAATATATTATTTTAGATTCTCTTTGCCAAATTTTATAACTAGAATACTCTTAATTCATCTCTTCCCAAACCTCTAGGTAAAAATAAAATTAAAAAGTCACCCTCTATATTCCTTTGTCTCTTTCTCATATCTATGATTTCTTCTAAATATTCTTAATCAGCCACTCTATTGAAAAAAAATCTCTATCAATCTCTTATTTACGCCCCTAAGAAATTGCTAATTATCTAATTTCTATTTATTATCTCTCTTACTCTCTTTTTTTTTAAAAAATATTTTCCTACTAATTTATATTTTGGCATGCATTGCGTGCGTGTGTATTGTACTCTCCTATACAATAATCTTATAAAGATCGATTTTGACCAGACAATTGGAGACCGAGCACCAAATATGCGAGCTACCTACTATCTCTTATGTCGCGATTTTCAATTCTAAACCTAGTTCAAAGGTACCATATTAAAACCGCATACTCTTAAAATGAACCTAAAAAGCACGTAAAACCCGTTAAACCTCGATACGTGCAAAACATAAAATATAATTACGAAAACTAAAATTTAAATATATTACTTTTCATATCAATTTATTAATCCTTTACCTACCCTTTTTAATTGACCAATACAAAATGATTAAAAAAAAGAAACCTCTGACTATCCTCACTCTTAGAGACCATCCCAAAATTCTGATCTAATAGGTAGGCTTTATCCTCATCCTATGCAAAAGAAAAAGAAGGGGATGAGCTATAAAGTCCAATAGAACTTCCTACATGTACCATTATGAATATGCTATCTAAAAGTTTAGTGCAGCCAAAATATGATTAAAGAAAAGATATCATAATATATATAACAGTTTAAAAAAGCTAATAAAATTTACATACCAGAATAAATACCAACCATCTATAAGATAACTACATCCATAGCCAAACTAACAAACTCAAGATAACCGCACAACAATATCAAAATAACCACAACCATAGCTCAACTAACAAAATCAAGATAACCATACCCATCAAAGTAACCACATCATCAAGATAACCACAACCACAGCCACATCTACAACCAAACCAACAATGTGACCGTAGTCATCACCAAATCATCTAAAATAACAATAACCATAGCCAAATCAACAATATGACTACAATCACCCTCAAACCATCCAAGATAACCATAACCATAGCTAAACCAATAATATGACCACAATCATCCTCAAACCATCCATGTACCCGTATGCTCAAACCATCCATGTACCCGTATGCAAGATATTACTAAGCAAGTCACTTTCCCTTAGTATGCAATAGATCCTGAGCCCCTCTCTCTCTTGCCACAAGCATGTAAGGCATCATTAAGTGAGTCACTCCCTCAGCATGCAAGCATTATGAGGCAGTACTGGTGGTAACTACCGTCACTTGTAGTGCTAGTATTATGTGTTAATAACCTAACTTGGTGATACTTTTTTCACATAGGTTGATTTATACACTAGTGCCTCGCGCAAATGAACTCAGCCATGTCATGCACCATGACTTTATTTTATACCGGCCTTCCATAGGCCTACCCTTTTCCTGGTGCCATCAGTTTAGGCAAGCAAAGGCTCCATCCCCCATTGTCAGAACTAGCACCACATACCAACAGCATCCTTCATGCACAACATATTTCTCAACTAAGCTATACCATACCACATCCATAACTCCACCATATATCCTTTAACCAAGCCATACCATACCACCTCCATCATAACTCCACCATATATCCCTCAACCAAGCCACAACATACCACCTCCAAAATATCCAAAACTCATAATCTTGAATCAAAACCAAAATCCATTTATAACAAAATAATATACCACCATATATACGCAAATCCACAATAATCCAGAATTCTCAATTTAAATCATATAGAAAAAACTAACAACAAAATATGATATATGCAGACATGCAAGTTATGAAAACATATTGCATAATAGTATGGCGTAAAACTCTTATCTTAGATCGCTATTCCAATAATCTCTACAATTCCAAGTCAAATAGGCCATGATCACTTATAATTAAACATAAACAATTGATCAATTCACCAAAATTTATAATTGAAGAAATTATCATTTTGCTCCTCTAGCCTAAAATTTGAAAATAATTATTTTATCCTTCTATTTCAATAACTACTAACCCTTACTTAACTGTTTTTAACCCAAATTTAATTATTTTCTAATATTATTAATTTTCATTACTTCATTATATTTACAAAAATGTCCTTACTAGCCTATATTTACTCACCTCAAAGACGAAGTCCAAATAATATGCTGGGCTTGAATTCTTTTCTAAACTTGGGCCTGATTAACTAGTTAGCCCAAATCCAGCCATCAACCCACGCAGCGACAAGCCTAGCCAATGACCCACCAACCCATTAACCCAGCCAACAGCGCAGCCCATTAACCCAGCTAGCCCATGGCCTATCCAGCCCATTAGGCCATGACCCACCAGGGCCATTACTATTTTCAAACACCCAAACCCATTGTCATCCGAACAGAAAAGGCTTGTATTGTCCTTGAGTGAACCGGTCCCCATGACCAGCCAAACACCATGGCTTCACCAAGGTGCCGATTCCACAGGCGGTTGCCAGCCGCCGGGGAGGAAGGACGACGAGACAAAGGAACTTGGGAAGGTTTACCGTGAGGATGACAGGAAGCGGGGTTATCGGCGGAGGACGGAGACAAGAAGGGAGGAGGTCGACGGTGAGGCTACGGCGGTAGCGACGGAGGAGATCGAGAAGGCGGCGACGGTCCGGGATGGAGGAAGGGCCAGGGCGGACGGTCGTGGTCGCGGCAACGGAAGCGAGGGAGAGAAGGGTAGTCAGCGGCGAGATGGGGTTAGCCGTCCGGAGGTGGCGGAGGATCTGGACGCTCTTGCGGATGCCGAGATCGCCAACGGGAAGGACGTCGGGGAGGAACAAAGTGGCGGACAGAGACCATGGCAGAGGACTTGTTGACGACGGCGAAGACGGCGATGGCGAAGATGGGAGAAGAAGCCGGCGGGTTGGTGAAGGAGAGAGAGAGAGAGAGAGAGAGAGAGAAGGGAGGAGGTCGAGCAGCGAGGCGGTGGCGCAGGTGAACGAAGGCCATGGAGAAAGAAGAGAAGGGAGATGGTCGGCTTCGAGGAGCCAGCCACGGCAGCTGAGAGAGATGGGGAGGGAGGAGAACGGCGATGGCGGCGGAGAAAGGAAGAGAGACATCGGCGCCGGTTGACGGCGAGAGACGAGAGAAGAGAGCGAGGGACCAGAGGTGGTGGCGTGGTCGTCGGCGAAGAGGGAAGAAGAGGCCGACAGCGGCGCGGCGACGGCGACGAAGGAAGCGGTCGGAGACGGGAACGGAGGAAGAAGGAGAGGGAGGTGGGGAACGAGGGACCGGTGGAGAAGAAAAAAGAAAGAAAGAAAAAAAAAAAATGATCGAAGGTTTTGAGAAGTCGTTGACGATTTTAGATTTTTTTTTTAATAACGATACACTGTTTATAAAATGGTATCACAACTTAACTACTTATTATAAAAAAGCCGCGTAATTTAGAGAACTTTTAACCTAAGCTTCATCCTTGCAACTAGTGATTAAAAGATGAATAATTTAAAAATATAAAATTATATATTTTTTTGATTATAAAATGCATAGGCTAAAGGTTTCGTAATTATATGATATTTTTTTTAAAACAGTAGATCGATTATAGATCATATTTAATAGCACGGATCATTTATACTAATATCTTTATCATTCAATTAAGATTGATCCTATGAGACTTGTTATTTAGGCACCTATGAGTTAACTAGGGATTCAAAGATCTATCAATAAAATATTTAAGTCAACATTTGAATGCAAGTATTAACCAAATAGTGCTATTAGATTAGGACCCTATGTGGTTTGACTTAATTAAACCTAGAATATTAGGTAGGATACGAGTCTTATCATTCCTAGACTTGACTATGAGTCATGAATTCCAAGGTTAGTTGTTTTTCAAAAATATCCTCCATCTTGGAGTAGCAATTTTCTTAAAGAAAAAATTTGATATATCTCTTTTGTTTAACCATCTTTACTTTGTAGAAATATCAAGTCTTCCTTTAAGAGCTCAAGTAGATCAAAGAGTATCTATTCAAAATTATTTTTATATCTAATATGATGCAAATTATAACATCCAATTAATATCTATATCTATATTCATATCTTAAAAAATAAAAATAAATATAAATAGATAATTTTTTGATTCATACATGAAAACCCAACTTTGCTTCAAATCCTTTATAACTTATATAGCACTCAGTAACTTTTAAGAAAATCAAATGACCATGTTGACGGTTAATGACTTAAATTATGTTCTACTTCATGATATTCTTGATTTGATGCTTATAAAGTTTGGCCATTTGACTTAGATTCATATTAATATTGATAATTTTATATCTAATTTGCATCCAAATCTGTTTAAAACAAATATGATATAAATTTTTGTATCCAACTAATATTTATATTCATATTCATATTTATCAAACAAAAATCGTATCTTATCCATTTTCAACCCTATATTTTTTATGAAACCAAATTAAGCTAGTGCCAAGCTAGCCTCCAGTCACAACTTCATGTGGTCTACAAGTCGTCACTACCACTTGCTATGATCAGATAGTGTCAAAGGGGTATGGCTAGCATCACCTCTGGCCATCCCATCCACTAGATTTGTAGATGAGACCAAGTAATAACCATTTCATGCACATCCTTGTGTCAAGAGTGTGGCCTATGATAGGTGGAATAATCTCCTTGTTGACCTTACCACTAGAGCTAGACATGCCACATTGCTAGGACTGCTTTAGGCACTAGGATCAGAGCCCACCAATAAGAAGGATCTCCCTCAAAGGGGAGGGGGCTATTTCTCTCTCCTTTGTATTCTAGGTTCTTTCTCCTCTCAGAGCCGGATGGCTACAAGGTCTACCATTGGTTTCCTCATTTCTTCTCCCTCATTGACTTAAACATTAGAGGGCTTGCTGGGCATGGAGTACCCACTCTACAAGGCTGAGTTGATCGGGATTCACTTCAGTTTCTAACTCACAATCCATCTCATCATCCTTATTGGCACTCAGGGTCCCTTAGTTAGAATCTAATACAATCAAATTAGCACCATTTGTGAGAATCAAGGTAAAGGTCATGTCGTCTGAGTAACTCGATGTGGGAGGCATATTAGAAATCCCAAAAGCCTACTTGGCGAGCTAAGAACCATGGTGCTAGTGTTGGCATGATTTTTGTTAGATTTACAGCTAATAGAGAAATCCCCTTAGCTGTGAGACATATATCTGGCAGCGTAGAGTTGAGTTGTCAAAGTGATAGAAGATGTAGGTGGTTATATTGTTCTTTGATGTTGATCTAGACCGCTCATGATGATGTACTGGTAGTTTCTGTGGTCATCACTAACTACAAGATGAAAAGGATACTGAATGATAATGGCAGCTTGACTGACATCCTCTACTTCAAAGCCTTTAAGAGGATGGGGATCAATAGGGACCACTTAAAACCTTTTGATGGCCCGTTGATTGGCTGATCTAAGAGCTCAATTCTAGTTGAGGGGACCATTAACCTTTTAATAATACCAGAAAAGAACTCTGTTAAGCCATGATCATGTTAGACTTTCTCTTACTGAAGGCCCCTTCGGCTTGTAATGCTATTTTGGGATGCTCTGGCCTTAATGCACTTAAGGCTATGAATTAAGTTGTCATATTGCCATGAAGTTCTCAATCATGAATGGAGTCAGAGAATTTAGAGGTGATCAAGCAATGGTGAGGCAGTATTATATTGCCACACTCAAAAGGAAGGATAAGGTGATTGAGGTTCTCTCCTTGGAGGCCTTAATTGAGAAGTTGACTGGGACTAGATCTTATGCTCGGAGAACGCCAAGCTTCAAAGAACTGTATACTTATTGCGGGTCAGTCTACTTTGTACTAAAAAAATATAAGGAGGCAAAAAAAGAAATGAAGAAGTACTAAGTAATCTCTTTATTTCATTGAATAGAAGATGGTCCAAGGCTGTTATATATGAATTAGAAAGTAGTTTAAAGCCATTATATATCAAAAAAGGCTATTTAGCCATACAATTATCTTTGATTGAAGCATGTAAGAGAAAGGCTATGTAGTATGTTTGTATGCTTAAACCCCATCTACTTGCTACCCACAAGAGATCCAAAGCAGCCAAGAGTAGGAAGGGTGAGGAGGCGAACAGTAGAAGAAAGAGAAAGGGGGAAGAGATCAATGGAGAAAAAAGAGATGACAAAAGGAGAGGAGGCAAATAAAACAAAGGTGTTTCACCAGCTTGCACACCTATTGTCACCCCCTACCTCCCCTCCTTTGGGTGAGGTCCTAAGGTGGCTATGAGATGTCGATCATGGTTAATGGTGAACCTTCATAAATATTGATGCTATGTTCTATCTATAACGGAATGTTTAGTATTCTC
This sequence comes from Metroxylon sagu, assembly GCA_017589505.3. Classification (NCBI taxonomy): domain Eukaryota; kingdom Viridiplantae; phylum Streptophyta; class Magnoliopsida; order Arecales; family Arecaceae; genus Metroxylon; species Metroxylon sagu. Next base: position 313,512 of record JACVBY030000647.1, on the reverse strand, counting down.
TATACGATACATGATTATATATGCTCCTTGAGCATACTTCTATGAAAAAAAAAAAACTTCATCTAGTATTCTTAAAAAAGGAAAAAAATATAAAAGAAAAAAGAGAAGAAAAAAAAAAGAGAGAGGAAAAAGGAGAGAAGAAAAAAAAGAAAAAGAAAGAAAGAAAGAAAATAAAAGATAGAAGAAAAAACCTTCTAAAAATTTTGCTATCAGTGTCTTCACCATCAAAACTATGGTGTAGTTGTTACTGTAAAGACATCAAGTTTTGCAAGTCTCAGGAATAAAAATTCAATCATAGGAGATGTAACTTATTATGGCCGCTTGAATGATATAATCGAATTAGATTATTATGGACACTCCAAGTTTATATTATTCAAGTGTGATTAGATAGATGTTACATTTCCAAGTAGGGGAATCAAAAGTGACTCTGGTTTCATGCTTGGAAACTTCAACCAATTAATACATATGGGATAGAATTTATAAGACAAATATGTTTTTCTAGCATCTTAAGCAGAATAAGTCTTCGATGTCGAGGATCTCATAAATAAAGGCTGGCATGTTGTTATCAAAACCAAGCCATGAGATTTGTATGAGATGAATGCAGAAATGTCTACAGCAACCTTGAGACGTACATGGAGAACAAACCATACAATATTAGTTCTTTGGATGATGACATATCTACTACTATTGATGAAATTCCATGGGCTAGCGTAGATGGTGATGGAACAACAATTAAAAAAAAATATAGTTGATACCATGACTAGAGAAGTTGACAGTTACTTATCAGATGATAGTGAGAATAACTGAATTATAGGTCTTGATGTTTTGGAAAGGTGTAACTGAGTTGTAATGTGATTTGAATGCAAAGTATACAGGCTTTTAATTATTTCTTATTTTAGTTGTTTGCCAACTATCCAAAATGTTATCCTAATTGCAATATATTGGTCATTTATATTCTTTCCAATTTCATAATAATTCATCCCTCTTTTATGCTTCTCAATATGTTAGCTAAAACCATGGGAGGTAAGGGGATAAAGTGACTTTTTTTTTTCTTATTCTATTTTACTCTCTACACTAGCTGAGAAATCCAGCCACTCACAATTCTATTGTTTGTTCTCATCCCAACTACATAGTCAAGAAGATGAGTACAGCGATGGTGATGAATGTTTTCTTGTTCTTGGCAATATATAATGTCTATCATACATGATTGTATTGCTCTACTCCTCTATCGATAATCAAAATTCAGAATCTTGAACAAAGTAGTCCCTTTAGTTATAACTGATGTCATGTTCCACTGCTCTCGTGAATGCCTTTATTTATGCAGGAGCTGTGCAACTGTCTCTTGGTCATTTTGGGGTTTTTATGAGAAGATAATTTCCGAAATTTGGGAATTTCTGGGTGGATTTTAAAATATTACGTGATTTCCTTTGATTGCTATATATTTTCATGATATTCCCTTCATCTTTTTCCTTCTAATATTAAAATAATTGTAGGCTTGCTTTTGATCAAAAAAGTAATCATCAAGTTTCTGATGTTTTAGCAATTCATAAAGATTATTTCACTATTTTTCTCTCATGATTCATTGTAAGTTGAAAGAAAATTTATAATCATGTTAGAATATATCCTAAGGGCTGTGAACTAGTTTTTTTGATGAATTAGTGCGAGCAAAATAGATATTTAGACTGTGAAATTGTCACAACCACACCATCGTGCTCCACATTTGAAGAACGCAGGACCAATATATGACTTGCAATTTTTTGAAAACTTATGGGATTAGCCACCATATATGGTTAAGATAATGATACAAGTTCATATTTGCATTCCAATATAGTTTTGAAAATGGCCATGCAAGCAAAAAGTTGCTACTAATATAGCTTGCAAATACCTCTATTTAATAGATGAATCTTTTGTTTTACTTATTACAGGCATATGTTGGTCGCCTTAACTCATCCATCACATCTTAGAGGACCAACAAGAAACATCTTCACAAGCTAATGTGCATGAGTTGCATAGTTACTTAAAATTAGACTCGGTGATGCATGTTATCTTTTATATTGCAATATCTTCTACATTGCAACCAACTAGTAGGACTAAAACAAATACGTATTCTCTTGACCTTTTTTCAATCGAAGGTCATAGATTCCGATGCGTATAAAATTCTTAAATACTTGAAAGGGTAGTTGTGAAGATAAATGTCTCAAATCAAGGACAATATGAGTTATTGATGTAATACTTCAAAAGTTCAATTTGGGTCGAAGTTAATTGATAGCAGATGAACTTTAGTTATTAGCACTTCAAATTTTTATTTTCCATCCAATATTAAATTATTTTTTGAGGTAATACAATCTTTCCCTTATAATGCGATATTCTTATCGCTCGCTACAAGCTAGTCAGAATCTATCCCGAGCTGAATTGTTAATGCTAGTAGCTCTTTCTTTCTGTTCACTAATTTTCACATATATTCGAGTTGGCTCTGATACCATTTGTAACGCTTCAAGCCCATCTGCTGATCCAACTAAATTTGTTAGTAGACCAAAATTATGTGATTCTAAAAACTCGAGTAGAAGTTAATTGGTAGTAGGTGAACTTGAGTTATAAGCACTTTAAATTATTTTTTTTTTTCATTTGATGTGGGACCATTTTTTAGGATATTACAATTGATGATGCCACAAATGGATGCATGAATTAACTAGCAGGAAGCCTAATAACTAAACAAGCGTCTATGGTACTGCAGAGAGCCTGAAGAACTGCAAAGTAGAGATTTCAAAATTATTTCCTCAGAGACAACATTAGCCAGTGGATACCTATCTATTCTTTTCAAAGTTGTTTCTTCCCGTCTTTGTTGAATGTGGGACATCTCATAGTGGTCACAATGCCATTATAGTTTCAGATATATATTGTAGCTACTACTTAGTTGGCCACATGTCAGGTATTCAATGCTATGATGTTGATGTGCATGAGATATTTGAGTGAGGTGTTGACGTAATTAACAAGCTAATGCATATGTACTCACAGGATTCTTTTGATTGGGCTTCACTTGTTTGGATTTTGTCAGACTACCACTCCTTTGTTTCTTGCTATAGTCCTGTAATCCATGTTCTACCGGTGGTTGGGCGCATTGGTCTACAGTGTGCGTGCTTCTATACATATAATCACCAAGTACGTGAAGAGATTCTAGAGAGTTTGACTACATTGATGATCTCAAGTGTTATTTTTATTATTATAATTATTATTGAAATTGCAAATAAAAAAAAAAAAATTGACTGCCGGCCAATTGGTTCTCTGCTATGTTTTACTCATAGTTATGCATACTCTGTACATGTGTTTTGTCCATGTTTAATTTTACTTATTTTTGTGATGTACAACCTTATACATAGGTCAAGGTTTAAAAGTTAAAATAGAAATCAGACCAAGGGTTGGAAATTTATTTCTGTCCATTGGTTTTGATCCTTAAATGAGAGTTGTTGAACTGCCCAAAGTTACTATTATTTCATTGACCAATAAGACTAGCTCTCAAGAAGGATTGAGCTAGCGAAACTAGTATTGAGATTTGACTTGGAATAAATTGCAAAGTTTATGTAGGAGGGAACTGAGCAAAACAAGAGGATTGAGAGGACAAGGTCAGAGAATTGATCGGCCCTGAAGTCAAAATTTAATTTAGTTGAAGTCAAAAACCACTATTATATTTCAATCAAAGTTTGGACTTCAATGCCACAAACTACCTTTCCTTTGCTTGCTTGCTTTACCTTAGAAAACCATCCAAAAGGGATAGAGGGTTCCGACATAACCCTTACCACCTTTGGTCAAAATGTGCTGCGCTGGAAGGCACAGGGCTTATGATTTATTCAAACCAAAAGACAAAGCAAAGAGAATTCTATCCAGAAAATAAAGGAAATTCATGGCAAATTCAAACATCGTTTATCCAACCATGATTCATTGCACACTTGGTTCTCCATAACCTTGGTAATAATTCATGGAACCATGAAGCTTTCAACTTCATATGCCACCTGCATGTGTTAAAATAAATCTTAGATATTATCAAATATCCACCACGAATTCAGCTCAGATTATTTGAGCATTAAAGGCAAATACTAATCCTAAGCCATTGGTGCTATCCTAGATTCCAACAGGATGTGCGTAGACTTTTTCTTAGAAAAGTTGTGTTTACTACATATTTTACCCCAAAATGTTGATGATGGTTGCCAGATAAAGGTTGTGATATTTTCTTTTCCTTTCTTTTTTCCATTTGCTTGCGTACTCTTGCACCATTAAATTTTGATTAATGTGGTGTGTAATCTTTACTTAAAGAAAGAAGATTGAGGTGATTGTACTACTAATGGAGTTAGACTAAGTTTTAATATTATACTGATAAATTTTGCTTATACGTACACACCATATATTGGTGTACGGCGATGCGACCAGCGACCACAGGCAGCGTGCAACCTGGGGTGCTTCCATGCATTGTAGGTGCTTATATATATTGTTTATGTTCCATGCGTGTTGAGAGGGAGCAAAAAAAAAAAAAAATTTGTGACTTTTAGAAGCCTACCTTCGCTGTGCCTAACATATTTAAGGCTTTGAGTTGCCTTGTGTGGGACGGGGGATTGAAACTTGCCACTGCATGCTTTAAGCGCACAAACAACCCTTGGATAAATAGCGTCACTTAAAGGCAGTCGAGTGATTTTTAGGTGTGTTATTATCAATAATCGTTCTACAATTATGTTGCTGTAGTCATACCATCCTTTTATTTGTAAGCCGATTAATATATTTCTTTATTGCAAAATTTCTAGACAACCATCATGCCCCGCAAAACAATATCTAGGCTACCGGCACCATCCATGACTAATAACTTGAACAAGCAGCCCGGTGAACATATGAACCCTAATATTTCACATCAATAGCAGTCTCAAAGCAGCAATTTCTCTCAAGCTCAGTTCTCTCTTATTTGTAATCAGCATCCAATGCTGACGTCTAATCAAAATTCTGCTACAACAAATGATCAACAGTCTTAACCAAGCAAGTGCTATGAATCCATTGCCCTTACAACCACCTGCTGGTATAGTTTTTTATTTTCTTTTCATCATTACTAAATTAAATCAAAGAGAAGCCATACATACTCTGGATCAAGTCAAAAAGAGACATGCTCCTAATTCAAACTAAAGTAGAGCTTTTCTCTATTAAAGACTTAGAGGCTTATTCTATTAAAATCTTGAAGTTCTGCTCCATAAAAAAATGAAGCCCTGCTCCATTAAAACCTTGAAGTCCCGCTCCATTAAAATTTTAAAGTCTCACTTCACTAATGATGATGAATCTTTTTCAAGAGGATAATATGCATGAAATCTACCCACATAAGGCTCGAACTTGGAAATGAAAAGAGGACAAATATGGGGACAAAAGGACTTTTGTAATTCACAAAAAAAAAAAAAAAGAAATATAAGTGATAACATAAAATTTTTTCTTTCTTATATGTCTTCATTTGCATTACATGGCTAACTAGGGTTATGATCTCTTACTCAAAAGTTTTGCACCTCCTAAGGTGGGAGTAATTAATAGTGAAAGCTTGCATTCACTAAAAATTAAACCCCACGTCACTTAAAAAGAAGTCATCACTAAGGAGGTGCAAACTTAAACAAAAGTACTCTTTCATCCCCTCTCATCCCAAATGAGATGGTTCCGTCAAAGTGGATGATGGTATGGAGGTCAACAGCTTGCACTAACTCTACTTTGCATATTTGTAGTATCAAGAAAAAATATTATTAGCTCATCCTATGCCATATTTTTAATTGTAAATCAAAGGTTTGTCATCATAAAAAAGGAGAAGATTATTGAACGTTAAGGTTCAATAATATATGTTTTGATAATAATAAGATATTGATTAAGTTACTAACAACATATTTGAGTTGTGATGACATAGACAGGTGCACACGTCCGATCGAATTGAATTGATGAATTGTCATTTGGAACACATTTAATCTTGCAAAAAGCTTAAGTCTCACTGTAGCACGTAAGTTGAAGAAGACGAAGATCATTTGATGCATCGAGGTTCAAAGAAAAGAGTTTCAATTATAAATTTTATTTTTCCTAAGGACCATATATAAAATTTGGTAGAATATTAAGTGTGCAAGGCTTAATGAACATTAAAAATTCAAAACTAGGCATGTGCAAGTGCAATTGATTGGACTCTAAGACAATTAACTGGGTCTAGCACAATCAGCAAAATTCCAAACTAACCATTTTTTTGCCCTAACCTAGCGGTTGATCGGCACAAGTTAGGGTGGTTGACCATTGGGTTTTCGACAACCCAATGGTCATATGAAATATGACCATACAATTGGAACTGCCTAGAAGGCCATACTTCTCAATGCATATGTATTTGACGATTGGTTGCTGGTTTAAGCATGAGGTTCTTTTTCTCTTTTCCCATGAGGAACATTTTATTTAGTCAAAAATTATTTTTTATATCAAACCATTAATTTTTTTTAGCATGTTTCTTTTTTTTTATCATAGGAAATATATTTTTTCCATTCTAAAACTTTTTCTTTGTTAATTTTCTTTGATCATTTTTTTAACTAGTTCTTTTTCTCCTTTCCTATAAAGAACATTTCTTTCAATTGGAAACCATTTCTTTTACATCAAATTATTAATTTGTTTGACTGATAAAATTTTTTTAGCTAATTTAATTTTTTAGATAATCAAATTATTAATTATTTTTAGCTAGTTCTTTTACTCTTTTCCCATAGAAAATATATTTTTGATTTAGAAACTATTTTTTATATCAAACTATTATTGTTTTTTTGTCAGTTCTTTTTCCTTTTCCCATGGAGAATATTTTTTTTAGTTGGAAACTTTTATTTTTATAGCAAACTATAAGTTTTTGTTAGCTAGTTCTTTTTCATTTTTCCTTTTTTTATTATATTTTAAGCTGATCAAACTATTAATTTCTTTTGCTGGTTCTTTTTCTCTTCTCTCATAAGAAATATTTTCTTCAATCAAAAACTAATTTTCTTTTTTACATCAAGCTATTAATATTTTTAATAGGTTATTTTTCTTTTTTCTCATAGGGAACATTACTTTTTCAAAGCAAGAATTTTTTTACATTAAAATAATAATTTTTTTAGTTAGTTCATTTTCTTTTTTTCCCATGGCAAACATTTTTTTTAGTTGGAAACTTTTTCATCAAACTATTAACTTTTTTTTACTAGTTTTTTTTCTTTTTACTTATTATGAACACTTTTTTTTTAGAAATTATTATTTTTATATCAAACTATTAATTTCTAAATACACATTTTTCCTTTTTTACAATTATTATGTTCTTAGCCTATCAAGTTATCATTTTTTTTAGTAGGTTTAATTTTATTTAGCTGATCAAATAATTGATTTTTTTTTAGTTAATTCTTTTCTCTTCTTCCATGGGGAACATTTTTTTAGTTGGAAGCTATTTATTTTTTGCTTCAAATTATTATTTTTTTAATCATCTCTTTTTTCTTTTTTCCCATGGGGAACATTTTCTTCTAATTGGAAACTTTTTTTAAACATCAAACTATTTTTTTAGCTGGTTTTTTTCTTTTTTCCATGGACAATATCTTTTTTCAAGTCAAAAACTTTTTTTTACATCAAACTATTTATTTTTTTACTTGGTTATTTTCTTTTTCCTCAAGGAAAATATTTTTTTAGTTAGAAACTATTATTTTTTTACAACAAGCTATTAATTTCTAAATGCATATTTTTTCCTACCATTAACTTTTTAGTTGATCAAACTATTAATATTTTTAGCCAGTCCATTTTTTAGTCAATCAAATTATTAATCTATTTTAGTTGGTTCTTTTTTTTTTGATGGGAAATATTTTTTTCTAGTTGAAAGCTTCTTTTAATATCAAACTATTTTTTTTTTAGCTAGCTTTTCTTTCCTTTTTCCCATGGAAAATACTTTTTTTAGTCAAAACCTTTTTTCCATTAAACTACGAAATTTTTTTAGCCAACTCTTTTCTTTCTTTCCCATGTGGAATATTTCTCTCAAGTTGAAACTTTTTTTATTAAATTATTAAATTTTTTAGTCGATTCTTTTGATTTTTTCTATGGAGAATATTTTTTTCAGTAAGAAACTATTATTTTTTATTCTTAGCTCATGTTCACTATTTTCTTTTCTTTAGTTAGAAAAGGAATTGATTGTTCTTTTTTAGTGGAGAATCCATTATACGTGAAATTATTAATTTTTTTAGCCCCTTTTTTCTCCTACGAGGAATATATTTTTATCAGAAACTTTTTTTCACATCAAACTATTATGATGGCTTAAAATATTTCAATTATGATAATATTTAAATATTATAAAAATATTTAAATAATATATTATATTTAGTTATATGATGATAAAAATAATAGTATAGGAAAATATGATAAATAACAGACAGATAATAAAATGGTTTAGAGTAAAAAATTAAGTATTTCTTATTTTTATTTTTATTTTTTAAATGCAAATCAAATATGTGCAAAAAAATTAAATTTTAAACATTTTATCTTATTTTATTTTTTAAATTTAAATCAAATCAATGTAAGCAAATTCTAAATTTTAAAACTTTTATCTTATTTTTATTTTTGAAAATTAAATAAAATCAATGCTCTTGTGATTATAAAAAAATATATTTCATATTATTTTATAGAATAATAGATCAATCTATAACATTTGTCTATAATATTTTTTCTGAATTTTAAATTTTTTTATTATTTTTATTTTTCAAAATTTAAGTAAAATCAGTGCAAAAAATCTAAATTTCAAAACTTTTTACCTTAGTATTATTTTTAAATGTAAATCAAATCAATACACATGCGATTATAAAAATTATATATTTCATATTATTTTGTAGAATAATATTAGATGTATTAGAGTAGAAAGTCACTAAAATATTTATGATGATCATTGCTTTAAGATTTTATTATATTTTTTTAATCAATTGGTATTTAAGAGAGAACCAGGTTGGAGATGGCCGGAGGATTCCACTATTTCATCCTCGAGTTTTTTGTAATGTGAGTTGCTTAGAATGTCCTTTAATTTGCATTGAAATATGGAAAGTTGATCATCAAAATTGAACCAAGTCTCTAAAATTAATGTGAGTTGCTTACAATCTAGACAAGCGATCAATCTATCCAAGTCAATGGTACTATTCAGCCCAAAGATTGAACCAAGTTTAGCATCATCCCTCATTCAGTGTTTGGGGATCCGATGGGTTCACAGCTTGATTACCTATCTAGGGATTCCCTTAAAAGGTATTAGACTTAATAAGTCTGTTTTGTAACCTATCGAAGATAAAATCATGGCCAGACTGGATGCTTGGAAATGATGACATCTGTCTTTGCAAGGGAGGGTAGCTCTGATCATGTCTGTTCTTTGTGTTTTGCCTACACACATTGTTGCCAATGTTGCCATTCCCTACCGTTTTAGAGATTGGTTTAATAAGCTTATTAGAAGTTTTCTTTGGGGGCACGATCCTTCTAAACATTCTCTCCATACAATTTTCTAGGATAAGATTTATTGCCTAATTAAGGAAGGGGGTATGGGTATTCCATCTTTATCTTTGTGGTGGTCTACTCTAATTGGGAAAATAGCAAGAAGATTATTGTTGAAGCCCCAAAGTTTGTATGTTCGACTGCTTTTTGCTAAGTATAAGTTTCAGAAGGTCTGGAGACAGTATGCACCACCAAAGAATGCCTCTTTTCTATGGAAAAAGATTTGCGGGCTCTCTCTTCTTTTATCTCATCTGTTAAGGTGATCTATTGGTAATGGGAGGTTAGTTTACATTGATATTAAGCCTTGGTTCTATGGATATCCTTTTTAAGTATGTTGCCTCTTTGCTATGATGCCTCTACTACTCACCATTTGTCTACTGTTAATCGTTTAATTCTTGAGAATGGTGATTGGAATCATTATCTTTTGATTGTTATATTTCCAATTCCTATGGTTAGTGATATTTTAGCCACTCCAGTGGCTACAAGTCTATTCGGAGATTATTGTATTAAGGTCCCAACATCAAGCCTCAAGCCTCATTGCACGATATTTCTAAGATTTTGATAGATGATGCGTCTCCTTATCTTTCGTCTCAAGTGAAATTGGTCTAGAGGATAAAGGCCCACTAGAGAGTGCTCTTTTTTCTATGGAAGCTGTGGCAAGGGAGTCTTCCCATTATCCATCTCTTCTCTTTTTGGATTTCTTCTATCTTGTCTACACATAAGCGGTGTTGCTCAGATGATGAAATAGTAGATCATTTGTTTTTTGGGTGCCAGAAGTCTTTGTTGATCTGGGAGAGATTGAAGATGTGCCTTCCAATGATCCAATCTATCCGCAAGCCTTCGACTACTTATTTGATATGCCCACTGATAGTTTCATGGAGAGGAATTAGACAATTTATTTTTATTTATTCTGGTAGGTTTGGAAGGCCCGCAATAAGGAGGTATTCCAAGGTAAATCTTTTAATCTAGTATGGGTGGACAGATAAACAATTTGTTAAGCAGAGGAATTTCTTAAGGACTGGGGTGACCATTCAAACCATTTTGTGGTTTCTTTTCCAAAACTTGTTTCTTAGTCGCCCCCACAACTAGAATTTATCAAAAATAATTTTGATGGGTCTGTGCATCCTGATTCAGCTAGTGCATCAGTAGTTATTCAGGATCATAATAGGTGAGTTTTGCTTGCATTAACCATTCATCTACGGACTAAATCTATTATTATGACTGAATTAATTGGAGCATGGTATGAATTCTGTGCAACAGTATCTCACTTCCACCAGTCAAACATTATTTTGGAATGTGATTCAACAGTGGTGGTTTCCTGAATTCATGACAAAGATGACTATTGCCATCTTTTTTAAGAGCTCGAAGATAACTTTGTCAATCTATGCTAGAGTTCTTTTGTACACATGTGTTCAGAGAAGCAAATCAGGCGATTGATTTTATAACCAATTTCGCAGCAACAAGGAAGGAAGATTTTCAATCCTTCTTTAAGTTTCATATTAGATTATCCTAGCTAGTTGCAGTTGATGCTTATGGAACAATATTTATGCAAGTGTAACTCCTTCATCCTTATCAAAAAAAAGGAAAGAGGGATTTATGATCAGTTGACATTGAGGTATTTTCTTTTTTAAACAAAATGGATAGGTCTCACGAAAAAGTACTTATTTGATATATTCTATAATATCAAGTGCATATCTATTTCTTTGTACAAAGGGAAGCTATGGATCAAAAACCATAATTCATTTTTTCAAAAAAAAGGCAAAGAGTAAGGTTAAAATGTTTAGTTACGTAGCATATTTAAGCCAATCAAGAGCTTTAATATTTTATTAAAAATTTTTATATTTTGCTAGTAGCTAAAATCAATTTTTTCCTTCAATTATTGAAATGTAGCAAGGTTAACCAATATCAACAGTAAAAATATAGATGAAGATGAAGTATGCTCAACTGCTTTTATATAGAATAAAAAAAGTAATAATATATGCATAAAGAAATAAATATATCTTATATAATTTAAAATATTTATAATAAAATTTAATTATATATATATTTTTTAAGTATTAAAATGTAACGGGATGAAACAAAATTGATGGTAAAAATAATCTTTAAAGACAATCTATGCAAAGATAATATATAACTTTATTATGGAATTTAATTTGTTTAAGTAATTTTATAGTTGTGTTTAATTAATTGAAAGTTATAGATTTTGATATTTTTTTTAATAACCGTAAGAAATTAAACATAGGTTGATAGCTTAGAAAAAATACATTATTTATGTTCAATAATGTATATTTTGCTTCAATCTACAACTGTTATTCCAATAATATTTATATAGAATCGTGCATTGCGCGGATGTATGACTTGTGATCAGCTATCGCAGAGGGAGGCCCGGCAGTCTTTAATAAGCTGTACTTTTTTTTTTTTTTTCTTTTTTTTTTATACTAACTTCCTTTGAGATGGATTTAAAACAAGTCGTGCTTGGAAAGCTCCAAGAAGAGCAGCTGTAAGACAAATGCCACGTGTTTCCTCTTAGTTATCTTAGTTAAGCTTGTATGGAATGATCTAATCCTCTTTTGGAGTAAGCTAGTGGATAGCAAATTGACAGCGGGTGCATGCTAGTAATCAACTATAGCAGAGAGAGAGACCCGACCACACACCTCCTCCGTCATTAGTAAGCTGTACTTTTTTTTTTTTTTTTACTAATTTCCTTTGAAATGGATTGAAAACAAATCGTACTTGGAAAGCTCGAAGAAGAGCAACCATAAGACATATGCCACGTTCTTCCTCTTAGTTATCTTAGTTAAGTTGGTATGCAATGATCTAATCCTGATTCTTTTCTAAAAAGGACCTTGGACCAAAGGAACGAACCGGTCCAGATCCCAGTTCCCCACAGCTTGCCGAAACTTTAGCCTTCTTCTTCGCAGTTCACACGACAATGCCCGACATCGACATAAACGGCAGACCAAGTCCGTCAGGGTTACCTGTGAGTGTTACATCGCTTCCCAGACAAAGTCGCATTAAAAAAATTAGAAAATTAAAGGAAAGGGCAAGGAAGAGTTTTGAGAAAAGTACTTGGTATTTTGGATGTATCTTTGGTAGCGAAATTCTTTATGCACAGCATGTGGTACAGAAAATCTGATCTGCACCGTACGCTCTCATTTGTCCATATGGTGGTAACGTGAAAGGGCACCGCACCCGAGAAACGAAACGTTAACTTTCTCAAATGAATTTTATTAATGCACGTCACGCTCAACAGATTCCCACCACTTAACGTTCCGTTTCTCTTTAGGGATGTCACTCCATGTGGACGAATAAGAGCGTGCGATGCAGACCAGCGGAAATTTTCTGCATCGCATGCGATGCACAAAGAATTTCTCATCTCTGATAAATTGGTGAGTCAATTCATGACGGGCCACCTCTGGGAACTTGGTGGCTACCTATTTGTTATACATCAGCACAAAGAAAACTTCGGCCGAGAATTGGAGCTAGATTCCACCTACCATTTGGCCTAATTGACTGGACATTTGTTCTATGCCCTTTGCTTGTGGCCATTTTATATGCAATCCCTGTCATGTTGCTTTAGTAACCCAAAATTGGAACTCACAAAAAAAATAACTAGCTGGTGTTGCGTTCTCATTGCTCCTTCAAAATTTTCCTCATAGTGAAGTAGTTAAGGTGAACGGTGAAAGACTGCTGAATTATTATCTTTTTTTACTGATTTTCCGGGTTATACCATAGCATTGCTTTTAATTTGTTTGATGCAGGAGTTGGATAAAAATAAGCCTAACTCTCCGAAACATACCTACAATCTTGAGTTAGCTAGGACACACTGATTATTAGTATAGTTCATTTAGTATATAGTAAAGACTATAAAATGTGGGGCTAGTCCGTTTTGCCAAGACGAGGAGTTATCAATGCCATCCATGGATGACACCTTGCAAATAACTCCATTGCATCTGGGTTGCCAGGCTATTCAAATCCATATCTCCCTGAAAGCACCAGGCTATCAAACCATTTGGGATATGCGCTTCTAAACTGCTCACATATATGGTAGCGTGCTTGGTCTCTGGTAGGGACTGAATTCAAGATGCTTGTTCTCAAGTTGTCTGAGATGTTAGACCGCATTACATTGCAAAATGTTTGAGCTCAAACAAGCTCTTATACTTTGCGAATATCTATGATAGTTTATCTAAATGAGTAAAACTGGTCCGTTAAATTCTTGTTACCATTTTCACAATGAAATAAATAAATTTAGTCATATTATAGAGCTGCAAGTCAAAAGTCATACTATTTGGATCGTGGGTAAGCACGCGCTTACCATGCCATTGTCTTTTCATAGACTTAGAGGGACGCTTGGTAACCCTCATGGGATCACTACGGTGTTTTTATATCACCAATAATCTTTATTGCAGGATAATTTGACTTCTGATAATCTAAATTATTTTTAAGAGGTCTTTGATGATCTAAAATTATTATATTTGATATATTATATTTTAATAATTAAAAATCTTAGAAGATATCGGATTAATTTGTTTGGTATGCCATGAGAATTCATAGCTAAATAATATCAAAACTAGCTTGACATACCATGCAACAGCTATAATATTTTATCATTGTTACAAATTATTTATTATTATAATTTTTATATTAAATTATAATAGTATTACTATAATATTATATTATAGTATGATATTATATAATAATATAAATTATATTATAAGTGTTCTTTTTTATATATGAGGAGCATTTTGGTTTCTTATTCTTAATACACAATCATTTTCTTGAGGTGATATTGGATACCTCAAGAACAAATATGGAACTATTAGATTAGGTTGTAATTTTAGATGTAAAGATAACTTAAAGTTACTATCATGTACGATCATCATGATGCAATCAAAGGAAGTGATCGCATTACCTCTACTTAGATCATTAGTGATCCTAGGTGGGTCATTTCATACCAAATAGCCCTTTTATGGATATAAATTTGCATCCATAATTGATATTTCACTATGATGAGATTGATACATCATTATTACTTCAATTTGAGAATAGTTTGAAGAATGCAAAATATTTATATGGCTTCAAAAGGCAAGCAATGGATGCAAAACAAGCAAGGAGAATTAGGATTCTAGTTGCAGATTTTTATAGGACATTACAGTGACTAGTTGTAGAATTAAATGTTTATTTAACCATGTCATATAATAGAGAAAATTTGGCACTATTCACATTAAATGTATTAAAATCCCAAATTATAGAAAAAATTGTCTATGAGAGTCACATGTTTATTTTAAAATGAGTAAGGTCAAGCATTTAGACTAGCTACATGGAATTCTTGATTTTGAATTGGCTTCCCAAAAGAATAAAAGATCCAAACTTTATCATGTTATTTTCAAAAAAAGTTATTAGAAACAGTTTACTTACAATGCTTCTAAAATTTATGCACTGAAAATATAAGTCACGTACGTATTTAAGAACGCACGAGCCTCAAGAGGTTTAATATTGAATACGCTCGTTGCGTGCGAAAGGTCCTTTCTCCTAAGAAAGCATCAACAAGAAAGTTTCTCCCTAACTTATGCTTTATAGTCTAGTGCATTTATCCCCAACGAAAAAGTTCAAAGAAGAAGTAGTATAATCAATTAAATATAGCTCACAAGAACTGTCTTTATATTGAAGGAAAAGGAAGCAACGCATGCACCATAACCAAGAAAACCAGTCTGTTTAAATGAGACAAAGAATTGTCCCCGTATCTCATCTTTTCTTGAATAAGATGATGGTGTTTACAGTTGTTATGTTTTCTCCATATGACATAACAAATTCCCTAGAAATATACAATTCCAAAAAAAAAAAAAAAAACAAAACAAAAATCTGTATAAGAATCTACACGAAAACCCTATCCCTTAGAAAAATAGGCAAGGAATATTGGGTCTTTGAACTCTCTAGACATGGTCCTGTATCTTAAAAACCTAAAGATTGTACCAAGTAACCCACTTGTCTTGCAGCATCTTGCCATATCCATGCATCAAGTTTCTGTGTGCGAAGAAATTTCCTTGCCTTGCTCAGAAGATCTTTGCCATCCTTCCGGACTCGTGCCATCTTGTGGCACTTCAGCAACCCTATGTAAGCCTCCAAGTCATGAACGCATGCGGGGTTCTGCACCTTGAAGAAGTCCAGAGCCAGCTCAACTCCAACATGAGCATAACATAAGCAGCTCCATGGCATCTCATACTTGCCCCCTATAATTCTTGAGCTCTCATTAAGGAAAACTCCAGGCATCTTCGTAACCGGATCGTTCACATTCACAATCCTCAAGACCTTCACATTGAGTTCCTCGCACCTCTCCTTGAAGCCCGAGTTCCCGACCCTTGGCCCCCCAAACGAGTACACTGTGATGGGTATCTCTCGGCTCGGACCCAAACTATTGAGGCCAAGCTCTGCGAGGTCATATCCGAATAGAAGAGCTAGAGAACTCCCCATGCTGTGCCCGGCCAATGTGATGCTCATCTCCTCATCCTTGTATTTCCTTATAATCCGCGACACCTCACTGAGGAGTTGCTCTCGGCAACTCCCTTGGCTAAACTTGCAGGTGCTGTCATCGGAGGTGTAGAGGCTGAGGAAGCCCGACTCCACCTTGACATGGAGCCGGGGATCTTGAGGGTCCAGCCTTGCGGGCGTCAATGAGCTCATGAGATTGGCGATCCACTCGGTGTTGGTGACAGTGCCTCGGAAGGACACCAAGATGTCCCTCCTCCCAAGCTGCCTCGCCTCGTCGTCTGATGAGACCGCGACGCACCCTATCCACCGACTGCGGCTGGTCCCGGTTTGAGTGGGGATATTAATGTCAGGCGTCGCATAGATGTATTTGGTGACCTCGTAGCCGCAGCCCTCCATCCCCACTTCCTTCAGCATGCTCTTCTTCCCGTATTTGCAGTTCGAGTAGCGCTTGGAGCCCGGGTCTAGATCGAAGGCCTTGTAGCACGCCGCGACAAACCCCCCATATCTTATAACCTCTTCTCGAAGGAGAGGGTGCAAGGGCTTGAGAAGGTCCTTCCAATCGTCGGAGCCCTGAATCTCTCTCCACACGCTTGCAAGAGAAGAACTTCTGGGCACGCTTCCTCGCTTCTGTCCGGCTACCGTTGTGGCCACCGCAGCCCTCCGAGAGGCAGTGCGAGATATGACCAGCTTCTCATCTGGTGGAGGCCGGAACCGGCGCGGGCGCGGGCGCGGGCGCGGACGAATTTCATGCGAAACGAGAGAAGGATTTGACACAGAAATGGAGGCCATCTCTGGCGGCATCGTTTGGGAAGGGGGGAGGAGGAGGAGGGGGGATATGGAGCGTAATGGAATCATTTATATATAGAAAGCTCGGGAGAGCAGGGTAGGGTGGGGTGGGGTGGGGTGGTGGGGGGAACATCAGAGAGGTTCGAACTTTTTATTGATGACTCCATGAGTGGTTAGCAAATAAATAAAAAAAGAAGCATGTTTGGCGAGGCTTTGACTGGAAATCATCATGACTTCCTCTCTCTCTTTTTTTAAGGGCTCGGTCAGGTAACGCTGCACTCCTTTCTTTTTCTCTAGCTGTGTATAGGCTGGGATGTTGTTCAACAAGAGGATACTCGGAGGAGGAAGAAAACCAAATGGAAAGCAACTAAAACTGGACAGAATATAGAGATCATTTGGAGGGCCATACCGGTTCATGTAAGCTGTTTGAGGATTGTGTTT
This sequence comes from Metroxylon sagu, assembly GCA_017589505.3. Lineage (NCBI taxonomy): Eukaryota > Viridiplantae > Streptophyta > Magnoliopsida > Arecales > Arecaceae > Metroxylon > Metroxylon sagu. Next base: position 296,295 of record JACVBY030000647.1, on the reverse strand, counting down.
CCTGGCTGACTTTAAAAATCCGTAAAAATCCAAGGGAAATGGACGTGCCCAGTCTTGAAAGAGGGGGCAAGAAAATGCCCTTGTGAACGCCGACAATTCCCGCCTTTTGCTTGCTCTATTGCTATGTCGTCTAGTGATATTTTATTTCCCGCGAGATTTCAACGCGGGGTGGAGGTCTCCTGCCAGCCGTCGATCGGCCTTTGCTGTAAACCGGGGCCGCTCGTTTCGGTGACGGTGGTCTCCTGGTCTTCCCGCAGGCCGGTCGCTTTCCTTCCAACTGGTTCATTGAGCGGTTACTCGGCCCGAACTTTTGGGTTGACGCGTCTGCATAGGCTAAACTACGTTGAAATCAATCCAAAATCCAAGGCCAAGAAGGTTGCCCAATTCGGGCGCGTTCACATTGCATAGGTCTAGATTGTTACTTGATTTTGATGTTCTAAAATTATTAAATTTTGTTTGAGCTATTCTCCTATATTTCTGATTGCAATGTTTTAATAATCGTAATGCTGTTACTTGCAACATTGATTGTTTATTTTATGATACAAAAATGTTTTCATCCAATATAAATTACTCATGGCCACTAATTTGGACAAAAGAACCATTAGTTTGAAACTTATTAATTATATACCATTGATTTTTAAAATCTAAACGGTTGAACATAACATACCATAAATCTTATTTAAATATCAAAAATCTATTATTTCTGAGGTTTTTAAACTAAATATTAAGTGGACGAAAAAATGAATAGCTTTAATAGCATGATATTGCTATAATTTAATTATTAAATTTATTGAATTTAAATTTATTCATATTTTAAGATGCTTCAGTTATAATCAATGGTATTGTATTGATTTTTGATGCTATAAGCAATTAATACATTGTTAGAGCTTTCGAAATTATGCAATTTTTTATTTCCTTCCAGTTTCAAAAGTATAGATCAAACTCAACTCTTCAAACTTCAATATTAATAATCTATATTTAATTTCTAGTTAAATATTTAATTTTTAGTAACTAGTGCATCTATAAGATTTGCCACCACATTAATTTATTAGACATCATTATTTCTATAGTCGGAAGCTAATGAGATCATGCAACGCAACCCTTTTATTTATATACTTGTTGAAATCCCATGATGCGATGAAGTGGGCATTGGCATAAGCTATCCAATAGTATGTGTGGGTCCTATGTGAAACTGTGGCACCTGCCAATTGCAACTGGGCTCTTACTAATAGATAATGTCTGGTGCTGGTCTGGACAGGCTGGTACCTCACTGCTGTACTGCATAAAATATACGGCTGTTGCGTAACGAGTGAACCTAAAGCGAACACATATTTAACTACACCACACGCAAGATCTTCTTGCTGGAGGGAATGGAGAACCATGGCTTGTTTAGGCCATGTCGAGTGGAGGGATTTTAGTGGTAGTTGGGAACAGCAGCGTTGCTTCCCATGACTTCCTCAGATCTCCAAAATAAACAAAAGCCATGCGTTAAGGCTGGGGGTTTGGAAATAAGCTGCCAATTTGATGATGGGGACGCAACTTGTACAAGTTAGTTTGTTGGAAATTCTATATAAGTATTATAAATGGTGTTTATTTTTTTTAGTGGTATGGGAGCTTTTGACTTAGTTCATTAGCCTGGCTGCCATATCTTCACACTTATGCAAGATTGAGTTTGTTTGCGAAAGATTTTATGCTTCTATGTTGGTCAAGCTTTAAAAAAGTACACAGGAGAAGGTTAGATAACAGTAAGTGCCTCCAAGATGTGAGGGATGTGCTGACAAAAGAATAAGGAAGGTGGGTGTCGTGGCTCGCTTCATTTGAGAGATAGGCTTGCTCCACTTTGATAAATCCATACATTTGATACAGCGGAGCTGGAAGTAATCGATTCTCGTCCCGAAAAAACTAACATCGAAGTAAGCGCAGCAGAAGTGATAGAAAATATTGTACCTCTACAAATAAAAATTAGCATCTTGCATAGATTCTCTATAATTTATAAACAGGATTAACTTTGAGGACTATCGTGGATGTGTGTCTCATCTCACATCAAATATATTCGGAGAAGGCTATATATGACTATTTAAACAAGACTAAGGATTCTGGTCAATAACTATGCGGCTATCATTTTGCTGAATGAGATCGTGATTCATTGTAAACAATTAGAATCAACCCAACCTGCAATTATTTTATATCTTGAAGACAGTACAACATAATGCCGTCTGAATTGATCATAAATTAGTTATGATATTTTTGTTTGTTATTGAATTAGTTTTTGATGAAAACGCTGTAATTTAAATGGGAGAGGAAGGATTGAGTTCGACTTCGATCATTTGCTTATGTTAAAAAATATCCACTCTTTACTTTTTGTAAATGGCTGATAATTTAGCAAGTCATCTCTAAATCCAACATCGAATGTTGGAGATATACCGACAACTAATTTGTTCATTATTTTTTAAAATAAAATAATTTAAAATGCATACCATTGGACATGCAGGTTGCTAAGTTGATGGTAATTTATGAAAGGTAAAGAATGAATTTTTTATTATAGGTAAAGCAGTAAAGCCATTTAGGAAAGGGCTTAGGTATTTAAGCAAGCTTATGATCAACCTCATCATTTTATTTTATGATCAAATTTTTTTTAAAAAAAAAAAGAAAAAAAAAAGGCAATCACGACCCATCTTCTTATATTATGATATTTTCATTTCATGCACGTACGCGTGCCCAACTGTTGGGCAGGTATAATATATAACGACGTAGCTGGCATGGTTGGATGCAAATGCTAACCGCCAATTGTGCCAATGATGCCAGTTAATGTATGCCTCGTCTCAGTGCACCTCTAATTGACTAGTCCCGAGTCCTTACTCCATTACACCATAATAAAACATCCATCATGCCACTTGCATTAAAGTGGTCCAGAATCTCCAATACCTCCTCATAGAAAACATACAAATATACCAGCTAGTTCAACCCTTATTGCATCATGTGAAGTGGCCATCACGCCAGCTGCAATATAAAGTGGTCCAAACTCCCAAGTTCCCCGAAACCTCGTCCTGGAGCACACGGATGGACGTAAGGGAGGCCGGTGCCAAAAACCAACCCGAAGAATATTCGGTATTTTTCGCCTTTTTTTTTTTTAAAAAAAAAAAGTACATGGCTTGACTTGCACTAATATAAGTTCTTGAGACGAGCAACGTGGCGGCTATGAAGGCATGCGCAAGTTTTGAAGTTCCAATAGTATAAAACTTCAGTTATTGAAAAGGCAAATGAGATGCCTTTTTTCATGGGGAAGCAAAGGGTGGATTTGATCAATTGCACATTAGAACTTAAAACCGGCCTCACTCGGGTTGATTCTAAAGTTTCAAACCTAAAATTAGGCCAACTTTATCCTAAAACTAATGATTGATTTGGATCAAAGTTCTTCTTTTCTTTTTTTTTTTTTTTTCTTAATTAATTTAAATATTTTGAAAAATTTATAGATTATATGTCAGGCACGTTACCTCTCAGCAAATATGGTAAATAACCTATATAATATATTTGAAAATGTAACCTTAACATGGCCTCTTAGTAAGGTCAAAACCAAAAAATTATTCCTCATAATTGAGAACCGATTTAAGAAGAATAGAGTCCAAGGTTTTTGGATGATCCTAATCATACTTAGAACCAAACTGGCACAACCTTAATGGTTGAGTTGGCATTGATTCTCATATTACTATAATCTATTGCTTATCATTAGCATTTTTTCATCAAATTAAAAAAAAAAGAAAAAAAAAAAAAAGAATTACAAACCTACCAAGAAAGGGATTTTTGCGAATAAGATCGCACGAAATGGTCTGTGATGCTCTTAGAACCTTTTCAATAGCTTCGAGACCATTTTCTTAGAATATTGCACCCAATTCCGGCAGCAGCCCTTGACTGAGATTTTCCTCTGCATCAGTCCTCTTCTGGCTCCATTGAATAGACTAATCTCCCTGGGCAGCAGCCCATGAGTTAGGCCTGTTTCTTTACCGTGGTGCTCCACCATTGCATCGTACTCAGAATTTCCGACCTTGAGGTTGTCCTTCCTACTCCTTGTCGGAATTTTTGAGCCTTTTGCTTTACCGACCTAGTGGGATCTAACGTATTGTTTTTGGCCAAGCGTGCGATGGAGGCTTGTTTTTGACAATAGCTCCGTTTGTTTATTTTACTTTTCGAGTATTATAAGCGCAGCGCAGTGGGCGAGTTGGAAGAGATTGCAAGGCTGCAGACTGACTTTGAAATTTGCACAGTAGATGTATGTAGAACAAGAAAGCCAGAGAATGCAGTTTCAAATGGTAAAACAGAGATATGGACTACTTTAGGGGACAAAAAATAAAAAAAAATAAAAAAAAAAAGACGTTTGAAGTCTTCATGATGCTAACAGCCGACAAGGCTTCCAGTCTACAACCGGCCCGGTCTATCTTCGGCAGACAAATTAATAGCTGCTTGATATTAAGTGGCTCTACTCCCCAATCTACCCATATGGTGTTAAGCAAAGTTTTGGATGGCTAGATGGTCCGTGCCAAAGCCTCAGGTGTGCTTCATACAGCGTCCTTGAGAAATCGTGGCCATCAAAACTTTTGTTTACATGCAGGGACATGTCTTCCTAATTACCTTCCCACGAACATAATTTGTTCATGGCAAGATTCGATCATACAATCTCATGTCTTAGTTTGCTTCATGATATATTTAGATTCAAGTTTGATATATGATATATTCTCATTCAATTTTTTGTTTACCTTCATATTATATTTAATAATTTGAGATATTCAATTCTATTTAATTGTTTATGATGTAAGCATTAGGAGTTAAGAAAAGATGGAGTATTCACCATGTACACTAATGGCAATCGCTCTACCGTGTGTATTACAACCACCACTTATATATGGCAATCTCTTTATATTACACCACCACCTAACCTACTTGCAACCCTATTCTTACCTCTGTGACCATCACAAATATTACCTCTATGACCACCACAAAACTACTAAAAACCTTGTCTAACTTTGTGACCACCCACTTGTCTTCACGACCATCACATAACCCCCATAGTTATATCACTACCAATTTAACCATCAATATTTCGACCCTCCCAAATCTAGCTGCTATCAAACTAGTCCTCTTGGATCTTGCTACCATTGACCTTGATCTCACCGAATCAATCATGGGGATATAGAATTAGAAAAATCTAAGGCTTTAATACCAAATCAAATGCCAGGTTAACTATTAGCCTTACAGTAATTCCTTAATGGTCTTCAATTAAACATTTCTATCATCTCTAAAAAATGTTTGAGGTTCATGGCCCCGCACCAATCATCTCTTATACAATTATGGTTTCACATCACAACAAACAAGAAATTTCTCTAAGAAAGAAAATTTAAAAAATTAAAATTTTATTACCAAATTATTGTGTTCAATAAGGCACACCTAGTGCCTATTTATATAGTGATATTGGTTCAATCCAAATCATACTCCAACATAAAATCCTAAACTTACTAGAACTAAGATATTAATCATAAATAATTTGCAAATAAATTAGATAAGAGTTTGTAAAGAAATATGTACTAAGAGTTTTAGTTTGTTTAGAATTTCTTTTATTCTTCATTTTCAGGCCGCATCAACTTGCCTCAGCTTAAAAAATTTAGTTTCTAATGAAGGTCTTAGCATATATTCTTCATAAAGATATGAATTACGCTTTTATAGAATTTCTTTGGTGATTCATATGTAATTTTTAAAAAACTTATTCTTCCAACAAACAAAGAATTTTTAGTAGCCACATCTGTCTGTAGAAGCAATATCATTATCAAGGATTTCTTCAACCTCATCATCATGGATTTCTTCAACTTCTAATGGCGAGAACTTGGACAAAGGTGAAACTTAAAGCTTGATTTTCTCATAAATGTCTTCATTATGGCCAATATAAGCAATTAATTTTTATATATTAATGATTAGGCTCATTTGTTTATTAGCCAGTAACTCAAGAAAATAGGCATTATTACCTAATTTCTTCAAAACTTTTTGGTTGTAACTTATAAAATTTTCAAATACCAATCTCTTAAGACATAATTGAATCGTCACTTTATCTTATTTCTTAAGCTATATATCTTGCTGCTTTTTATTTGCCTGAAACTTAGCTACTTGTTTAACTCGTTTCATTTATATGTTTAAATGAATGTTTTGGTTATGCTTAGCAAAATTCTTAGCTTCATTATTAAATCTATAATGATAAGATAAAGAACAAAGATCCATGGGCAAATATGAAGTTATACCCATAGTAAATTCAAAAAAAAGAATGAACAGTAGAACAATTAATGGAATTGTTGTAAGCAAACTCGACAATCAGAAGAAAAAAATTTCATGAGTCTTAATGATTAGCAATAAGACATTTAAGAAAGTTTTCAAGACTTTGGCTCACTACTTTAGTTTGACCATTAGTCTAAAAATGATAAGTGTTTGAAAATATGAGCTTTATCCTCATTATCCTTTTTATATCCTATAGAGTCTTTGAGAAGCAACTTACAAATTTGGCATCTCTATTTGAGAAAATGTTTGTTGGCACATAATGCAACCATACTACTTCTTCAAAGAATACATTAGCTATATGTAAAGCATAAGAGGTTTTGTGGTAAGAAATAAGATGTATCATCTTGAAAAGTCTACCCATTACTACAAATATAAAATCAAATCTTCTTATCTTTGAAAGTCTAAGCATAAAATCCATGAAAAGATCTTCTTACAATCTTTCAAAAATCAAAAGAGGCAAGTATAATCTAGTTCTTTGCTTGTAACTTTTGGTAGTTTGACCTATTTTACCCATCTTGATGAACCTTTCAGCATCTCTTTTTATAGAAGGCTAATAAAATCTATCTTTGACTAAAGTCAATGTTCTATTTCTGCTAAAGTGTCCAACTAATTTCATGACATGTAATTCAAGAACAAGAAAAACTTGAAGAGATGAATTAGAGATACACAACTAATTACCTTGGAAGAAACAACCATTCTGGATAATATATTTAGATATTACACAAATCTCACCATCTTGAGGAGAAATATAGGCCTTTTGAAAGTCTGTCTTCTACATATTGATTCTTGATTTCTTTAAATTCAGTTATCCTATTAATCAAATATTAGTAAATTAGCTCTGTAACTCCAGACATTTGTGACCTTATTCTCAATTCCAACCTTATAATTAAGATGAAAAGTGAATTTTTGGAGAATTAATCCATATAGCATGCTTGTAACTGAGCTTCTTCTAGGAGTTTAATATTTGAGGGCTTCATAGTTAGAATACAAAATAAACTCTTTATAAATGAGATAGTGTCACTAGTTCATATGTTTTTTCTTTTTCGTAGAATTCATTCAACTTATCCCTCCTTCATATATCAATTGCAACAATGATAACTAGAGTTTCCTCTAAATGTTGTCTACTTCTATACCAACTGGTCTTAGGTTTACTTCCAAAAGAGTATTTATAACTCAAGATTCATAGTGAAGCACTTTCATGCAAAATTATCAAAGAAGTAAACATTTATGATTACCACCTAAAAGAACTCACCAAAAAAAATATATATATAGAGGCCTCAACAAATAAGTGGCACTTCTTTACTCCAAGAAACTGCAAGTATGCCCAAGGTTTGAGATCAAATCATTCTACAAGAGGCTATTGGAAGGCTATTAGCTCCGATAAAGACATCAAAGATTGAAAGGGTAGAAAGATCAGAGTCAAAAGAACTTTTCCCTTTCTTTGTTGAGGAACAACCAAGAGGAACTAAAATAGATTATAATATGGATGAATATAAGATGGAAGGATCCTGACAATCTATTGACTCTAAAGCTAAAAACATACTGTTGGATACATCGATTTTATGTAAAATATGCTATAAGAGATCTGCATCTACTAGAGGTGCTCCTATTGTTGTTCTTGATGCTAATAGAAAAAACAAAGCTAATAACACGATAAAGGACCCTCTTTCCATGAGTGTTGAAATTGATATATAACTAGAGGGATCCATGGCTCTTATACCAAAATTGATGTAGGATCAAAGGAATCTATGATTCTAATATCAAAATTGATGTAAGATTAGTGGGTTCTAGGCCTCAAATATTAAATTTGATGCAAGAGAGCCTGCATAAAGAGGATACCTGTTGGCTTTGCATCAACTTCTTGAGGGTTTATGTTTAAAAACCTCCAACCTTTCTAGAAAATACTCAAGGTTTATGTCATCGCACCAATCACCTCTAGTATAATCATAATCTTATACTATGACAAACAAAGAATTTCTGTAAGCAAGGAAAGAAAGAAAATTTCAAACTTTATTACTAAATTGTTGGTTTAATAAGGTACATTTGGCGGGCCATTTATAGAGTGATATTGGATCGATCCAAATCATACTCAAAGATAAAATTCTAAATTCACTAAAACTAAGATATCAATCATAAACCTAATCAAAAACAATTTCAAAATAAATTAGAATAAAAGCTTCTAAAGAAATATGTGTTAAGAGTTTCTAATTTGACTAGAATCCTTTTAATTCTTTCTTTTGTAGGCTGCATCATATAGCCTTGATTTTGTTGAACCAAGCACTAACAATGTATCTTGTCTAGCCTCGGTCTCATCTTATTTTCATTAATTTGATAACTAGTGATCCTATCCTCATCAACTCTAACATTCATAGCATCGCAAACTCTACTTCATAGGCCATTTACACCTTACCTTAAAGGCAGCTTTATTGCCTTGCTAGACCATCATGGCCTCTTCATCATCCATATTACTAGTTTTCTACCATCCAAATATGTAAGCATCTTGAATAATATTTTTTTTCCAAAGAAGGAATCAAACAAGGGGGAGGGAAGGAAAAAAGAAAAGAAGAGAGATTGAGATAGGTTCATAGTGGGAAAGGCTCATAGGTGCGCCCAACACTTTCTACGAGAAGGTCCTAAAGAAAAGTCATGTGTTTCCTAATTTATTCTAGAGTTCATCCACTCTAGCAAAGGGTCCAAAAAGCAAAGAGAGAGTAGAGAGCAAAAGAGAGATTAAGGGAAGGGGTGTCAACACCCAAGACTTTTTAATGACTCCTTCCTTAGAGAATTGGTAATAGAGAGTTAAGGTTGAGATTTCATAAATGATGGGGAAAGGAGAGAAGAGTGAGAGTTAAAGTCATTGTCTAGATGACTCGAGATAGGTTTTTCCTAATATTTGCTAATTTTAACTTAATTTTAAGTGTTTTCTTCATAATTTTTAGAGTAGGAGAGGGTATAAATAGGTAAGGATGGGTAGTTTGATGGCTAGGATAAATGGCTCGATTTGAGGACTGAGGATGAGTGATAAATAACTTAATCAAATTAATCATTGGATATTGAAATGAATTACTAATGCAACCAAATTGGAAAGCTAGTATGTAAGGAAGGTTCATGTGTTATATTTCTTTAGGAATTAAGAACTAGGAATATGTAAGAGGGAGAAAATTGATTTAACTACTGAGGTTTAGACTTATGAGATCTAGTAGCTAGGATAGATTTGAGGTTGCTTATTTTTATTAGATAGAGTGTAAGAGTGTGGGTTAAGAAGGTGTAGTGTTATAATTTGATGGAGAATATATTTCTAGATTTCTATTTTTCGAGTGGCTAGGATTAATAAAATAGAAGAAATGACTAATTAGGTCAAGTATGGGTAAAGAGGTAGGCTAGATGGAAGAAGGGTACTATGTCTCTCATCCTACTCTTGTTTTATTAATATAGAAAGAAAATGAAAGATCATGATTTTAAATGAGAAGAAGATCTAATAGTGGTGGATAATGATGGGAAAGGTGCTATTATGTTTACATGTAAGGGATTGCTTAAGGCTAATTATTTTTTTTGTTTTTGGTAAGAGTATGAGGGCCGAAGATGTAGTAAGGTTGAATGCATAACATGTTAATAGTATTAAGGGATGGGAGGGTTTATTATAGAGGATGTCTTAGGTTTATCATGTAGGAGCAATAGGATTTGGTGTAAGGAGGGGAGCATGTGAGAATTGTTGGAGTGATACATGGCAAGAATAGAATGAAAGAGGGATTAAGTTAATTAAAGAAATGTAAGCTAGAGGTGACACTTTTTTAGGAGTCTCCTAAGAGAAGACAAGGATGGAACTTAAGCATAAGCAATTTTATCAAGGTGCATCCTCATGTATGTAAGAAGATTCAGTCTTAGGATGAACCTATGATGGGAGGGAAATTCATGCAATATCAAGTGCTCTATAGGTTAGAACATAACATCCAATCTTAACCCAATTCTAAATTAGGTCCATGATAGGTTCAATTTAAAGTCCTTGTATAGAATATCAGGTTAATTAAATGTCTTAGTGGTGCTTAGCTGTCGAGACTAGGTCAATCAATCAAGGTAGGTGTCAAGATTAAGATTAAGTAGACTAGGGTTAGGACTTGATAATCCAAGATTAGGATTAGGTTGCTTTAAGGTTAAGATTGTGTAGTCTAAATTTAGGATTAGGTGGTTGGGATTGGCCGATAGGGATTGGATGATCTAAGTTTAGGTTCAAGTAGTCTAGGTTTAGGATTGGGTGGTCTAGTTAGGATTAGGTGGTCTAGGTTTAGAATTAGGTGGCTATAAAATCAATAAAGTTATTCACCTTGCTATGGTTGAGTATTATTTACATATATTCCTCCTCGACAAAGGTTACAAAGTAGGCAAATATCAAAGCATGACAACACATGCATCTAGTTGTAGACGTTCAAGGAAGCAATCAATCACTTAAATAGACCACCTTGATTGTTATTTTTGAAAATATCTAATGAGTTGGTGTAAATGCAAATGCAAATGCCATTATATACAATGTAAAAGTCAATTGTTTATGTTATATGTTGGGCTACTTTTACTTCATTAGATTGTACTAGGAGTGATGCAAAAAATAGTACTTTGTCTACATTAACATAAAACTAGAATCATAAGAAGAGAACTTCGTTAACCATGTGGTGTATAACCTTACCAAAAGAGATACTCATTGACACTTTAGTGAAACTCATTTTATGAAATATATACATCAACATGTTATTGTCTATAAATTAATAATTTTATGCGTTAATATTAGACCTTTGAGAGGATAACATGGACAGTTCCTAACAAATGATACATTATTGTTTATAATTTGAAATTTTTATATTTTAGTATCTTACTAATCTTATACATGCCTAAAATGAATTATTGATATTATACTTCATTTGTCCTCACTTGCTATATTTGTTATTATCCATTCACTGAGTACGATCACACTCCTCGCAATATTTTTTGTACAGTTGATTCTTGATCCGGTAGATGAGTTGCGTTCTTTCTGAAGAATTCTTTTCTGCTTGGGTGGGATCAGTAATTCACATCCTCATAGCTACACTGGTTAAGTAAAGGATGTTTCTTTTGTATATCTCTTGGAATATATATAGATCTCCATAGTTATCATATAAAAAAATCTTTATAAGTACTTGTAATTTGACTTTGTAATTATTATGGGTATGTTTGTGTATATTAAGGCAGATGCTCTTTTGATAGATATCTATATCCTGGATGTCGTTTTCTAGATTGATATTACCTGTATATGATTAACAGGTTATCTGAGACCTAGGTTTTTATTATCTGCATGTGAGAGGAAAGCCTCCTGAATATGATAGAAAGCCTCTCTGATTGGAAATTTTCAAACTAGAATAAAAATAGGGTAGTTGTTTCCTTATTCCAATGTTATTCCAGCTTATTCCAGCCTTATTCTGGACTTATTCCAGACTTACTTTGGGCTAATTTGGGATTTATTCTAACTCTATTCCAACCTTATCCTGATTGTCTTCTACCTCAATTCTTTCAATGATTAGGGTGGTAGGGATTGTGGCTTGAGATGCTAGTCTAGAGGTAGGGAACATTCCAATGAAATCCTCAAACAATTCAAAGAAAGACGGCATGTCATTCATTGTGGCCAAGAAGTAGTGAGGGCAAGAGGAGGTCAACATTGCTCAGGAGCAATGGGCTGAGGACGGTGGCTTTGTGAGGTGCTAGCAATGGTGGAGAAGAAGGCAACCTTGGGGAAGAAGACGTTTGACTGCTCTCTCTTTATTGCTTATGAAGATGCAGTTAGGAACGAAGGTGGTAGATTAGGGCGTGGCAGAGGAAACAAAGAGGAGGATGGTTGTAGTCATCGGTAAAAAGGACTTAGAGATCAACCACTATGGTGGCATTTGATGTTGCTGGAGGCAGTGCTTTAGTGATCTACTAAAGGGAGAGGTGACGTCGGTGGGTTTACGAGTGTTTAGACTCAGGTGAACCAGCGAGAATAGTAAGAGTCAAGGAGACATGGCAACAGCACTTTGCTAAGATTGATGGCACAGGGAGTGATGGAGAGGTGCTTGGGGGCCTCAAGCGGGTGGTTTCGACTAGCTCAACAGTAGTGATGGGGTGGTGCCAACTTGGGGTTTGGCGAGTCGTAGATAGTGGTTGAGTTGGCTTTGGGGAAGAAGGAAGGAAGGAGTAGGGGGCCCGACTCCCTTCTTCTTTTTCATTTTCTTCTCCCTTTTTTTTCAACTCTTTTTCTTTTCTTTGCTCTTTTTTTTTCAACTCTTTTTCTTTTCTTTGCTCTTTTTTTTCAATTCTCTCTCTTTTCTCTCTCTCTCTCTCTCTCTCTCTCTCTCTTTTTTAAAAAAAACTAGGGTCTTGAAGATGACTAAAACAAAAAATAAGGCAGAGGGAGAAGAGAGATGGTTACCAAGTTTGGCTCTAATACCAAATTTGCAGCAAATTGAGCTTTGATGCAAGAAGACCAAGCTCTAATACCAAATCTAATGCTAGCAAATCTGGCTTAGGTACGAAATGTGATGCAGGCAAGCTAAAGGAGGATAACTACTGATCTCGCAATAGCTTCTTGAGGGTCTTTGATTCAGTACCTCTAATTTATGTGGAAGAATTATGGCCTTACACTACTCAAGTAAGGAATTGCTCTAAGTCAGAAAAAAAGAGAACAAACTCTTAAAACTTTATAACTCAATTCATTCATTCAATGAAATACACTAGGGGCCTATTTATAGAAAAAAATTAGTCCAGAATTTTTAATCAAAGTAGGACCAAAATACTTGTAACAATAAAAGTCCAAAATCATTAACTGATTCGATACTAACAAAAATAAGACTCCTAAAATAGAACAAAATAGAACTCCTAAAGATAATAAAGTAAGTCTTCTATAGAGATTAGGATAAAAATAAGACTCCTAAGAATACTCATAATAAAGTTTCCTTAAAAGCCAAAACTCAATTAATTTTTATCCTTTTAGGCTACATCATTTATTGATGGTGTTCACATCATTATATACATAAAAAACAGAAGTGCTATTAAAGGGCTTGGTTGATAATCCCTCAGAAATACATTTTAATAAGGTGGGGTGGGGTAATGTAATTAAAAAGTTTAATGCAAAAATTGAAAATCAATATGACTACAAACAATTTAAAAATATGGGGTAGTTTGAAAGCAAACTGAGGCCTTTGGATAAGATTAGTGGGCAAGAAAATTGGACTTGGATGGGATCCTATGAGAAAGATAATAGATGTACCTTATGTATGGTGGGAAAAAAGTACAAGTAACATTAATATTATGTCTTTTGATATTATGTTCATATTATTTTAAATCTATTATTGACCTTTATAAAAATTAAAAATTCAAGAGATTCACGATGCAACAAAGTTTCAAGGACATGGTTTGGAGCATGCCATTAAATTGGATGGACTATTTAGAGATGTTAGTGCTACTTAGGTAGGAGCTTGGGCTCCATCCTTTGAGGTTGAGAAAGATTTTCACACAATAGTTAGGATAAGTGAAGGGTTGGATGGGGTTAATGATAACATATTAGATGGTTTAGGTGACTCGTATAATGATCCTAATGTCATTGTACAAGGAATAGATGAGATTTTCATTGATTTAGAGAATCCTAATTCTACTTCTACATCTGTTGCCACCCAAGATAAAGAAAAGAAGGTTAGCCCTAGAACTCAAGATAAGAAATGCAAGAAGGTAGGAGATGCTAGACAATTATGTCAATAGATAATTGTCTTATTAAGGCAATAAAGAGTAGGAGTACAACGACATGTAGGAGAATGGATAAGCCCAAATGTAGTATTGATGAGGTGATGGAAATGATGAGTATCATGCTTGAGGTAGAGACAAAGCCTAAACTACTTTTAATTGTTATTTAGGTGTTCCTTAAAAGAGAACACAAGGAAATGTTTGTGGCCCTTAAAATGTCACATATTTAGACTGAATGGCTCAAGCGAATGATGAACCAAGCGAAGGCCTAGTTTTGATGTTGTTTTTTAGTGTATTGGTTTTGTTTTGTTATGATAGGTGTTATGGTCTTAGCATGGGTCTATTATTAGGAGATTTTGGTAATATAATGCTCTTGCTGTTATGTGAATAGTTGATGATAACGTGTTTAACTTTCTAAAACATATGAAGATATAGCATGTTTGTTAACTTTTGGAAGAATTTAGGCTGGTTGTGCAACCTTTTGTCATGTGATTTGGATGTATATAAAAAGTCAATGATAATATGTTTAACATTCTAGAACATGTGAAGATATGACATGTTTATTAACTTTTGGAAGGATTTATGTTAGTTGTGTAATCTTTTCTCATGTGATTTGGAATTCTAATTATTTTGTTGACATTGATTTATTAACTTTCTTGAAGAGTTGCTGTAGTATATGGATGCCCTGTTGATCTATAGATAAATTTTACAACAATTTCTTATTTATTTGCTAAAGGCAGGCTTTAACCATGCTTTATGGTAAATGATGAATGTTTGTACAATTAAATTATTTATAGAGGCCTTTTTCTATATTTGTAATGTTATATATTAGTCGTATATTTTTTTTTTATATAATTTGTTATAATTTGTTATGGATTTTTTTTTTTAATTTGTTTTACAGATATGGGTATTATCAACCATAATACTAAAGATGAATATTGTACTGAAGATGAGATGGTTGACGATGATAATTATTATACATTAGCGATTGTAAGCAAGGGTATGGCTGTTGAATATTATGCAAAGTGCATTTACAAGGAGCCTTACAGGACCTCTTATTGTATTATATATAAGTTTATATTAGAGATTTTATAGCGCAATCCAGATAGATGCCAATAGCAATTTAGAATGGAGAAACATGTTTTTCTTAACTTATGCATTGAATTAAAAGAAAAATATGGTTTAAAAGGCTCTAGGGGCATTGCTATTGAGGAGTTGGTAGCCATATTTTTTATGATTCTAAGAGATGGGTTTGGGAATAAAATGGTACAAGAAAGGTTTTAATATTCTAGAAAAACAATTAGCAGACATTTTACTGATGTCTTAAATGTTATCTCAAAAATGGCTAAGGATGTCATCAAGTCAATTGATAGAGAGTTTAAGGATGTTTTAAATAAAATTCATAATAACAATCATTGGTTGCCTTATTTCAAAGGTTGTATAGGAGTAATTGATAGTACCCACATACTGGTGAAGGTTTCTCCATCTAAGCAAATACCATATATTGGCCACAAAAGGATCTACACACAAAATATTTATGGCTTATTATCATTTTAAAATGCATTTCACCATTGTTTGGGCTGCATGGGAGGGTATTGTTCATGATACATCATTTTAGAAGCTCTCTCCAATTTCCACACCTACCTAGATAAATTTCAATTAAATGTAAAATATAGTAGTGTACATTTTAAGTTTGATACATAAATACGAAATACTACTATACTTATATACACACATATATATTCAAGTAAGTACCACTTGGCAGATGTAGTGTATCCTCACATGTGGCTAAATGAAGGAGTGAGGTATCATCTACCCTCATATAGGGATATATGGAGCTATATGAAGGAGTGAGGTATCATCTATCAAATTTTCAATGCGGAAGTTAACTAAGGGGTATGCATTAAATCTTTAATCATTCACATCCATCACTTAGATATACCATTAAGAAGACATTTGGATGTTGGAAAAATAGATGAAAATTATTGAGTACAATGCCTAACTTTCCTTACCACAAACAAGTAAAAATTATGGTCGCTTCTATGACTATTCATAACTTAATTAGAAATCATGCAATTAAAGATCTTGAGTTCCAACCTTATAATGATGATGAGCTGCTTTTTGATGATTGTTTGGAGAGTGATAAACTACAAGGAGAAACAAGTATGGAATAGAATTAAACATTGAGTAACTATGAGATTGATGCTTTATGTGATTGTGTTGCTACTCTTTGAGTCATTGACTTGTTTATTTTGAATATTGTACTTAAAACATGGATATTACAATACTTTAGTAAACATTACTGTTGCTATTATGATGGTGAATATATGAATAATGTTAGTAACCATTCATCTTGTTATTATGACTCGGATATATGATCAATCTTAGTAAATATTTGTCTTCTTATTATGATTGTGAATATACATTGCTATTATATTATCTATTATAATATTTAGATTAAAATACTTGTATCTTGTCCAATAATAAATAAGATATTTCTATGGACAATGATCAATTGAGCTGACATAAGTTACTTTCTTCCAATCTGTCTGGAAACATAATTAAGCAGATACCAATTTGAAAACACCTGGTTCTCTAAAGCCACTTTGAAGAATAATATTATAATGACTGGTTATAATATTGTAATATTATAATATATATTATTACAATAAAAGTCATAGTATTTCAAATTATAATATAATTATAAACCAGTAACAACTATATTATATTACATAACTATTATAGTGCTACTAATATAATATTATCATCATTATTATATTATTATTGTCATAGAATTTATTATTATAAAAAATTATGATAATAATACAATATCATACTATTAATAAAATAATATATATTATTATTTTATTATAATAATGGCATCATAAAATAATATTATAATAATATTATTATATTGTACCATAATATAGTATTATTGTAATATTTCTATATTAATTATAAAATATAATTATAAATTAATAATAAGTATGCTATATTATATTAATATTATAGTACTATTTAATATAACATTATTATAATTATAATATTATAATAATCATTATTATATTATAATAACCATCACTATTATATTATTAGTATAATATAATTTATTATTATAATAAAATAATGATAGTTATTATAATAAATTAATAATAATAATATAATATTATAGTAATGATATCATAAAATAATATATAATATTTTAATATTATATAATAATAATGAAATATTATTATATTATTATAATAATATAGTATTATTATAATATTATTATAGTAATGAGATAGATTTGGCTACATTTGAATATAGTCAAGTTTAGGATCTGATCACCTTATCCATCATTGGATCCATATAAATCTTAGAGCCACCCCTTTTTTTTTCATTTTTTTCATCTTTGGAATTTATGATTTATGTGGATCCAAAGATGAGAGAGGTGATTGGATCCAAACTGGTCTTGCCTGCTTTGAAGATCCCGTATCCCGTACATCATCTTTCTCCCTCTTGGGTTCTCGTGGTTCCTATGCCACTGCCTTTCTCGATCCTTTTCTTTTAGTGCTTCAACCCAAAGCGATAGCTTGATGCAAATTCAGTGGATAAGATGGTTGCGCTCCAGCTCACTAAAGAATGAGACAACAATGGTCTGTTAATATGCACCACTATTGAGCATGATTGTTAAGCACCAACATTTTGTTGCAGCATAATTAGACACATCTATACCAACATCTATGTAGATGCGTGGCCATAATGATGTACCTATTAGATCTATAGGATCTAAGGGTGGAAGGTGGATACTTGATTTGCTAGGAGCTATGTATCCCAATGCTATTGACAATACATATATTATCTTAATTAGCTTTTATTGTGTTTGGCAGTTCATGTTGCCCATTTGAGCCAGCATCTAAAATGCCGTCAAAGCCACCCCCTCTAATTTGCAAGTCATTGTCACGCCTAAGAGACAATAATGATATCCTAAATTAGTGAGTTCTTGGAGGTGGTAATGATACAAGAGGATAAGCATGTCCAGAAACCTACATTTAGATAGGATAGAGGATGATGGTATAATAAGGGTTTGGGCTATGGATGTGGAGGACCATACGCAATTGGCTACTCTCCACTATTAGCGCTGCCATCGGAGAAGGATGTGTCATAAATTATGTAGGTCTATCTATGCATGAGGTTGAGGTATAAGAGGAGGCTATGGACATGTGGTACTTGACGATTCATATATTCCTATTGGTGACTCATGATGTAGTCACCATTTATGTATGTATCCTGGGCAACTTTTTTATCTATGTACTATATTATACCACTATTTAATTTAAATATATCATTTTTTGAGGTCCAACCAAAGTTTTATGCAATTTCAATAAAGAGTATTTTATGTGTTTGAATTTGAAATATTTAACTTAATAAACTTTCTCATAGGAGATAAGTTAATTTTTTTATCGATTTTAGTTGAACTAAAGTTGGTCACTTTAATTTAAGGATAGGAAAAAAAAAAGCTAAGTTCTTGGCTTGATAAGGTAGAGACAATAAATTGTCACTTGGACTGTTAATTTGAAAGTTGTCATTTGAAGTAACAATTAATTGTGTTTGTCAATTTTGAATTGAAGTAGGCAAATGATTCACTGACTTCAGTTTGATTGAAGTTGGCAAACTCTTTGTTGGCTACAGTTCAAAATGCAGAAAAAAAAAAAAAAAAATTTGCCAATTGGACTAATGATGTTGAATCCAACAAAGTTATTGGTCCAATTGATGATCTTGGCCTTGCTATCGGCGTTCCATGTGGTGGAAACCACATTGCCTTGGAAAATAGTTTTAGATCACATTAATTTAGAAAATTATTTTTTAAAAAATCTAAAAGTATATAGCTTTCCCAACACTTAAGAGTGCCCATCATTAAATATATCTTTCCCAACACTTACAAATGCCAGCCGCCTAAAGCAATAAATCATTGCATTTCTAAATGCTACGAAACATAGTTAATATTTAAATAAAATTACTGATGGCTTTTTCAATATGGGTAAATGTTGGCACGAAATCATATTATTCATGAAGTTCAGCAAATATTTATATAAAATGCCATTTGAAGTACGCAATCCTATACATTTCCCAAATATAATCCCTAATGGGTCGTCTGGAATCCTATTAGTGGAGCTGCATACCACTCAAATTGCAAGTGTAGGTTAGCTTGACTGCTTTTTTGAATGCTGACAATTCCAATTGCATGGTACGTTAAATTCCTCATTGGATTGCAACCCAAGTCTATTCTATGGTAATTCAAATGATGACCAAAATGGCTGCAGAATATGTTGCAGCCATTTAAGCAGTTATTTTTTTTAAGAAAAAAGAACCAAGCTTTCATCCTTCTCCACTCTTTTCCCTCCCCTCTTGCGTCCGACTTTGGAGTCCCTCTTCACTGCTGCCTTGATGCCACCAACAATCTTACCGTCACTAATCCTAAAACCTTTGGATGGTCCGCAACCGCCTCCTTTCCCACAAATTTTATTGTGCTATCCTTTTTCCCCTACTTTGCCTTCGCTTTTATCATTACCTACTCAACTTGCTGCTCTCTTCCACCTTTTTCATCTTCCTTAATGCCTCCACACCACACCACTTACTCTCTTATCTTGAGCATCCAAATTTGCATTCAAGTCCTTGTGGCTTCAATACCGACCTCTTTGAATGCAACATTCTTATCTTCACATACACACACTTCAAGATATTACGCAAAATGCTTGCAAGAGATTCAAATCTTTTTTTAAAATTTTTTTAATAATAAAATATAAATTACTATTTTATATTTTAAGTATTATCAAATTGTACGCATATGATTTCAAATGTTATACTAATTATCATGTGTTTTAAGTTTTATTAAATTACGTTCATATTGGTTTAATATATTATACTTAACAACTATATATTTTCAATACTATGAAATTACACTTATATAAAAGTTTAGACACATTAAATAAAGCTTGAATAAGTTTAAAACATATGATTGGTTAAGTGTAATATTTTAAATCATATGAATGTAATTTAATAGCATTTAAAACATATAATAGTTAAATGTAATATATCGAAATATATAGATATAATTTTATACAATTTAAAATAAATGGTAGTTAAATTAATATTTAAAATTATATGGATATTATTTAATAATGCTTAATAAGTAAATTTCTTTATAAGTTTCTTATTATGACTCATTAAGCTGCAATGTGATTTAAATTGCAACCAAGCTATTGGTTAAAATGCATAAGCTGTTATTTGATATTTTTTCAACAATATGAATAGAGAAGGGGCGGCATCTTTCTATTTTTTCTAGAGCCTTCTCCATGTAGCGTCAGCAGAGAAGGCAAATCAGGTCCGCATTCAAACTTCTTCTCGAAGACCCAAAAGAAAATTCCGCATCCTTCCACTTAATGGAAACCAAAAACCAAGGAAAGATCCACGCACCAAGAAATTCTGGCCGCGGGTTCCCTTCTTCCTTCTCCTTTGCCCTCTTCTCCTCCTCCATGCGTCCACCATTCCAGAGGCCATGGTAGGTCTCAGACTACGGAGCCTGAGATGGGCCACTCTCATCTCTGGAGCTCTGAACCTGGCCATCACTTCCGTGGGGTTCCTCCTCTTAGCTCTGGTCCTCCGCCGGTGCGGCCGCGGAGAGAAAGCTCCTGTCGCCGCCGCTTCAGTCATTGCCGCTGTTAAGATCATCTCCATGGTCGGGACGGGGTTCGCCCAGCGAGTCACTGCCACGACGATCGCCAGCCGTTCGATCGGCGGAACTCTCAACGAGGACGACGAATTCCGGCGCCTGAGAAAGGTCTCGTTCACCCTTATTGGCGAATTCCCTTGTTTTATTATTATTATTATTGTTTTTTTAAAGTAAAAAAAATTATATATTATGATGCTTGAAAAAAAAAAAAAAAAAAAGAAGAAGTCCAGCTGGACCTGGTTTACCGGTTAGCGGTAGTTCACCTTTTCCTATCTCCTGCTCGTCGGACGTCACACCGAAATGTTCGGTGATCTTAAACAAATGTTGAGCGTCTAATCTTCTAGCATCCATCTATCTTATACGCGACTCACACGAGACTGTTCCGTGGCGCCTTCCCCTGGTTACCGTCTCTCTCCTTCCTCAAAACCATGGCGGGATTCCGTTGAAAACGACGCCATTAATTTCGAATTTTACCTTCTCGTTCGGATCCCTACCTCTTCCTCAGCTGTCCGCCGTTGGATCGCGGGATCATGGCCGGGGAATTGGCAACGGAGAGGACCACGCTGGTCTCGAAGCTTAGGACCGTGAGGTGTGTCTCGTTCATTTTGGGGGCCTGCAACGTTGGCTTGATCGTTTTGGGTGGGTTCTTGATGGTTTCCATCCCGCCGGGCTGCGCTGGCGGAGAAAAGCTCACGTTCGTTCTGGTTTCGCTCGTCGCTGCAGTCAGGCTCATGTACATGGGGGGAGCCGGAAGGGCGCAGCGGGCGACGGCCGCGGCAATCATCAGCCATGTCCTCGATAGTTCTGTCGATGTAGATGCAGTGATCCGGCTTGAGAGAAGGGTACAGCTATATTTCCCCTATAGTACAATAAGAAAGAGAAGAAAAAAAAAAAAAAAAAATCGCTCTGATCCCAATGTAGCACGTCTGATGTGAATGCTGTTTTAATTTAGCTATTCTCTATCAATGCAAATGTTGTTGGGTTTATGTCAATAATTATGATGATATCTTGCTTCTTATGTTTATGCAAATGTTTTTGGGCTTATGTCAATAATTAAGATGGTTATGCATGTTTCAACATGTTATCTTTTTTGAAAACAACTGATATCTTGCTTCTGATGGTGAATAGATGCGATATAAACGGTGGCTTTGGTGGACAAGAGTTGGAATGATGATCACGGCATTACAGTTTTTGGCAGCACTTTATCTGATATGTGTTGTTGCCAAAGATTTTTCTTTTAATCGAAACTCTAGCAAGTGCTTAGGTAAAGTACCATTATCAGTTTTACCCTACCGAATATTTGCTGGTCAGCTTCTACAAATAATGTCTGCTTCATTAAGAGATGATACATTTGCAAGCTTGCTGCCTTTTTTTTCTTGATGGATTAGTTGTTTTATGGCCGATAATACCGACTGTATTAAAATAATCTAAATGCAACACCAGTCATGCAACACCCATTGGACAATTTTTTTTTTTTTTTTTTTTTTTGTGGAGAGTCTAGAAACTATTTAATTTATCCGCTTTTGTGGAGAGAAATCGAAGTCACTTTTGTTTACATTGGAATTGCCATGTTTAGATATGTGTCAGCTTTTAGCCATAAGTTACTGGGGTTGACCTTTATGGCTTATAATCTTGTGTTTGAAAATATCTCTTTGTGCTTGTTTTTCCTGGCATTTTCAAATGTCCAACTCCCTTATGCCAAATATTGAGAGCTGGAATACAGTTTTTGAGAAAACTCTCACATTTAGCATTCTGTATTAACAGTTATGATGAAATCACAAGAAGTGGGTTATGGTCTGAAAATGAAGACAAAGAGTAAGTGAAAATTGCTTAACTACATTAGGATGTCATGGAAAATTAATTTCACATGAACATATTTCACCATTGATCAGAACAGTGCCAAATTATCAAAACCATAGCTCTACAATTTTAAACCTGTCAAGACCCTATTCTATTTCTACCGAGCATGGTAGGACTTCTTAAAACTCAGTTTGGTTAGAAATGCACTCATAATTACTATCTTGTGCTATGTTGACCTATTTGTATGCTTTAATGTATATATTTTGTTGGATCCAAAGTCTTCGTGAATGTCTGTTTGCATCATTGTGAGGGATGAGTGGTGCAAAGCCTTTTTAAAAATGACACTTCCATGTGGGCAATTGTGGAGGTGAGGCAACTCTGCTCCATGAGCTTTTAGGAAGGGAGTCCATTAATCTTTTGTTTTCTTGTTTTCTTTCTGATGAGGTCTTACTATGATTATAATGAATACTGAACACAAAGGTATTGAATTTGAAAGGAGAGTATTGGGAATTTAATGGCAACATGGTAGATTCTATCCTTTGTTTGGATCTCATATTGCTTGATATCCTTACTGTGATTAAAAGTGGAAGCAATGTTTTCCATAAAATAAAATTATTAAACTTGTGAAGAACTGAACATTGACCATGTGCTTCCTGGATATGTCAATCAGTTTACCCTTTTTAGTTAGTGAGATTAATTGCTGGCTCTTATGATGTACCATAGTGTCAGAATTTCGTTTAGCATATTGATGCATACATTCCTCTGCAGGAAGTGCAGAAACTAGGAAGTGTTGCTTTTCTTAGAATAACAATTGGTCATTGAATCTTTTAGGTAATATCACATTATGTAGAAGAAGATACTTTTCCTCAGAAAGTGATTTGTGAAGCCCCTTATAAATTTAAATATTATTTTTATTAATTACTTTTTATATTTCTAGGGAGCAGGGGTTTTTATGATAAATTACCATGAAGAGCTAATAGAGGTGGTTTTGTCATTATTAAGTCAAAAAGTAGAGTGTCCTATGGGAGAGGGACTTAATAACAGTGGATACTAGATGATGGGGCTAGGCCTATAATTGCTTAGGTGAAGGTGGCTTACCAGGATTTGAAAGGATTGATCCATGGGCATCAAATTCTGTAGAAATGAATGATAGAGAAGGATTCTAGATGAGATCTTTGTAGATGGGTATTCAAGTATTACGGAGTATTGACTACAAATGTGATATCGGACAAAGATTGAAATATCCATCTATTCTGTATTATGATTATGACATGATTGCGTTACTGCTCTGGTAGGTTATTTGCAACTTGTAAAGGTGCATATTGTGTGCCATTGTGCTTGCTTTCATCAATGTTTATTCGCCCCATATCAATATGTGTCTATTTAATATAGATTGATTCGTGGACATATATGCTTATACCCTAAATTTAGGGGTGAGCATGAGTCAGGTTGGGTCAATTCTAGGCAAAAACTAAGAACCGACGCAATCAAGATCAGTTCTAGGATTTTAGACCTAGATATGAATCAATCTTATCCCGAAACCCACCCAGAACCAACCCAATCAGATTAGATTGGTTCCCGGGAAGAACCTATTTTTGTTATAGAAGTTAGGTAAAAGGTTGATTTTTCTCTTTTTCTTTAGATAAATATTTGATGATATATGTAGTATGTCCAATAAATCACATTAAGAGTTTACAGAAGCAACCAAATTAACTTGATTTAAGGAACCTCTTGCTTTTAATAATCATTAAAGACTATAGAAGAGAAAAATGATATATATTTGAAATATACTTGAAATAATTAATCTGTCATCTTTTAATAAACATAACTATTTGTGCCATTAGAAGTAAAAGTTCAAAAGACATATGTTTCTAACAATCATAACAAATACTCATAAAGTAATGAACACAATTTAAAAAATTTAAGTATCTATACATACCATATCAAATCAAATTAATTCCCAACACACATCAAATATAAATATCAACATCAAATTAAAATCTTCTGAAATGCAAAAATATATACAATCCAGCTAATAACCCGATGACAAACAAATAAATTCAACCCAAGCTTTCTTAATTGTGTTAAATAAAAAAGATATATATAATATTTGTTGATTAATCTAACACTAAAAATCTTTAATAAAGATGGTAGATGACTTACAAGGTATTTCTAAGTCCCTAATTTGATTCCCAAGAATATCTTTTTTTTTTTAAATTCTATGTTCGATTATGCTGGATCGGTTCCAAGGTTTTGGACCCATAACCGACTCTATAAGCATTTAGAACCAAACCAACCTAATCCAATTAAATCGGATTAGTATCGATTCTTGGGTTACCCTTACCCATTGTTCATCCCTACCTAAATTCCTTCTTAAGCTTAGACCTTACTATCATGAAAATCTTATAATTCTATTCTAGATGGTCAAGAATTCTTACTATAATTATTTTCTTTCCTTTTCTTATGAGGTTCAAGAAAATGAAGCAAGCATCCTTAGCCAAATATCCACCTCTAATATCTTGACTTTCCTGTGCCTTCACCTAAGAGCAGTTCTAATGTCTAGTTTTGATTTACTGTCACCAATGTGCCTTAGCTCACCATCAAATACGCAAGAGATGGCCCTTTGCAATATTCCCAACATCTATGCAACCAGGTGCCTCAACTCTTGGGGCCATAACCTCAACTTGCACTTCAATATTTGGATACTTCATCATCCTCTGCACTGTAGACCCACACTAGTATTTCAATCCGTGAATCCAGCTCTACATTTTTGAGTTTCTAGTCTCTTGAGATGTTTTGCCTCACGACTTTGTGCACAGTTCGAGTGCCTTAGTATTTTTTAGCACTCTTTACGCTGAATTCCTTTTCTCGGTCACAAACTAGTAGAAATTCACCTTCAGAGCCTCTCATTTACTTGTGCCATTGATGAGCAATCCTTAATCATTTAGTATCAAGCACATTGCCTTTGCAACATGCTACCTGCCTCTGACTCACTGACACCCCCAAAAACTTAGACATCTAGTTCCTTTAACATAGATTTTGATACCTCTCAAATCTATAGCAAACTATGTCTCAACACACTCTTATACTGAAGCCAAACAACTCCAACCTAGTAGCTCGTATACCAGAAGCCAACAACAAGCACAATAATAGATCATCATTTTAACAAATATTTTGCTTTGATGCCACTTGGTCATGGGGTGTGTTTTCATTGCTTAAACACCCATGCAGCATCTCAGCATACCACACAACATGGCTAGCCCTCCTGAGTCACCTTGGACATATATATATATAAACGCGCAACAGTCCAACCTCATAACCAAGCATGAAACTCAATTCCTTACCCAACAACTTTGTCAAACTAAATGCAACCAATGCCCTCAAGTGTCTATAAGCATCTTGATACCTTGGGCCAACCACAAGGCTCATGCGCATCTTCATTCCATAACATAGACTCTTCCTAAGAGTGCTCCACAATTAAGCACATCTGTGTCAATATATGCCAAGTACTCTCACCTAAATATCATGCTGCAAAGCAAAATACTCCTATGTGACGATAGATCTACTATGCTGCCGATCCACAAGCCACTATGTTGCCCTCTGAGAATGCATAGACCAAACTCACATGAAATGACCATGCAATGCCACTGCGATTCATGAGGCTAAGGGCAATTTTTCTTCTCATGTTTCTCAATCAAACCACTGAAACATGTCCTGTAATTCCTCGAAGTGACGGTTGATTGTTCATGCATGAACCATCCTAGTTTCCATTGTGCAAGCATTTTTACAAACAAGTGTCATGATCCTATTTTTGCATTCTCAGTTGTTGACCTCGCATTGATTTTGTTGATCACAAAACAATTAAATAGGTTACTAATGATTTTGGTGAAGAATCATGTGACATGCAGGCATACAAGAGTCACCAAGAATATCTAAACGGATTTCAAACTCCAAAATGAGTATATGGTTCTAGAGAAAGAGTCCCAAGATCTGAGAAGAAGGATTCAAGGTCAGATTAAGTGAATCTCAGATGTTTTGGCAATGTTCTCAAATGAAGAAAATTCAAGTTGTGAAAGTTATGGTACCAAGTTTCCTTAATTCAATGAGTTTCCTAGTCCGTGGAACAATTTTTCAAGTTTTGGAGACTTTAGTCAACTCCTACGGCAACTACTAGAACTTGGAATGGAAGAATGAAGCCATTAGCCGACCCAAATGCAAGCTAACAAATCAAATCTATGGCATAAGTGACTAAACAGTGGAAAGAACCATGTTAGTCGGCTCTGAAGTCGACTACTGTGGTCATACAGATGATTTCCACATATTAGTCGGCTCTAGAGCCGACTACTGTGGCAACCACGATCACACAGACATGTTAGTCGGCTCACAGAGCCGACTACGTAACAATCACATTCACTGAATTTGTGTTAGTCGGCTCTAGAGCCGACTAACCTTGCCTGGGATGGAAAAAATCCCAGGTTAGTCGGCTCTGGAGCCGACTAACACACTGAGAACTTCTATAACGGCTAGTTCTGACATTTCAACGTTCGAAAATGGCCACTCTAATGGTCCAATCCCTTAACCGACTATAAATATAAGTTAATGGGATGGATTAGTAGATTAAGTGGATTTTTGAAGGATTACAAGTGAGAAAAAGAGAGATTTACCAAGTGAAATCTAAAGAAATTTCAGCCTGCTCCAGTTTTCAAAAATTACTGTTGCTGAAGTTCAAAAATCATTTGAAGCCCATTCAAAGCTCCCACCAACAACTCCAGAAGCTTCATCAAGTGCTCTTAACTCCAGTATTCAAAGAAGTGAAGCTCATTTAAGGAAGAAAAGCTTCAAATCTGTAAAGTACTCTGTATTGTCTTTATTTGCTCATTAAGGAGCCATACTTGCTGAACTTATTTCTTCTTGTAAACTGTTGAGTTTCAACTTGGTTGAAACTTGTGTAGGGTGTGTCAAACCCTTAATTGGTGGTTGTAAAGGCTTCCTTGTGCCTGAAAATAAGAAGCTAGCTGAGTAAACTAGGTTGTAATCGTTGGAGAACGATTAGTGATGAAAATTCCCAAGAAATTCTTGGGGAGTGGATGTAGGTGCAAAGGTAAGTACCGAACTACTATAAATCTTTGTGTTTATGTGTGTGCCTTCCATTGTTATTGCTGTTTGTTTAAGTTTGACACTTCACTCTCATACATTCTTATAGTTTTGCAAATATTGCACATCTTTATTAAAATTTCAAAAAAAACCCAATTCACTCCCCTCCCCCCTCTTGGGTTGCTTGGCTGGGCAACATCAGTACACCTTCCTATTCATGTCCATACTACTCGACAATGTTCATGGCTTGTTCATACATTACCATGCGCTATTACAGCATCCAAGCTCCATAGCCATACCTCCCAACATCCTTTGTCCATTCACATGCTATCGTGTAGTTCCATGGCACTGTATCCATGTTTGTCCATTAAGTAAGTGTATTTGACCATCAATCCTTGTGCCACATTGTCCTCTCTTCAGCATGAACATATAGGCCATCCTCAATCCTTGGCCCAACTCCAAGGCACATATTCAGATTGATATTTGTTAAACCACACTTGTGCTCTATGGCCGATCAGCTCCCATGGATCCTTGCAAGATATCTTGTTAAAAAAATGCTTGTTAATGTGTGAATAGAGTTACATTTTCCTTTATAGTTTTTAAACTTTTATAATGAATTCTTAGCTTATTTCATTTTGCTCGAATAATGTGACATGTATGGTAGGTTACTTAAGATTATGTAATGAACAAGTCAAACTGCTATTCACAGCAGATATCCAGATTGATCTACATCTAACATTTCTAAAGGTTAGTTAAAGTCTATATTTATTTATTGCAAACATCTATATACAAGTAAAAAGCATTTAAAAATATTCTATGTTTAAAAAATAAGATAAAGTATATGTACTTGTTAGAATGTTTTTACGGACTTGTAACTTTTTATCCCATTGAATGCCAAGTATTGGCATAATATGACATAACATGTAACTTAATGGTCTCTGATCTTCACAGATATGTTGCATCATGATACTTCAAAAAACATACAAGTAAATAAGATACTATAGGATATAAGTAAAGTAACAAACAAATATTTTTACATGCATGTTAAAAAAATCCAGCAAACATAATTAGTTATGTCAATAGCATATTTCATATTTTATATAACAATGTTCAATGTCACAAATTCTATGATTAATCAGTCAACAACATCCATCATGTTGTTCATCAACAATTAACATTCATCAAAAAAGAGGAAAAAACTCGTCTTCTCACATGGCAGATTTTTTTTTTAATAATGTTTTTTTTTAAATAATTTCATGAAATAGGTTATCTTTGAAACTATTTATGGATGTAGGGTGGTTTTTGCCACCATTCCAGCATCCACGTTGGCATCACCGGGGTGTGGCAGTGACTCCGGATTTTTTGAACATATTAGAGAGTTTCTGACCCAAGAATGGGGATGGTTACTTGAAGTATCAAACACTTATCTGTGCCATATCCTATGTATGTTGGCATGGTCACAGCATGTAAAATGGACTATCTATCATCCATGCTTCCAAGACCATTGACATAGGACATGTAATCTGAAAATTTTAGTGGGTCAAAGTCAGTTTTTCACCAAATATTTCTACTAAAATGGAAAAATTTTGCATTTTAGATCACCAAAACCTTGGTTTAGTTAAAAGAACAATCAATTATCTTGAACCAATT
This sequence comes from Metroxylon sagu, assembly GCA_017589505.3. Lineage (NCBI taxonomy): Eukaryota > Viridiplantae > Streptophyta > Magnoliopsida > Arecales > Arecaceae > Metroxylon > Metroxylon sagu. Next base: position 266,984 of record JACVBY030000647.1, on the reverse strand, counting down.
TGAATAGCTGGAACATATAGTTGACATTTTAAGAATTTGATGACATGAAAATATAAAAGAAAACAATATTCTCATCAATGCATTGATTTTCCATGGGAAACTTCAAATTGCTGATGACCCTAACATGCAAAATTGATGCTTCCTTGATTGAGTCCATTGAATATTTAAAGTGATTGTGGGAGTGGTTTGGAAAGAACAAGAGACAAAATATTACAACTTCAGAGTATCAAAAATTGAATCTGTCGATATGTGATGTCTCATATTACAGTGCACTGGTCTCAGTGCAGGCTAATTGCATTGTCAAGGTTAAAAACTCATTAGTTGATGCAGCAAAATACCAAGTCATTGTATGTATCTTTCATTCATGCATTTTGCTAGAACTCATTGCTGAACACTTTTCTTGAAAAATCTAAGATAATATTGATTTTCTTGAAAGATTTTTCTCTTCTGAAATCATCTCCATGACCCAAAAAAACAGAATGAATATTCAAAAGGTTGCATGCATCAAGGTTCGCAATCCTGGTACGAGACCCTATACTAGTACCATGTTGGCATAATTTTAGTGTACGGGTCAGTTTGATGTACCAATACTTGGTATGCTCGTCATATTGTGTGCCAGTTTGGTACTAATATGGTATGATAGAGGACAGTATGCACTGATATGATGAACCTTGACATGCAATGACTTTCCAAGAAAAGGTAAAAAAATTGGTTAAATACAATACAATTATTACTTGAAGAATTCATACATGGGATGATTGAATTGGCATTTAATATTTTTAAGATTAGAAGAACTTTTTAGATGGTGGTAGTCAACAATTTTCAGACCTTCCATCACATGGTTCATCAAGCAGCGAAGAAAGCACAAACAAGATGCATTCACCTTCAAAAAAGGGAGAGAAGTTCCTAAACTTGAATAATAATCTACTGAAATTTTGAGTGAGAGCAATCGGAGTTAACATTTATTGATAGCATGTCATCTTAATGGATTAATTAGCATTTGGGGGTGTGCATACACGTGCAAGCGTGCGCACCACACACTGTGTGTGCTTGTGCGCTGCTTTTTGTATGGATGCTCATAGAGGCATATGTGTATCACATACACCTCTAACCAGTATTTACATTGACAGCAAGAACTAGTTTCAGTAAAAAGAACAATTGTTGTGATGAAAGATATCATCCTGCCAGCATCAGATATCTGATTGTAATTAAAAAGTAGATGGTGAGTGCAATTGTTGCTCATATTCTTGTAATGATGATAATTCTCATATTCAATATTGAGAAGGTAATAATCAAACTAACATTATCTAGCATACATAACATGTATAAAAGACGCTTAGGTTATCAATTTGGGACATAGACTATGTTAAAGTCCATGATGGAACAATTTACCATTAATCATGCGCTCTTTGGAATTTGGAAGTATGTTCTTCTTGGTTGTAATAGTAAATGAAATGATAATCAACTTCTATGTGTTTGTTTCTTTCATGCAACACTTTATGGCTAGAATAATTATTGCTGCTTTATTGTCACAGAACATCTTCATAGGGTTAAATATAGCAAAGCCTAACACTTGTAGTAGATCGTTTACCCACATCAATTTATGCGTGGTATGAATCTTTGCCCTATATTCTGCTTTTGCACTTGATTTTGCGACAATATTTTGTCTTTTCAACTTCTCCAGGAAATTAAATTTCCTCCCAAGGTGTGCATTGTATCCGGTACTAGATCTTCTATCAATTGATGAACCTGCCCAATATGCATCTGTATAACCAGCAACATTTGGATGATCATACTATTCAGTCCTCTTCTTGGAGCATGTTTAATGTGCCACAGGATTTGACGTACATATTCCCAATGCATGGTTCTAGGAGGATGCATGAACTGGTCGACCACATTATCAGCAAAAGTAATGTCTGGACAAGTGATGGTCAAATATATAAACTTCTGCTCTAATCTTTTGATATCCTTCATCCATCCACTC